>PVLD010000205.1:0-345284 GCA_004027595.1 Dinomys branickii
GTCTGGGGCTTTCCCTCGTCTCGCCCCGGCAGCCTGGTCCGCCCTATCACATCTCCCCCGGCATCTCAGAGAAATACGCCCAGTTTGAACTTCCCAGCCGAGGTCCCGGCATTCACACTCGCCAAGTCTGTCTCGAGCTGGTGGTGTTTATTAAGGAGGATCGCTCCCTTGCTGCTCACCTGGTCGCCATCTTCCCATCCGCCTCTTGGCTTCACTCTTGTAAGACATCCCTTGACTCAGTGCCCTGGTACTAAGGTGTGGTGATGACACCATGTGCTACACTGACTCAGGTGGCACTCACTGACTCTACATCACTATTACAGTTGGGTCCACCTAGTTAAAGCTGTTTGGGGGGCATGGCTCTTGTTTCTCTCTTTGGTTGGGGATAAACACTGTGAAATGCCGCATATAATGAAATGTTCCCTTACATGCATCTCAGCTATAATTCTTTTTGTACTTGTGGAACTATATACTTGATAATAGGGTTCATGGAAAACTAGTCAGATATCAACTTGTGTTCCTTAGTGAGTAACATTTAGATGAAATTCACAAATGCCCTCAATTTAAACCACCATTGCATAGTCCATTTGGAAATGCCACTCCATTACACCAAACAGTGGTAGGCAATGTCCTAATAGGGACAAAGCAGTTATCATTTGTTTAAAGAACTATGTAGTTATAAGAAAGTTATTCCCCTACAAAAGCAAAATTACCCAATTAATCACATGATAATGTTTTAAGTACCTGTCTTAGGGTTTTTCTGTTTTCTAAGGCACTAGAATAGGGGAAATCCACTATCTAACTAACTTAAAAGTCAACTTTGTCGGACAACAGACAATGGTGGGTGCGTTAGTTACTTTCCTGTTGCTGAGACAAAATATCCAGCATCCAAAGTTAAAAAAGGAAAGGTTTGCTTGCTCACAGTTTGTAGAGGTTTCAGTTGATAATCTGCTAAGTCCAAGGTAGCGTGGCATGGCAGACAGGCACAGGAGAAGAGAAATAATTCATGGTGGGCAGAAGGTAGCAAAGAAAGCAAGGGATGACCACAGTTCTTTTTCTCCACTATACATTTCCCAGACTACACAGGGTGGTAGCAATGAAACTTTTAATCCTAAAGCCTTTGAGAATAGCATTGTATCGTGAATCAATACCAGAATCACATATTCTAGAACCGTCTACCTCTGAGAAAGCTCCACCTATGGTCTCTGGCATAAAAGAAAGCAGAGAAAGGTTACAAAGTGGGTGGATTTTAATTTTTACAGCATGTCCACACATGAATTTTCAAAGAAAATATTTCCTTTTTATTTTAAAGAGAAAAAAAGATAAACATAACTTTGAAACTGAGTTTCAGAACAAGAAAATAGATAAAGATGTAAGAAAAAGGAAGGAGTGAATCACATGCATACCCAGGGTAAGAGTATCTGGACAAAGGAAAGGAAAAGCCAAACTGGAACAGGGAATGTGTCTGGTGTATTGAGGGAGAAGTCACAGATTTTATATTCCAAAAATAGAGAACATAATATTTCTTGTCCCATGTGACCTTCCAGAGCTTTGACATCCTCCATCCCCCATCAGGAAATAGAGTCTGTGTATTCTCCCCTTGAACCTAGTCAGAAGTTTGTCACTGACTGGATTTGTAGAGAATGGCCAATGTGACAAAAATGACACTATGTGAATTCCAGGCTAGGACATAAAACCTTCTGCCCATATCTTTTACATATTGGAGGACAGCTACATGCTGTGCCCAAGCCCAGGCCACAGGGAGGTCCAAGCAAAAGCTATGTAACTGTAACAAGTAAGGAAGGAGGTTGGGGTAGAAGAAAATATATTGACTAGGTGTGGGGAGTAGAAATGCTGGAGGGCTTTACAGACCATCAGAAGTATTGTGACTTTCACTCTACTGGGAAAGCCACTGAACTAACAAGTAAATGGCAGTCACTGCTTGGTTCTGGGAAGCATCAAGAGGTCTGCACCCAGCGACAGCATCTCCTTTCACAACTTTGGACTGAAATTTTCCAAACAGAGACTACCTTCTACTTCCCACACCTGCACTTGGGACCTACCCACGTGATTAACGGAGCTCACATCCAGGTATGTCTGTGTTGGTCATAGAAGAGAGACCTTGGGTACTATAACTGGTTGCTCACCCCTTCTGCTCTGGCATTGATCCTCTGCTCCGTTTACCAGCCACCATGAACTAAGCATCTTTGCTCTACCACACACTTTCCTCATGATGTTTCTGTCCTAAAGCCAGATGACCATTGAAAGAATCTCCTACACTGTGAATGAAATGAAACCTGTCTACTTTAAGTTGCAGGGTCCACTATTTTGTCCTACGGATGGGAGAAATGACAAACATACCCTCCCACTTTCTGCCACAGTATGTTCATATTTTCCTCTATGGTAAATACTGGTTTAAAGCCTCCCAGAAGAATATTGGCAAGGTAGGGACCCCAGTTTCAGGGAGATTTCTCTTCTCCATGCATACAAAGGTTTCAACCAGTTGAGACCCATGAGTTCCCAGTTGGGGCAAAAGAAATACTGCTTCTTATGTAGGTTTCTGGACAATGTTTTCCTTCTAGTTTAATAAGCTTCTAGTTTGCTGACTTTTAGGGATGGTAGCACAGCCCATCTGTCACAGAGACATTTGCTTCATTGTGTGGGAGGACAGGCAAGTGCAATCCCAGAAACAAAGCATTTTTCAATGCTGAGAGGTTCAGAGAGACAAACATTAAAAGAATCCATCATTGCCAACATTTGAAACAGGTTAACACACCAATGTGAGGTACGGTTATCAGCCCACAGTTGGACCAGAGCTTATAAAAGTGCTCATTCTAGAAGTCTGTAAAGTTGGACAGCTTCCAAAGAAACTAGCGAGAATGCCAGTGATGGAAATCTGCAGAGGTAAATCTAGAAGACCATCATCTACTACTGCCCCATTTCTGCTCCGGGGAGTACCAAGAAGATTAAGAAAATGTACAGTGGCCCCTGGGTCAAGTCCAGAGTTGGGGAATGAGATGTAAGATCAGCCAGAACAAGCATTCCCTTCAGTTGTTCAGTTTGAGGCAACCACTAACAGTGATGAATTTCCATCTGTTACATTATATCCCTGGGCAGATTTATAAAGAACATTTAGATAGGTAGATTAGCAACTAGATTTGACAAAATATCCTTTGATCAAACCCAGTCAGGAAGAAATAAACACTTCTGTTCTTGTTGTTTTGTTGTATTTCAACAAATTCAGGATCATAGATAGGTTAGCAATATGCTGAACAACATTTCTGGTAAGTGTCATGTAGATTTATGGGGAGAATCTTAACATTCTCAACCACGTTGAGATGAAGGAGGTTTGTCTGGGCTCAGAAAGGCAAGTCGGACAATTAGAAGAATAATGGCTTGCTTTGAAGTTTCAGATTTGTTTCTCTAGATTTAAAATCATATGGTTCCATCAGAGAGTTGCTAAGCCTTTCTTATGAGAATCCATTCCAAAGAAGCAAGAAGTAAAAGCTTCCTTTGAGATATTCTTTTCATTTTGTAGATGAGAACACTGAGCCCCAGAAAAATTACATGACTTACCCAAAACCCTTGACCATGTAGGGAGCCAGTAATCTTACATTCATGTCCTAGGAGTTAGGATCTTTAACATTATTGCCTGCAGTTGTCGATAATCTGAGCCAGTTATCAATATTTGCTTAATAAGCAAGCCTACAAAAGCCACTCAGTGAAGGTCTCCCCACATAAGCCTATATGATCTTTAATGGTTTAGATCTTTGTTTTTCTTACCTTTCCAAGGCTTGACAAATTGTCTTCTATAGAATTGGGGCTCATTTTCAAAAGTAAGTGGAATTCAAAACATACTCAAAACATTGAATTTTTTGTTGTTTCTTCTTGTGCACCCTTTAATATGCATATTAAATACTTATTGCTGGCCTGCTCTTCTCTATTCCCTCAGGAGATGTTATGAAGCACGTTCTATGAGCTGCATGATGTGCATAGAGTTAATCAGCAGGGCAAGCAAACTTCCCAGCCTCATGAAGGTGACAACATCATGAATATGTGCCCAGCACTACTGAGCCCTCAAAGCATTTCAACTGGCTCCTCCCACCACACATAGACGAGGTGAATCTGCACACCTAACAAAAGCCAAGCAGGTAAAGACTGAATAGTGTTAGGGTCAGGATAAGTTACATGGTTATTCCGTATTCAGAAGGATTGCTGTAGTCAACAGAATCTGGGGAAAACCCAGAGACATGTTGATCCTATTTCTTGAAGCAAAGGATGGATTTGAAAAACCCAAGAGGTCAGATCACGTCAGATGGTGGAGGGGGAGGGAAGAACAGCTTCAGCATATTTGAGTGGATAGGAATGCTAACTCCAAAACCAAGTCCAATTTTAGGCCTGGTTAGGTAGGAAAGATGGATAGAGCCTGGGAGCGGAGGTTTGAGATATGGAACAACTGAGAAAGCCAAATAGCTGGGAAGCAAGGGAGGTGTGATCTGTAGTTGTGTATTCTTCCAATGTGCTCTTGCACAGAGAGAGGACATGCTGGGGGGCTTTTGTCCCCATTAGAACACCCCTCTACAGGGGAGGAAGCTTGCTGAAATACAAGGTTCTCCAGATGTGCACTGTCAAATATGTGTAATTCAATGTTCATGCTACCCTATAGCCATTAATACCACACATTCACACTCCATAGTTTATATGTCATAAAAGGAGTTTCAAATGTATATATTTCACTTCATCCATCTATCTGTGGAAGTACATTCTGGAAGTTGAAACCAAAACAGAATCATATAATGAGTGAATTAGACATTTAAAGTATATTTTCACATTCTGTGGCTACAGGTCAGTGATGGTGAATCTCTTAGAGTTTTCTCATAAGGAACAGCCGGCTATGATATGCATGCCATAAGGTTGCCACCCCTGGTATAGGACAAATTTCAAATATCAGATTGCTCATAATGGAGGGTGTGGGAGGGAATGGAGATAATAACTAATCAATTTGGGAATGACATGCTTGAGTTCCAAATTATCCACTTTGATGACAGTAAAGTGAAATGTTAATTTTAAGTGGTGCATTGATTGTGCTGCTGGCCTTAGTTACTGGTCACCCTCTATCAAGTCCTTTGGCCTTTTAACTCTGGAGTCCTCTGACCAATATAATGCCACAAAAGTGACAATCTGCCAGTTCTGAGCCTATCACTCAAGAGCCTGTGCTTCTGTTCTGTCTCTTGGACCTCTACTAAGCCTCTAGGGGACATGTTCATGTGCTCTGGGGGGTATAAGAGACCACCTGGGGAAGACCAGGTATCTCACTGTAGACCAGCTAGCTATGAAAATGGAAGCATGATGAGCAAACCTTCTAGTGCATCCACAACTAACCTAAGATGGATGAGCAAACTCAGACTCCACCAACCGAAACTACTATGCAGCTGGCCCTGAGACTCACGAGTAACAATAAATCCCTGTTCTTTAACCCACTGGGTTTTAGGTGATTGATTGATTGTTTTTGCCCAACAACAGTTAACTAATACAGACTAGACTCTAGGTCAATAAGACCTCCTAGAAGTTTTAAAATATATCAATGCCTGTTTCCCTTCCTTCCTACACTGAAATTCTGCTTAACTCACCTATGTACTGTTTAAGTCTGTTTTGTTTAAATTTCTCAGGTTATTCTAATGGGTAGATTGTGCAGACAGATTAGAAATTCCACAGTGACTCTTCCAAATATTCAAATTCTACTTAGGTAGGTTATATTACCTTAGTTCTAAATAATTCTAAATTATGTTGGCTTTTGCACACAAACACACACACATACACACACACACACACACACACACACACTCACATCTTTGAGAATAACATGCAAAAGAATTGCATGTTTTCATGCAATACAACTCTCTAGTTGCCCATTATATACTAGACAACAAGAATAATTTCTACCCTAAAAGCCAGTGTGCAGAGCTAGGAGTTGTAGGACAGAGGAGAGGGCCTGGTCTCAAAGACCTGCCTATGTTCTCTCTGGATACTGGCTTTAATCAAAATAAGCCCTTTTGGTGCTGAATAGTTAGTCTGGATCTTGCAAAGCAGGCACAAAATGGGTATAAGAGCAAATCTTTGGGGCAGGAGATGAGTGTAGAAGAATGTGTGGGAGGAGACAATGAATCAATTTATGAATGACAGGTCTAATTAAGTATGTGTCAGAGCATGGTCCAGGAGTGCACATGACCAGATAAGACTGAAAAGAGTAGTGTGTTTGGCATAAGCTCTGTGCAGCAGACCCTTCGGTGCCCACCCAGATCCTCTTTCCCGGCAAGTACACCCTTGCCCCAGCTGCTCTCAGTGTTGGCTGCTGGGTTCTCACAGCTGTACTACTGTAAGAGAATTTCCCTCAGCAAAAAGGTGCCACCTGGCTAGAGTACCTGAGAGGTTAATATCCCATGCTCTTCCTGGAGGCAGCCTACAGCTAGCTAACGATTCATGGTCACAGGGTACAAAAGCTTAGCCCCTTTTTCTCAAGACCAGACATCTGACTGGTGGCATTCTGGGATTTACCTGGGAATAGTCTGAAGCTCTGCATTAGCACAAAGCTTCTATTCTGATTTTCCCTCTTCCCAGCCTGCCTCATTTATGCTTTCCCCTGAAATTCTCCCTTGATGAATCTCTTGTACCAGAGTGCCAATTTTAGAGTTAGCTTCTGAGGAACTAGCTAACAAGATCTGCTGTCCTGAAAAGTCACTAAGCCATCCATTAGACACTTTCTCAACATTTCTCAGTATCAATCCTTTCTACTGGCTGGGGGAAGAGGCAGTTGTTCCCACTGCAGAGTTAGTTGACCCCAATTCCATCTTCTCTAGTTCCTGGGACTGTTACTTGAAGGCTCCTCTGTGTCTAACTTTTGCTGAGTTCAAGCATCCTATGTAAGCCCCATCTTCTGCGAGACCCTAGAGAACTGTCTATGCTTCAGTGTGCGCAAAGTCAAATATGTGACCTGCACCCTCCCAGGAAGATGGCTCCCCAACTACAGCTGACACTGATCTCTGTTGCTTCCTTCTCCACCTAAGCACCACCCTAGGGCTCTCATTCTGTCCTGAATGGAGTCCTTGTGTGCTATCCCAATGCAGAACACTTGCCTTCAGCTTTTTGTTCATTCATTTGCCTCGTCTGTTCTGTGAAATAGCAGATCTTCATAGACAGGGTCTGCATCTTCCTTACAATTTTGTATTCCATAATACCTTGTTCAGTAGATGTGTAGTAATTGCAGAACTCCAAGAAAAGTGGGAAGTTATACTTAGGCTTCAAAGTGCAAGGGATACACAATCTGAAAAGGTTAAGTGTTCATGACTTGCCATTTCAGAATATCACATCTTTAGCAATTATAGTCTCTACAGTAAGGACCTGGTAGACTGAAATACTTAAATGCCATTTTCCTAGTTAACTGTAAAGATAGATACATTCTCCCTCTTTGTCCAAAGCTGCTGTGTGTCACATAATGCCTTTAACCTTAATGGAAATGAGGCAGGACAAATCAATGTCCAGCCCTCAGCAAGTTAAATTTGTTAATATAGAAAGTAAACAGCAACAGGGTTGGTAGTTAACACTAAACTTTCATTCCAATATTATAATACTTCCCTTTTCTATTTCCCAATTAAATTTAAAATATTTATGATTAACACAATTTATTCAATCAGTGTAAAGGTTATTTCTATGCAATTAAAAATAGCTTATTACTCCAAGAATAGCTGGGGTGGGCGGGCAGAGAAACAAGAAAAGAAAGACTAACATTACCAAGGGGGATACAGTTCAATTTTTATTCAGTTAAGTTGGTAATGAGTCACAGAAGCAGATAGAGAAAGCAGAAAAAATGAAGGAAGACACAAATTCTTACTGCAGTTTGCCCCCAGATTTTCGTATCTACATAAAACAGATTATTTAGATTCCTTTACATCCAAGTTCTCAGAGTCTGTAACATAATATAACCCTGCTCTCGCACCCCCCATGACTCGTGAATTTGAAGCTATGTCACAAATGAAAGAGCACACAAGTGTTCCAGGCCAAGGCAGCCACAGTTTAAAGACAGAAGCTTTTTAGCGCTAGTAGTAGGTGTAGCTAAATCAAGGAGTGTAAGCATGGCAGGCATGGAAAGCCTTCCAAGCAACAGAAGTGTTTGTAGCTGTGGGGTGGCTATGAGGGTCATGGCTAAGATGATGGGTTCTGTTATATCTGATCCCCAAAGGTACAGACCCAAAAAGATGAGAAAGATGGGCAAGGGGATCCTAAGGTCTCAAGGTTGGATACTAGGATTTTAAAAGATACTCTTAACAGAGACAGAAAGCTATGAAGATTGGTTTACTCCAAGTATGGTCCACAAAATATTACCATCGCCTGAGAGAATATAAGAAACACACATGTGGGAGGAATGTTCCACCACAAAACACTGAATCAGAATCTCTGAGAGTAAGCCTCCAATCTGTATTGTAACAGTTTGCAGGTGATTCTATGTCCCTAATGTTGGGGCAACAGTTTGGCTAGGAATTTGATGACACCATTGAAGGGGAAAGTATACAGCCCAAAGAAAAGAGTTTGCACATTGGAGAATTCCATTAGAGACTAAAAGGTAGAATATGAAAAAACATAATCAAAAGACTCCCAAAGGAGTATAAGAAAAATGATAGTGCATTTCACTGTAAAATTCAAGGAAAGGTAAATTCACTTGCACAGTTCTGTTAGGCTTTTTGATAAACTGCGAAGCTGTATAAAGAATAATTTCCTGTTGATTGTCAGCAAATCAAAAGCTAAGGCAGTCCTTTACAAAATGGAGGTTTGTTATCTTCGGAATAAAACACATACATGAGTGGTGGCACTGAGGATGACAATGTTCCAGCAGTGGCAATTCTTTCCGATGTACTTTGTCTTCTTGGGCAGGAGCAAGTGTCTTTAATCCCCCACCAAACAGACAGATCATTCATCTAAGAAGCTGCAACACAGGAAACTTGAGAAATTCACAGGGAGCCCCAGAGGGAAGAAACAGAAGAGCTCACTAGCCTCACTCACCTGTAATTTATCAGTTTTATTATTTCTCACACAAATATTGAATTAGATTGTTTTAATAACTTTCCTCCAGCAAATGAATTTTTCTCCAATGTAGACTAATAACAGGCAAAAACAAGTTCTCCATGGTCCCTGATGCTGAGAGAAAATTACTTCCAGCCATTATAGCTCAATAATGACAGCATTTAGTGGATACCGCATCATCGATGCAATCACAAAATAATCCAGAAAGTGCCTATTTTCACAGAGCCCTGAGCTCGGCTCATAATCCTGGAGAGAAGCTTTCGGCTTTCATGCAAGATAGCAGCTGGTAACATCGGAGCTGAGTATTTTTTCCTCCTAAACTGTTGTGGGCTAAGGACATGTCACTAGGTAGGATACCACACCCACTTTATTTTAACTCCAACACAATAATCTGAAGCTCCATTTCAAAGGGCTGCAGAAGTCTTTGGTAAACAGGTTCTTTTTCATGGCCTCTGGGCTCACCAACTTCATAGCATACTAAATAGAATGTTACTAATAACTAAATAAAAATAGTCTCAAAAATTTCAATGGATATGAAAGACTGGTCAGCAAAACTTTGGTCTGTTTACATTCCTCCCTAGCAAGCTTTACTGAGACAATGCATACTTGGAGTTTACTACTCAGCACACCACGGTTTGGTATAGATTCCTCATGGTGCTAATGTGCATGGTATAGTAGAATATATGGGCTCTGAATATAAATTTTGTCTCTACTACATGCCAGTCAGGATGGCTTGATTAAGTCACTTAATTCCTGGTTCTCCTTTTTCTCACTAGAAAAGCAGAGACTAGATTTTTAATATCCCATATATTCCTCTCATCTTAAATATTCCACAAACCCACCCGCCCTTCACAATTGCCCTGAGGATTTTTCTGCCTTTGAAATTAATTATTAACTGATCTCTTACATGTAAACCATCTGAAAGAGGCTTTATACGTGTGCGCTTCCTTTTTGCTGAATTTTCAAAGCTTTATCGACTATTGAAATAAGGTATATAGGTAAGACGTGACAAATCCAAATTTTCACAAAATGCTATCCATAGCCACATCCAACATTAGAGCTCCTCTCACCTCCTAGAACCTCCAACCATCCTATTCTGTTTTCCACAGGTAGAAAATATCTTAGGTCCAACAAGAAACCTTTCATATAGAACCTTTGCTTCTCATTCAAATAATGACACAGTGGTTCCATGTGGATAGCAGATTATGGTTCTAAAACAATGACAACAAAAATTATTTTTTAAGGAGAATTGGATAAAAAAGTACTGTGGATGGCAAATACTAAAATATGGATGAAGATAATCTTCATGTGGAAATTCATCAGAAAGCTAATTTCTGCTACCCTGCTTTGCCCGTACTAATTTGGCCACCTAAAAAACACCCACATGCTCTATGCTATTTACAATAAGTCTCATTTCTGCAAATGCCAGTCATTGCCACTGGTTTCATGGATCCCTCCCCTGAGCCTCGCTGAACGATAGCCAGCTCCTTGCATTTTGCAATTTCCTTCTCAGATTTGCAGTGCTTTTCTCTGGCTGTCTGGTGGAAAGATTTTCAATACAGACAGACTTGCATGCATTTGGAAATGGCAGTCCGTAGGCTGAAGTAGAGCTTCCTCCCTGCCTATGCCATTATCTTTTAAATATACCTCTATGCTAACTACCAGAGAGTCATTTTCAATGTGTGCACACTTTTCCCACTATCATACTCTAGCTGTAAACATAAATAGACTCCATTAAAGTCACAATAACAGTCTCACTGGCTTGACATCTAAAACCATGTCTAAGAGAAATGTTTTGCGGGGGAAATGTAAACCCTCACCTTTTTACTTTGGTTTGAGCTTTAAAAAATTAAAAGACACAGGAGAAAATTTTAGGTCCTATTGACATTTGAGACAAGAAAAAGGAGAGTTGATTTTCTAAGAGATGAGGTAATATATCTTCAACTTTATTTATGTTGCTCAATCCCATCGTCCCCGCTGCCAGAGCTATCGTAACTCTGGGAACACAGGGCAAAGGAGGAGAGGGAAGAAATGGAGGCGGGGTAAGGAGAAGGAGAAGCGGAGAAGGGGCAAGCAGTGGAGGGGGAGGGTTAGTGCTGAGGTTACCCCAGCACGTGAGCCTCCGAGCTGGAAATTTTACTCAGTGTGTTTCTTTCTTTTTTTTTTTTTGCGGTACTGGGGATCGAACTCAGGACCCTGCGCTTGCTAGGCAAGCGCTTATTCCACTGAGCTATATCCCCAGCCCTCAGTGTGTTTCTTACTCCCGGTGAGTCTTGCTGCCCCCACCTCCCACTCTCGGACACCGACTGCTGATTGCTTAGGGTGGACTTGCACCAGAGCGAAGGAGTACTTGGCTCACATCCTGATTCCAAAGTAGCCCCTGGAAGCACATCTCAGGCAGAGGAAAGTGTAGCTGTGCAAACCAAAGCTTTCATTTGCAAACCCAGAAATTTTACTATAAAAAAAGTCTAGAGGCCTCAAAGGAGAGAAAGGGTATTTTTATTCCTGTTTTGCTAACCAAAAGCTAGAGACTATAGAAGATTCTGGAAAGACAGGGTGTGACTTCCAGGGCATTTCCTGAACCCAGGAGTTAGAATGAGCCTTCCTGAGGGGGGCACAGTGTGGTGGACTCCAGGGAATCTGTCAGCAGAGAGAGACTGCCGGCTTCTCTAGTCTGTGGTTAGGGATTTTTAGTAGTGTTACGGTATCCTCAAGTCAGGTGATCTAGGATGAGACCATGGGCACGTAGCTGAAGTGCAGAAACAGACTACACATTTAATAGTGCCGTTTCCTTGAAGAGGGAAGCTTGTGGAATTTGTGGATGGATAGAGCAGGCTCAATTTACAGGTGAAAGACATGGGCCCCACTTTCCAGGCTTAGTCTGTCTTTAAGATCCTTAGGTTTTTTATTTTTTAAGCGAGTTTCCTGATGGGCAAAGAAGGCATTGTAACTTTGGGTAACTCTGAATGTGTCCTGAACCTGAGGTTTTTCTTAAAAGTACAATTTTTAGATTATGATTTTTCCTTTTCTCTTTTCCACCTGTCTTTGTCTCTTCTATGCTACTTCATGCCATTGCGAGTGCATGCACACCACTAGGACCAAAAACAGCCAGATAGGGAAGACTACAGACATCACCAGTGGAAGGCACTGGCCAGGATCCCAGACATGAGAAGTGGATGCTAGAGCACATCAAATGGCCAGAATTGATGTGAATGGAGGTGTCCTCAAACCCCTTAGGAGAAGGCAGAAATAAGAGCAGCATTACTAGACTTCCTCCTCTCATTCCAAATGTTTATCTTCTGAATCCAGCTGTCATTTGGGAGCCACAGAGAGGAAGGATTCCTAAAATGAGGTAAAATGGCCTGGACCTCAAAAAGGAATTCTTAGAAGCCTAACTTACCTGAATGTTTACCCTAGAGAGGTTATATTTTAAATTAGAATTGACCAAGTTGCCTTAAACATAAGCCTGGTGAGCATGTTGAATTCAATACAGGTAAGATAAAGTCATGCTCTTTTTAAATTTTTTTATCTATTAGTACAAGTTTATGTTACATGATGTTTATATTCCTTGTGTGGAGCTGGTACATGTACATAATACATTTTAATTCTGCTTTTCATCTCCTTTCCCTTTCCTTCCTCCACCTCCATCTGTCTTTTGATCCACTTTATCTTTGTTGTACGTATTTGCAATACATAATGTTTACATTCTTTGTGTGCTATTATTGGTAGATGACATGATCTTCTACTTAGAAAACTCCCCAAAGATCCACTGAACATGTAGAATTAATAACCAAATTCAGTAATGTAGCAAGATACAAAATTAACCATAAGAATCCATAGCATTCTTGTACACTAATAATAAACCCACTGAAACAAAAGAAATAAATAGCATATATAAGACCACCAAGAAAAATAAAACATTTAGGAATTAACCTAACTAGGGAAGTGAAAGAGCTCTATAATGAAAATCACAGAACTCAAAAAAGAAAATCAAAGAGGACAGCAGAAAATAGAAAGACATGCCCTATTCCTGGGTAAGCAGAACCAGTATAGTTAAATGGCCATCTTCCAAAATTGGTGTACAGATTTAACACAATCCCAATCAAAATTCCAATAGCATTCATCATATAACTGAAGAAAACAATTCCAAAATTAATGTGGAACTAGAAGAAACCCAGAGTAGCAGAAGCAATATTGGGTAACAACAGTAAAGCCAGGAGCATCACAATCTGAGAGCTGAAGTTGTATTACAAAGCTACTGTCATAAAAACAGCATGGTACTGGCACAAAAATAGGCATGAGGATCAATGAAACTGAATAGAGGATGCAAAAACAACCTCAAGCACATTTAATTATTTGATCTTTGACAAGGAGACAAACATACCCTCTTTAATAAATGATTTTGGGAAAACTGACTATCCATATTCAAAAGATTGACTCTAGAGCAATATCTCTCACCATATGCTAAGTTGTGCTCTTTTTAACTGCAACCAAGTGTGCCTATGAGTGCTTTAAAAGTCTTTTTTGGAAGTTTTGAGGAAATTGCTGCTTCATCACACTTCCATCTTCCAGGAATGGCAACTGCCAGGAGCCAGGAAGTTGCTTGCTGGATAGAGCAAGCATATTCTAATCAGTCCTCCATCCAGGATGGGAAAGCACCATTGCAGCCTGAAAAGTTGCAGTCACCGGCTTCCTTCAAATGGCTAAAGATGTTCACGGAGCCCTTCTAATAGCCCATGCAAGCACTCCAGTACCCTGTACCCTAGTATTATTTTGCATTGTCATCTTCAACACTTGGGGAGCTGAAAGGGGAAGAAACTACTCGACCCCATGCTAGTCTGCCCTATGCCATTTCTCAGTGTGATTCATGAATATCTTTGCTTTGAAACAGTCCATGCAATTTATGGGGAGGTTACTAGTCAAATGTTCCTTCACTATGTTCTAAAAGAATTCCCCCCACGGTGTGGGCAAGATGAGCAGAATCACCTCAGTCTGGTTAGATTTCAGATTCTCAGTGTACCACCAAATACACTGATGAGAAATTATGGGATAGGGAGCTGTTGGAACAATCAGCCTCACCCATAGTTGATGCATATAATGTTTTAGATGTGCTGTCTTTGGAGACCCAAGTGGCTCTATTTTTGGTTAATCTCATCTAAAAGCTGATAGATACTTTTAGGAGAGGAGCCTTGACATTCCATGGTGCCTGAAGCTCTCAGCAGGGCCACTTCAATCATCCAATAAGAGTCTCAGCCCATCAATCAGAAATTGAATGCTTGAACTCTAAATTTCTTCTCCATATCGCTGAAGCTTCCTGCTATGGCTTTGTGTGAAGGAGAAATGCAGGAGACAAAACACTGAGCCATTTCAATGCAGTGTACTTTTATCTAGACCTTCATGGTAGAAGAGGTAGTTTGCTAAGGCTAGTGAACACCACCCAGCTTTCTGGCCTTGAGGCAAACATAAGGGTCATCACATTCCCTAGCTCTTCCTGGTACTCAGTGTGTGGGCCAGGGACCTGCAGCATCAGCATCCACTGGGAACTTGTTAGAATTGCAATCTCAGGCTCTGACCCAGAACTACGGAATCAAGACCTAAGTTCTTACCAGGAACCCAGGAGATTTGTATGTTCATTAAAGTTTGAGAAGTCATCTTGCTCATTGCTTCTCAGCCCAGGCTGCACATGTGAATCACCTGAGAATATATTAGAAGAACATTACTGTACCCAAAAGATTATTATTTAATTGGTCTGGGGTAAGTCTTCAGCATAAATATAATTTTTTAATTCCCCCAAGAGTTTCTAATGTGTAGATTGGGTTTCTGGTAAAATCAACAGACCTTGAAATGTCATGTCTCCTGGCTGATAATCCACAAATGTTTTCAAGGTGTAAATAAGGAAAGGTGGATGGATATGCCAGACATTTACAAATATTAGCTCATCTGACTCTATGAATAACACAGAGAATGTGCTCCCAGGAGACCTTTGCCTTTGTTTTGTGTTACTGTACCAGAATATTGTCCCACAGACTGGTTGACTTACACTGAAGAAAAATGTATTTGGTTTACCATTCTGGAGACCAGGAAGTTCAAGATCAAGATGTCAGCAGTGTCTGGTGAGGTCTGCTGTCTGCTTCAAGATGGTGCCCTGTTGTTTTGTCCTCCTGGCAGAAGGGCAAGAGTGGGTAGCAGAGAGGGAAAGGACCTGATCTCATCCTTTTACAAGGAACCTACTTCTGAAATAGCTGCCATCTGTCCACTCATGAAGGTGCAGTCTTCTTGACATAAATCCATCTTAAAGGCCCTACCTCCCATAACTGCTGGCTTAAGAATCAAGTTTCCAACACCTGAAATTTGGTGGACACATTCAAGCTACTACAACCTCCTGATCAATAATGAAAACTGAAGCTTTGAGACCTAAATGAATTTAGACAGCCTTCCAAAAATAGAAAGATATGGAGCCAGGATTCAAAAATGCAAATTGAAAACCCATGTCTCATTAAGTAGATGCAGAAAACTAAAGATTCAAAACTAAAAGAAAAAAAATAGAAGCAAACAGTAAAATACTGGTGAGATAAATCAGGTTTCCAGCATGGTAGAGCTTTACAGTACATGAGATTATTAATTGGTTTGCATTATAATGGAAGGCCCACACAGTTCTAGACTGAAATGTTTCTTGGATTCATCATGTAAAACCTAGATTTTTGTATTCTTTCTTCAGCACTGCTCAGGCTCAGCTCTGAGGCAGCAAACAGCAGATAGATTTGTGGACTCTGGGACCCAATACGACTGGAGACACTGGAAACTTGCAGCCAAAGCAACACAGAGTACTAACAGAGAACAGCTCCATGTGCAACTTAGGGATGTGTCTCCTGTGCCATCATCATGAACCTCATGCTCAGCGCTCAGTGGCTCCCTGAAGTAATGGGAAGGCAAGAATTTAGCTAAAAACCAAGAACTCCACATGAAGCCTTATGGGCTCCCATCCCAATTCTTTCACCTATGATGTGCTTTTAGACAAGAAATTACCCTCTTGTGCCACATTTAACATCTGTACAATGGAGAAATGAGCTTTGCAAGATCACTTCTTGCCTGTTTTTTGTAAGACTGGGAATGACCTATGTGACACATGGAATGCAACACCGCTGGTGGCTTTTATTTTTATTTTGTGGCTTGGAATGGTCTTGTGACCTCTTTTTCTTCATCAGATTTCCAACTCCTATTCGAGTTGATCATGAAACTTTCAGACAAGCCCCTTCTACACACAGGTACCGAACAGATGACTGAATTAGCTCAGTAAGCTGACTCAAACAGAGTTGTTGGTGCATAGTTGCACCAAACTCCTTAAGGAAAGAGACTGCTTTGTTTCTCCTAAAGCCTCCAGTACCTGGTCCAGTGCCTGCTCTCAGTAGGTTGTTGATGAATCTTAGTAGAAAAAGATTCCCTGTAAATACTTCTGGAAATCACTAGTTGCTTCCCCCAGATCCCAGTGATCATTTGCTGTTGGTCACTGGGAGGGGGATGCAGAGGCCTCATGACTCCCTGTCTTCCTTCAGCTTTTATTTATCCCCAGGCCATAGGTCTGGACCCTCAGGTGGCTGTTTCCTCTTTATTACTAAGTTTCAGACAAAGTCTCAGTTGCTTGCATAAATTCCAAAACTCTGTACCTACCTGGTACAATGGAAGAAAATTTGGTGGGTATTTTCTGCATGAAAATAAATTCCCACCCTCTCAGTCACATGTGGAATGCAGTACTGCACTCTGAGAAGCAGACCTAGCAATTTCTTAAAATGACCCACTTTAAAGAACCATATACACCACCTACCTCACCCTATCTCCATCCTTTCACAGGAGATGATTTAAGGTGGGGCAGGTGCCCTCGGGAGCCTTTTCCATAGTCCTTGCTCTTTCAAAAGAGACAAAAAAGAGAAAGAGAAAGAGAAAGAGAAAGAGAAAGAGAAAGAGAAAGAGAAAGAGAAAGAGAAAGAGAAAGAGAAAGGGAAGGGGAAGAGGAAGAGGAAGAGGAAGTGGAAGGGGAAGGGGAAGAGGAAGAGGAAGTGGAAGGGGAAGGGGAAGGGGAAGGGGAAGAGGAAAAAGGAAGTTAAAGATGAAGGAGGAGGAGGAGGAGAAGAAAAAGAAAACAGATGCCAAAGTCTTACTTTAGTTACATTTCAAGTTTGTCTTGACACTAAGACATTGGGATGTGCTTCAATTTGGGCCAATGGGACTGTTGGGGGTAAGTGGGTGGGAAAACTTTAGCTTGGTAGCAAGAAGTGCAAGCATTTTCTTCCTCAGTTAGATGTTGTCATGGCTACTTGTGATGCCTGAAACCAGAGTAGCCACCTTTCAACCACCAGTAGAAAGAGCTAAAGGAACAGTCCAATGTGGTGAAAGTGAAGAACAAAAGTTAGGATCCTTGAGGACAGCACTGACCCACTGTTCTAACTTTGGAAACACTATTTCTAGGCTTATTACTATCTGATATAATAACCATTCTCACTGTTTAATTTGTCAATCAGTGGGTATTATATTACCTGAAGCAAGGGAAAGGAACCTGAGAAGCTAATAGCATTGGCTGAGAAGACCATCTTGCAATTAGCAAAAGAATAAACATGACATGGAGCAATTCATAAACTGTATCACTCAGTCTTTACAAAAACTTGAGGAATATGTTAGGAAGATAGTACTTGAAAGAAGAAAACTCAGAGAGGGTAAGTAGCTTACCTTAGATCAAACAGCAATTGCCATTGGTCAGCAAGAAAGCAGAGGCTTTCTCACTCACTGTCTCCCTGCAGCTCCTTATCTACCCTGGCCCACAGGTCTGGACCTTCCAATGGCTATTCCTTACTCATAACTCAGGTTAAGAAAAAGTCTCAGCCTCTCCCATAAACCTCAAAGTCTGCTGCAGAGAACGCAGGTGAGAGGAACCCACCTACCTGGTACAATGGGAGAATATTTGATGGGTATTTTCTGCATCCCAACTCATATTGGCAAGCCTCCCATGTAAAGCGGGATCTTCCATGGCAAATGCATGTATAGTGAGCAGTCCACTAGATCATAATGTAGTGTGAGCTTTCCATATACCTCAGATCTTCTCTTAAGAATGTACTTTGGTAGGGAGAGTATGAGGTATACAGGGAGTAAAGATGCCCTCAGGATGATTTGAAATGTGGGGTGAGATGACAATAGAAAGAGACTGAAAGCTATTTGGGAAGACTTTAAATTGTACACACAGTAGACCTGGATAAGCACTGATTTTTTGATTGAAAAAATACACATGCACACACAAATACACACAGAGTCAACATCTTTGTCTAGTCCTCATTAACTAAAAGTTACTTGATGTACTTATAGCATAATTAAAGCAAACTTTCACAAATGAATTGGATCTGGTTTTGGCTTGATAGCAGTATCCCTATTTACTTTTGTTAGACCTTGGAAATTTCAATACACTGTAATTGTATTTCTAATGACAGAAGATTCATCTCAGCACATTGGGTATGCATTTCATTATTCACCACACATTTATATTCCAGTAAATGAACTTGTTCATTATACATTGTAATCTTTTTGTTGTACGATGTTTCCATTTTTGAGAGCTATGTAATCATTTCATTGTGGTGTTGGCAACTGTCATTATATAATATATAGAATTTCAAGAGGATGCAATTTAGGGATTTTGATCTTATAGCATAAATATATGCTTGACACATAACATAAATAAACTTACACCAGATGGTTGCTCAAAATAGATAAATCAAATTTCCCAGTAGCAACAAACTAAAATCTCAATCACATATAGGTTTCTCAGTTGATTAAAATAAGCAGAACATTCGTGTAAATCAAATAAAATAAATGTGATAAAATTGGGGTAGATCCTGTTTTTTGAAAGTTAGATTTTCTGACCGGTTTAAGAGTTCTTAGGAGACTACTGAGGACCAAGGTCCTTATACCTGATAAGGCTAGTTTTCAAGTTCAAAGAATATGCAAGCTCAGCCTATTAGGGTTTCCGGGGGAAACAAGCAGACACAGTAAATTTAATCCCCCGAGACAAAGTTGGCAATACTTTTTCCTTCCTTTACAGCACCCTCAAGCTCTATTTACAAGGCTTTCAAACACAGGCAAACACAGGACTCTACTGAAAATGTTAACTAACAAGAAGCATATTGGCTCAGTAGAACAAATAAGCAGGGAAGCGCAAGTTTATCGACGGTGCCAGCTTCCGCCCCACCTGATGTGGTTACAGTACAGCCCAGGTGCATCACCAGCTCCCCTAGTGCTTTTAGTGTGACTACAGTGACCTTACTGCACTTGGCAGCTAGTAAAATGAAACCCCTTCCAAATAATTCTCATGTGTGCAGACTCTAAAGTGAATGTAAATTAAACCAACACATTGCTAAAAACTTCCACTTGACAGCTGTATGCTGGCCTCATTTTTGTAAGTATTTTTCATTTAACACCCTGGGCAGACATTCTGGCTGCGCTCACAGGGACATACATTTGTTCAACACCCTCCTTCACAGAACCAACTTGCCTGAGCACACAGCCTAGGGACATCTCAAAGGTCTCTAAACACCCACACGACTGGCACTGCCCAAGGCCCAAGGCTCAGCAATCTTTTGTTGAATCATATAATCTCTTTCTCATCAATAAAAATGAGAGGCAAAAATATCAATGAGGGAAAGGCTGAAATGGTCTAGAAAATGAAAGAAAGAAAATGCCCAATAAGAAAAAAATATGTCTTTTTCAGTATTATTCAAATCTGTAGAAATGAAGGGTACATGTTTGATTTTTTGACTGTAAGGCTGAGCTTTATAAAACAGTACTGTCCTACATCAGAAATGATGAATAACAACAAGTGAACTTCATCAAATATTGCTATGCGTGGTAGTGTGAATTGTTGTTACAATTGAAAATAACAGGCACTTGCTGACTATCCCAATAGTTACCCTTCTGTAACTAAATGCTCACCTCAGAGGTCAGAGTCATAGCATGTGGCGGCCGCCCACCCTAGGCCACAGGGCCTACGTAAATGCAGAAGTCCTGGCTAAATTTTGATCATCAATCAATTAACCCAAATCAAAAACCCTGGGGATATTAAGAATTCTCAGTTTACCAGTAATTTCAGTCAATGTCAAATTATACCATATGGCACTTAATGTATTCATTCATCCTCATATAGGGTTATATTACAAGAGCATAGTTGATCAATTTCTCACATTATATGTAATAGGCACTATAATAGACAGCACGAACAGGGTGCATAGGAGAGGCCTATTCACCTGCTGATGCTAACAAATGTTGGCCTGTGGCTTCCATTAATGTTTCACAAGGTCATCTGGCAACCATACCCCACAATGAGAGAAGACTATAACCTTGTGGTATTTTATGCAGAGATAGCCTAAAACAAACCTGTATCGTGCCTGCCATTAATATAGGACACAGATACTCATAAGATAACCTTCATATAAGCAAATATTGCCGTATCACATCTAAAACATTGGCAGAAATACATCAGCGGCCAACATAGACTCAGGTACACTGGGGAAATGCCCAGCGCTGGTATTTGCAAGCCACTATCCTTTCTTGCTAGCATCACTGCCTAGGTGAGTTCTTTAATAGATAATAGAATAGAACTGAATAGAAGCAAGACAGGCGAGTTGCCTGGTTACGTGAAATCAGGCTGCACAGAGTCCCACCTGATTCCTGGCTGGGACCCTTCCCCACCTTTTAGGAAACTTGTCATATTTTAAGAAAAGGGAGCTGCTACACTAGGCAGACATGACTCTTATCTGCACAGTAGGTTGATGGCTTAGCCACGTGTTCTGCTAATTAAATTCACTGTGGGAGATTCCCAATGTGCATCTCCATGGGAAATGGATCTGAAAATCTGGATGATGTCCCTAATTGCTTCTGGTAACAAGGTTATGCAATCTGCACTGTCCTGCCTAGAGAAAGCTCAGATAAGAGCATCTAGCTCCCAAACCATATGCGCTTCTTCAGCCTACAGCTGGAAAAGCTAAAATTGGCATCAGCAGCAACTGGGCACTTCTGGGACAAGACCTGCCCCTTGGTGCTTTTCCATTACTTACACGGAAGTGCAGAAACAGGCAACTGTGAAGAAACACAACAGTAAACAAGTGGATGCTAATGTTTGTCTAACCTGTGCTGTGAGATTAGCTCAGGACTGATCCAAGGCAGGGTTACCAATGTGGCCACCAATTTGCCTATCAACATGGCAGGGAGCTTGTTAGAAATGCAGATCCTCAGACACCACAGCAGACCACTGAATCAAAATTAAGTCCAGTTACTGAGTTTTAGTAACTACACCCTAGGTGACTCTGGGGCCTACTAAAGCTCCAGGATCCCTTGCCTCAAGTACACCGGGTAGTTTTGGAGGAAAGTGGCTCTCTTCTAGCCCCTGGTTGGGCTCACTGGACCTCTATGGTCTGTGTCCTCACTGCTCTGGTTAGCTGCTCTCTGTAACGCAGCTCTGGTACCTAGCGATTTAAAGCATCAGTGCTTCTGTGGCTGGCTAGACTCAGCTAGGAAGTTTCACTTGAGTTCTCACCTGCCTGTAGTCAAGTGGCAAGAGGACCAGGAGTAACAGGAAAGACTTGCCCCATTGGATCATTGGAGATGGCTACTCCATTCACATGCTTGGAGTCTGAACTACAGTGGTAACACCCGGCAAAGCGCCATCTCCCATGTGGGCTCTCCAGGCGGCCAGGCTGGCTTCTTCACAGAAGGCTCATGCCTCTTGCAAAACAGTGTCTTCCTCAGAGTGTAAATTCTAAGAGATGAAAAACAGGGGCTGGGGACGTAGCTCAGTGGAATAAGTGCCTGCCTGGCAAGCACAAGATCCTGAGTTCAAGCCCCAGTACCGCAAAAAAAAAAAAAGAAAAAGAAAAAAAAAGAAAAACAGGACGACTGGCCTTTCTGGAATTCGGCCTGAAAACATGCCACTTGTGCCATATGCTCTGGCTATAACGTATATCACAGGGCCAGCCCAGGTGCCGGAAGAGGGAGCCATGTCAGATAAGGGGGTGTCTTTAGGCACAGCTTTCTTACTTATAAAATGATGGAAGTGGCCCTCAACCCTTAACTGTCTTCACAGGCCATGTAGTCTTTATAGGCTATGGTTCTCTGATGTAAGCAATGCCTGAACTTCTTGAAGCCTGTCTCATCAATCTTGGGGAGACCTAATTCTCTATAATACCATGCCACTCATTTAGCACTAAGCACCTACAGTCTTGCATTACGACTTACCTTATAAATGTAGTTACCCAGACTTCCCAAGTTGATTATAAGATCCTCAAGGCCTTAACGCCTCCTTGAAACTCCATCACCTGGGGCAGTGACCTATGCATCATGTTAGACTCTCAGCGAGGGTGCAATAACGACGATGCTGGTGCTGATGATGGCACTGATAGAAGTGCCGCTGTGAAATTGTCCTGTCCACCTTCATGAGTGCAAAGCAACCATTTACAAGGCTGAGAAACAATGCCGTGTGTCTTTTGTAATTTTTCACAGGTCTTTTTAGGTTAACTTCTTATGATGGACGAAATAGGGCTGTGGGTATTATTTTTCACTGGGCTCTTATTTGTTTTAAATAAATATTTGTGATATCCCAGTGCAGAAGGAACAGTGTTCTGAGGTCATAAAATCAATTTATTTCCTACAAGTACGTATTTTATTTAATTCCTTGAACTGAGATGGGGCAACATAGCTGAGTTCTGGTCAGAACTCCTAAGCAGTCATAACCACCAAAGATAGCAGGGAGTAAAGGTCCTACGTGAATTTTCATGCCCTCCTGACTATTCTTGCAGACAGCTTCACGGTAACAGAAGCAACCATGAAATTCCAAGATGGTACAATCACCAGATAGAAATGGCTTGGACCCCAAATCACTGCATGGGGCAATGGCATCCAAGCTTAGTTCTCACACTGGTCTCATCACTAAAAGACAGGAAAATGTGCAGCTATGAATGACTGTTTATGTGACAAGGAGGAATCTGAAAGACAAAGGAACAGCTGATAATTGTAGCCCCGACCTCCTGAGTGTCAGAAGTAGAGATAATTCTGAGCAGGTAAGAAAGGCAGGAGCAGAAATGCTAAAAAAGGAAGGTGAATAGGACACCACTCTTCCTCTCAGGCCTGGGGGCATTCAAGGGTGAATGCCTTGCTTTGAAAACCACCATATTATGAGGAATCCGGGCAATGAAAAGAACAAGCTTGGCTGCATAAATCAAATATATGCTGTAAGAAAAGTTTGACATTTGCTAAATTACCTATGAAAACTTACCCTGGGTCTTAAAAAGAGCCAAAAAAAAAAAAAAGTATATCCATTTCAAAGTTAAATGCCAAGCTTCCTTAAAGATTTCCTAACACTTCCTGATGGGCGGCAGAGGAGAGAATGCTGTTCAAATTAAAGGTAATAAAGTTTCCAGACATCTTCATCTCCATAACTGTTCAGATATGTCTCCTGGCATCCTTAGCTCAGTAACTGTGATGTTCTATTGTGTCTGTTTGGGCCATTCATTTTTTAAAGCCGTACCTGCAGAGCCTTGGAAAACTAAGCTGAAACACTGGAAGACAGGCACAGCAAAACTGACCTAAGCTCCCTCTATTTACAGGCTGACCCGAGAGGTGTGCTGAGAAGGAAGCCTGCCGAGCAGGGGCGGCCAGAACTCCAAGTCAGCAGCTCTGGAACCAGGAGACTCTGGCAAATGACATAGACAGCTCCTTACCAAATTAGAACCCAGATTCCTCACCTCTTCATACTTCCATGAATTGTTTATCAATTACTACACTGTATCATTTCTTAGGAAAGGAGAAAAGACACGAAACTGTACTCACAAGACTGGAACAGAACACAGAAAAATATTTCCAAGTTTATAAATTACAAGACACTTTTGCCAATGGAAGGGTCAACTCAGTTTTATTCAAGGATGGTTATTCGTGAGCATTTGCAAATGACAGCTACATTATGTCTGAAATATTTACCTAAAGTCCAGACTAGATCTATGTTTCATTCTGGCCACATACATACACCTTTACAATGCATATGATTATGTTCAGTGAGATGCAGTAAGTATTACCCCAAAGTACATCAGACATCACCACCTCCCTCCGGCTGAGATGATGGCTCTCGTTTATTACCCAATGCTGTGTAGGAAACAGAGGTGGGGAGAACCTGGCATCTGCTATGTAGAGAGTGGGGATGTTTGGTTGCTCAGAAGTGCTGTAAGAAAGGAAAGGGTGGCCTGAATGTCTGCCAGGAATGATTCAACATCTCCAACTATGCTCCGTGAAGTTCAGCAAAAGATAAGAGGCTACATGTTCTTGGGTGAATGAATAATAGCTTAGTTGTCCTATAGGCTTATTTAATTTTGGATAGGGAAAGCATGTTTTCATAAATGCTTTTGTAAGGAAACATATTCTGAGTTAAAACACCTGGCTTAAGAAACAGCTTCCAGCTGTTTGTATACACACACACACACACACACACACACACACACACACACACACGAGAAAGCACTCTCCAAAACTCTGTAAGTGAGCAGAGCCTCCGTTCCTTGGCAGTGTCCATCCATTCATCCATTGTGGTCCCAATGAATTAGTGTGAACAAATGTCTACCTTCCATGTGGAGAAGAAGCGAGGGTTTCTGAGTAGATGCCTAGAGCCATCTGTACAGAGAGCTCAGATGACTTCAAGAAGAAAAGAGGCAGATGGGAGACATTGTAGGTCAGGCTGTGCCACTGTAGGAGAACCAGAGTGATCCCTGGGGATATTATCAGGTTTCCCTCACTCATGTGTGCCTGGGATCTTACCTTTACTAAGCTGGCAAGTCTTGACACAGAACAAGCGTGCCTTACTTCTATCCACTCTCAACCCCTCAAAAAAAGAGCCTGGATTAAAATAAAAGGAAGAATATTCAGTTAATATTCAGTTCCTGTTAGCATCTTCTGTCACAGAAGTGTGGCTTCAGAGGCCTCCAGTGGGAGTCTGGAAACATCCCATCCCTCTTCATCCATACTCTTGGGCAGATCTTTGAAAGGTATAAGATCTCTAATACCATTACAAAGAAGTCATCCCTGTCCCTAGGAACCATTAAATGACTGTCTCTAATAATATACAAAGAGCCCTGAGACAAAGCAATGGCTTTCGCTGGGACTGCAGGAGCCCTCAGTGTTGTCAACCCCATTACCAGGAGCTTGGAGAATGGTTCATATTGTTCCTTTTCCCGGCCGCAGCCTGTGACCACTGTCTCTGCCCTCGCTTTTACCTCCTAAGGCTGTCTCCTTTGGGGAAACTCTAACTATAGCTGCATGGTCGCCAAATTGGACAGGCCTTTATTTATTGACATTGTGTGGGAAAGCTCGAAATGGCTGGGGAGAGAAATCCATTTTATTTTTCTATATAGTTTTATGATTTATGAAAAATTGATCTATTTCTTTCTGTTAGGTAACCATGAGTCAGAGAAATACAGTTACAATAAAGTGGCAGTGTCATTTCTAAAGTAGACCACTCTCAGAATCAGGAATGATGGCCAATTAAAATAAGTTATCCCTGTCTGGTGGGGCACTGTGGAATAAACCATCAGCCAAGATGAATTAGAGCTGAGGCTTGGAATTCTTCCTATTGACTAGCATGGGCGATAATTTATAATTGTTTCTGTGTGTGGGTGAGGTGGGGCAGAGGAGCAGGAAGCAAACTGGCCTAGCCCTCACCTGGAGATGAGTAGGAGCAATGAGAAGGCATCGGCTTATTAAGGTTGTGATCCATAAATATTTCCCAGTCATCACAGCGACAGGTATCTACATGGCTATAGATGTATAGGGGAACACCAGCAAAGTGCTTGTAAACGGAATATCCAGCGCCAGTGGAGTGACTGACAGCAAAGCTTATCACCTGCACCCGGCTCCCATCGTGGGAGATGGAGCCACCTCATGGCACTTTTTGGATGTCCAAATGACAGGATTGTCTTTAGTTATCTACTTTTTCTCTGACTTGAGGTCTTCTTCTCCTGCTTCTTCTAATCTCATCTTTTCTGAGCCTTCAAAGACGTAACAGAAATAGACCCACAGAGTTGTAGCTATTAAAATGAGAATTACTCCCTTCTCAGTCATGAGAGCAGCCATGACTAACAGGCCAGAGGGAGATTCTGATACGCCTTCTACTGTTGCCATCTTTCTCTGTCTCTGTATCTTTCTAGGTCACTGTCTCACCATATCTCTGTATCTCTGGGCGTGATAATTTCTCTAACCTATCATCTTATGTACTCTCTACCTCAAACTTGCTCATAAACACACACACACACACACACACACACACACACACATACACACATACCACTTAAGTAGATGCAAAAATCTTAATATCAAACTTCCTTTCTTCCCTGCACCCTTAATGTGGCCCTGTGAGATGCATTTTCCTGGACTCAGTTGAATCAAACTGACTTTTACACCGTTCAGATCCCTTCACCTGGGGCCTTCTGATCTTGTCCCACAGATTGACTACTCCACGATAAGCTGAGAATACAGACTTTTGTCTGATCAGGAAGGTAAAGGTCAGATCCTGAAGATGGGCCATTTACCATCAAGTCAGCTTTACAGCCTAGTGCTGTGAGAATCCCTGCCTGGTTGCACAAGGACATCTTTGCCAGGGCACTGGCCAGCTATGATACCACACATGTGCCCTCCTCCTAGGCTGCCCACAGCATGTCTTGGTATGTTGCCCAGATCCTCTAGTTACCTTTACATGCATTTATTCATTCATATAATTAATAAATATCCATTGGGCATCAGGTACCACTAGAACGAGGAATGAGCTTAGAGATGGTATAAGAGAACAAAACAGTAACATCACTGTTCTAATGCCACATGTTTTGCTCCTAAGATGCCTGTCAATATCTCCTCCAAACTGATCCATTTCTCAGACCCTCTCCTGATTCACCTGGCCCATCTCACCCTCCGAAGCCTGTGACACATACCAACATAGCTACTTCACTTTTCTCAGCACAAAAGTCAATCCTTTATCTTAAGATCACCCTAATCTGCTTCCTGAATTTAATCATAAATGAGGAGACTCATTCCTCATGGATGCATATGGCTTTCTGCACAAAATGGAAAGCTCTGTATTATGTTTTATTCATATGTTATAACAGGAGCAAGAGGGATTTAAGGGAGCTTTGAGAAGAGATGCTCTCTGCCATTGATCCTGGAAGCCTCATAAATGATCACATTGTCCAAGAGGCTGAGACTCTGGGAATTTCAGTTATCTTCTCGGCCTCCTGAATCTTCTCTTTGTGAAAGATGTAGCAGCTAATTTACTGATATCTAGATTGTGAGTGTGTGTGAGTGTGTGAGTGTGTGTGTGTGTGTGTGCATGTTTATGTGTATGTGTACACAAGTGCCTACACATGCCTTTCCACCTCCTTGAAGGGTGCCTTCAAGGAGAGCATTTTATGTCTCTCACACAGGTCACTGGTGGCCTTGGTATTTACAAAATTTCTTATACCCAAAGATCTCACATCTGTTACAACTATGTCTTTACATAGCCCCATTGTATGCCAATGCAAAAAGGCTTCCAATGCCCTTGGGAAGCATGTAATGAAATCATATTCATAAATCTGATCATCTTTTCCACCACTTTGTTTTTACCAGAATTCTTGTAAATGTGCTGTCTCTGCATCTTAGAGTTAATCAATTAAATGGGTAAGTAACAAGGGCAAGATGCTGGATTTTAGCACACATCCCAGAGACTTATGGATAAAATAGTTCTAGAGAGATCATTTGTTCTTGCAACAGCCAGCTTCCAGGAAAATAACTGTGGCAGGTATGGGGTGAACAAGGTGTTTAAGGGGTTCCTGTCTCTCTTTGAGATCTTGAATTCTTGGGCAGAGATTCCCATCAAAGTAAAGGATGGTACTGCAGGTCAGTTAACAAACCTGTGATTAATATTTTGTCCAGTTCAGCTCAAGACAAATAAATATTTCAGCAAAAAGACCTTCACTGATATATGAGAATGTCACTGAATTAGGAAATCCACTAAATTCACTAAGTTATAGAGAAGCTGGAAGGATGTTTTGAGGAGAATAAGTTGATTCATTTCCTCCTTGGCTCTTCTGAGCACTCTGCTGTCCCCTTCGTTCTCCTCCCCTGCATTGGTCCATGCCCATTCTTGGGTGCTTTCTCTGATTTTTATTACAATTACTCCCATTTTCCTTTCTCAGACTCCTGAAACAGAAATGGGAATAACAGAAGGGAGAATGTGTGTACCTTACTTTCTAGGGGAAAAATTGGACACCAAACAATACTCTCAGCTTTTTGAGACTTTTCCACCCCTGCTGAGGACCTCAAACATTTCAACTAATGCACAAAGCTTGAGTTTATTTCAGAAGAGACAGAGAATTGTGAGCAGAAATGGGTAGTAAATTCCATAATTAGGGAGCAGAGCTGCTAAAAGCCCTTACTCAAAGGGACCTGAGATTATACTGTGAACAAATTAAATCGCCTGCTGCTTCCGTTCTCACCAGGTGACTGAGACATATGGTGATAAAAGATCAAGCAAATATATTGAATTGGATTATGATTTCTTTTCTAAAAAAGTGTTGCAAAAACAGAATCCAACATCAAATTTTTAAGCCAAAATTCTCACCAAAGGAGGAGAGGAAGTCTTGACCTCTAACACTTTTTCAGAACATGAGGTCCTAGTCCTTGAGTAATCTACATTCAGAAAATGCCACAGGTGGAGAGTTACAGAACTTGGATTCCAAACAAGAGAGGCATTAATTAGTCTCTCCAGCTCTTCCCTATGAAGCTGCAGTCACAGCCTGGCATTACTTTGTATCAGTGATGGAAAGTTTGAGTGAGAGGACCAGGATAAACAGTCATTCATTCAAGTATTTGATGAAAAAGTGCCACCAAGGTCCATTGCACTGGAAGGATGTTCTCCAGACATCTCAATCACATTGAGTTGCCAGAAAGGATGACACCAAGCAACAAAATTCCCACTTCATTAGGCAATCTGCATGTAGGAAAGTCATAACTAATGGAGAGTCCCGACTGAAACCCAGTCATTTAATTAAGAAGTCACCTTTGTTTGGATAATACCCTTGCACTGTCCTTACACTGTCCAAAACTGCCCAACTGAACCTGCCAGGCCTAATGTCGTATGAACTTTTCAAGGTCACACAAAGACACAACAATGAGAGATATGGCTGCACAGACCAAGTGGGCCAGCTACTTGGATCATAGTTATGTACGAGAGTTTCACAGCTTGGGACAAAACGACACGCATCTCATCACTTGCCTGCCAATCATGAATTCCAAAGGTCCCATGGGATGATTTCCATGCCTGGCTCTCTTTAGTGCAGACCCCACAAAGGAATCTGGTTTCCACAGAAGACTCCCACACTTGCCTCATCAAAACCCTTATTTATCTTGTTACAAATCACTGCAAAGGAAACAATGGAGAAGAAGATTGCTCTAGTTAGGTTCCTATAGGGACCCCAGAGGCCCAGGTGTTTCATTATTAGACGGTAGTGGAACCCTGGAGAGATGGGACTCACTAGGAGGGCACTGGAGTATGCTTTTGAAGTGGATAGTGAACTCCAAGCTTCTTCCTCTTCCCGTTCACTTCCCAGACCACAAGGTGGATGTTTCTGTTGTCAGTTTTGCTCAGCTCCACTTTCTGATGTGCTGCCTCATCACTGTCCCAAATCAGTGGGAGAAATCTCTTAGGGGCTGCAGCTTCCAAAATTGTGAGCTAAACCTTTTCTCTTTATAAACTGATCAAAGATATGTGTTATAGTGATGGAAAGCTAACCAGCACAAGGACAAAAAAGCAATTAAATAAATAAGCAATTACACCCTTCTTGAGCTCTTATTGTCTGTAATGGAGTCTTGACTCCATTATTAATTGCTCCTCCAAATGTTTATTGAATATACATTTTTTTTCAGGCATTTACAGGGTCATTAACTTGCACCTTTCCACACTTATGACCTGTGGACGGCTGTAACAGCCATCGTTTTTTCCAGCTTATGTAGGACCAGGTCCCTAGACTACTCTCTTCCAAAGAAAAGGTTGCCTATGGCTTCGAGATAGCATGCTAAATTTTATCTGATACCATTGACTACCCTCTTTCTCAGAAGGATAGTTGAATTTGGGAGACATCTCTGGCTGAATATACTTTTCAAATGGCCTTTGTATCATTTCCTTACTTACTCATAAAGAAAATAATATATGCTTTTGGTTACTGAAAAAATGTTGTATGTAGTTCGAAATTATGGTACTATTACAGATATGTAAAAAATCACTCTAAATTTTAGGAGTTGTATATGGAAATCTGTTATATTTTAATCTCACCATCTTAAGAAAATATTTCTAAGCCATAAAAAATAATGTGAATTTACACACAGACCTTTCCATAATCCAGCAATTTCTCTACTAGGTTTTTATCCAACAGAAATAAAAACATATGCCCCCAAAAAGCTTGTACAAGAATATTTATAGCAGCTTTATTCATACTAGCCAAGAATTGGAAACAACCCAAATATCCATCAACAGAAGATTTGAGAAATAAATTGTACTGTATTCATACAATAGGATACTATTCAGTAACAAGAAGAAACAAATTTTATATACACAACTACATGGTGGAATCTCAAAAATGAAACATAATACTGGGTGAAAGAAGCCAGATGCTAAAAGCACATCCTATATGATTCTATTTATGTAGAATTCAAGAATTTAAAAACAATTGTATCATGACAGAAAGCATAAGAATGATTGACTAAAGGTGGGTGGGGCTGGCAGGAGCATCTAAGGGGATGGAGATGTTCTGCATCATGATAGAGGCATGTGTTCTGCGGATACATACTCTCACCAACGCAGGCATATAATATTCATACACTCCACTCTATGGAAACTACATCTCACTTATAAGAAAGACTTAACAAGCAACATAATACAGCATATCTGGAAAATATATTCTATATCCCAAATGAGTTAGTGCACATACAGTATAAACAAGTTTGCTCTGTGCTGTTAAACAGTAAGTTTTCATTAACTCAGTCCTGAGTGTCTCTGTCACTTCCAGTCAAAGCAGCGATCCACCGACTACAGTAGGTTCTGCACCACAGAGAAGTTAGAGAATCTTAGGTGACACCGCAAACCCTTCCTGTCTATGCACATTATCAGAAAATACAACCAAATTACCTAGAGGAAAGAGGAAAGGAGCCATGGGCTGTGTTTCAGGACCTACCAAATGTTCCCATAGCCTGAGTGCATCTGAAACACTCCCCAAATCCACCAACTCAAACCCAAAAGAGAGAAACAGCTAGAGTTGGCAGCATTTGATAAATCATTAAATACTATCAGCATAGCTGTCTGCTTGGGATGAGCTCTAAACCTTGATTAAAATTTCTCCAATAAATCAAAAGGAACAAGGTGATTTTGTAATTACTCATAAATAACATTGCCACCCTCATATCTTAGACAGAAAAGTAGGAGGGAGACCTGTTGGCAATGAGATGAGCCTCAGATGGCAATGAAACAAGCACGTTGTGATGCCATCCTTAATAATATACAAACAAGTACAGATTTTTTAAATCCTCACAATTGCAAAAAAGGAGTACTGTCAATATTTTCACATGTAGCAAAAGTAAGATGGGCTATATGATGCTTCTAATCTTGAGTCTTGCCCCAGAAAGGCAAGCAGCACAGAAAAGGATGGGAGGAGAGGAAAATCCAGAAGCACCTAGGGAGAGAAACTTGTGATTGGGATAAGTATCATGATTGAGATTGGGGTAGCTATGGTGATTTTTGAGTCCTAATGCAAATAGCCTGCATATTTTCATCTATATTTCTTGTCTGCTCCAAACTTGTCACTCAAAAAAGCCAATGATAGTAGGAGTATCATTTCCAAACAGTAAGATAACTTGTGCCTAAATGTCATAATTGGAATGAGATGACATAGGTCCAATTAACTTGTTGGTCAGGACCCAGCCACTCAATATTTTCAGGTAACTGCCAAAAAAACACAACAACTTAGAACATTAATTAAAACCATTATTTTTCTTCTTATTAGAACTAAAAATTTAATCATTGAATGGTTTTACTTTTTCTACTCTGTTTAAGAATAAATGCCTAAATTATTCCTGTGAGGTCAAGACAGAAGCCCTAATCCATTTATGAAATAAAGCTAATAAAAATGAAGAGATGAACTATCTTTCCTAGGAAGTCTTGTAGTAGGTAGTATTGGTGCCCAGTAATGGTGACCTGTGGCCACAGCTGCCAACTTCCTGCTTGAGGGCTTTCAGCAGGGCTACAAGGCTGGGAAATTTCTTCCTCCATAAACCACCATTATCCAATGAGAGGTGAGCTCTAGCAGAGGAATACTCCAGCTTCTCATCACTTAGGTGAGACAACCCTGAGGTTGCCCCCTAGCGGTCCCTGGTGGTGCTGTTAATCAGTAACCCCTGTTTTCATTGCCCATGATGTACTTCTGAATCAACAGAGGCTGTGCTGGCTTTCCACCCTTTCCCGTCTTGACACTTCACTCCCCAGTAGGAACTTCCTGCAGTTATATCTGACATCATTTATTTGTGCCCCAATCCTAGATTCAAGGTCTATTTCTAACAGAAACTTAGATATCGTAAGTGATATTGGTTAGACCCAGGTCCAGCTGCCCATTTCTTGATAAAAGCTCAGTGCTTCAGAAAAATAAGAAGAATCATTCCCCATTGACCTCTAGGATCCATGATAGACCAAAAAGGAAAATGTTTAGATGGACATATTCTAATTTCAGAGTGTTGTTGGGGGTTGTTTGGCTGTCTGGTATTAGGTTTATGAAGATCAGGAAAATTATTTTCTCCAAACTATGTGAACAAGAAAAGAAAGAGAAAGAAAGAGAGAAAAAGAGAAAACTTCCCAAGTAGACATTCCATTCTGAAAAAGATTGGACAAGAGATGATTTTTGGCAACCTGGATTACACTGCCTTATGATAGTCTACACTGGCTTGTGGGTTCACACACGTAGGAACAAAATTGGAAGTTACAGATGTGGCTATTTTCCCCACTCTGCAGTGGCATACTCTGTGACTTTGTGTGGTGTTTAAGCTTAACTTTTAACTTGAATGCTGTGGGAAGTCCCCAGGGGATTAGTAAAACGTCTTTCTGGGTAAGTCATGAAGGTGTACCTTGGGTACTTTATCTGGGCCCCAGTTCCTGCTTCTCTAACACTGTCCCCTGCTCTCTTTCCTGGCTTCCATGACTAAGTATCTTTGCTCTTCCAGATCCTTCTGCCATGATGTTTCTTCCTTGGAACCAACCAACCACTGACTAAATGTTCTAAAACAGTGAGCAAAAAGGCCCATTTCCTCCTTTAAAGTGTGGATGTCGGACATTTTTGTCCAGCAATGATAAAGATGACTAACACCTACTGGTGGTTCAATTATATCATTATTTGGTCTTATTTCTTTTCTCTCTGAAATGAAGGGAAATAAAAATATTATTCCTCAGCTCCTTACTCTTCTATCTAAAAATAATACTTGTTATTCAAATCATGATGGTAATTGTAAGAGTAGAACTCTGTGATAATCTCCTAGGGCTTGAATGTGTCCTCACTGTTGGTTTGGGGAAACTGTCATTTTGTAATTCAAAGACCTCTTAACCTAAACCCTTTAAGGAATTCTCAAAGTAGCCTTGCTGGGAGAATTCAGAAATAGCTCTTTATTTAGGCAAAATAAATTCAGAACCTAAGCATATATAATGAAAAGGTAGATAAAAAAAACTTTTAAAACCCTATAAAGAGTTGATGGTTAGAAGATAAAGTGAGAGATACTAATTTTGAAAGAATGTGTGCTCTTAGACCATGCCAGCTGGAAACAGATATAGCTCATATTTTTTAGCTCCAGCCACTAGCGATATCAGCAAGTAGTATTTGAGTTGGAGGCAGGGTTTCAAGCCTATCTTTAATCCTGGTGTCTCTCGTCTCTACTCTGGATGCCTACATTCTCAGGTTTCTCACTTGACGTGTATCAGTCCATTTTCCATCGGTATAACAAAATATATGAGGCTGGATGATGAACAAAAGGAAGAGGTTTATTTGACTCACAGTTTTGGAGATGGCACCAGTATTGGCTCGTTGCCATGAGGACCTTGTAGCAGATGGCATCCTAGTGGTAGAAGCATAAATGAGAGAGAGAAAGAGAGACAGAGAGAGAGAGAGAGAGAGAGAGAGAGAGAGAGAGAGAGAGAGAGAGAGAGAGAGAGATTACATGGACAAAACAAGAAGCCAGAGAATAGAAAGAGGCCAGTCTTCTTTATAATCAGTAACTCTCTCAAGAACTAATCAGAGTCCCACAAGAACTACATTACTCTCTTCCAATGCCTAGAACATCCTAATGACTTCCCAATAGTCTTTCTTCCTAAAGTTCCCACTGTCTCTTAACAACACCCAACTGGAGGACCAAGCTTCTAACACATAAACCCTTAGGGAACAAACCACATTCACACCATAACAGTACATAAATTTATTTTCAAATCAACACAACATATTCACTCCTGCCCTTACCCATTCTTTATTTCTTCACAGTTTGTTCTACTGTAACTTAGCTGTAAAAATCCTGAACATGTAGTACCTCAACCTGCAGAAGAAAATGTTACTTTCTTTTCATAATGGGTAAAGTAAACAGAAATATTAAGGAACAGTGGTAACCGTGCTGACATGGCTCCAATATGCAGGTAATATTTTAAAATTTTTTCATTTTGTTTATTATTATGTGCATAATAATGCTTACTGTAACACAAAATAATAGATGTATGAAAAACAATGTAATAACTGAGTTTTGATCTTTTCAAAAGCATTTATACAATGTTTCTCTTTTATTTAATATATTAATATAATAATATATGTCTCTCAGAATGGTTAATTATATTGTCATAGAATTTCTGCTTATTTTTATCCTTCTGTATTTGCACATCTGATATACCTGGGACTGATCTTTTATATGGTAATAGGATAGGAATCTAACTTTATTTTCCTTTATAGAAAACCAGTTACCAAATAAATAAAGCATCTTTACCCAGTGAATTAAAATCCTCTTTTTGCCATAAATCTAGTTCTATTTGTGATGGTTCTATTTCTGGACTCTTCTGCACACTGACCTATTTGTCTGCTCTAGAAGCAAAATGCCTGCATTACTGTGGCTGCAGGAAGCTGAAAATGCCTTCTACTCAAAGATATGCATGCCTGAGCTCTGTACTATGCTGGTTTCACAGTTTTGCTCTTTATTGGTCATTGCTAATTATACTCGCCAGTGTACCTTACTCATCTCTTCATTGAGATTTCTTTTGGTTTGATGTTTTCTATTTTTTCCTATCTCTCTCTTATTTTTTAATATGTAATTGTCTCTTTCCCCTTTCTTTGTATTCACTTCATTTGTTCTCTAAATTTCCTAAGTAGGAAATGAAGATCTCTTACATGTAGTCTTTTTGTGTGTGCTGTGGGATTAACTCGGGGCCTTGTGCGCCAGGCAACGCCCTACTGCTCAGTAACACGCCCATCCTTTACTGCAATTTTTGAATGATAAACCCAATAAAGACATTTCTGCATAATAATGCTTTAGCTACAGCCCATAGATTTTTGCACCAAATGTTTCTCTTTTTATTTTCCAAATACCTTGTGTAGTATATAATTTCAGTTTAATTTCTTTATTGATCTAGTAATTATTCAGAACAATACTTTCAACTTCCATGTAATGTTCTGCACAGCCTTTTTATTGGTTATTTAATTGGGTCTTGTTAGAGAACACAGCCTATAAAATCTCTATTTAGGATGATTTTATTAAGACTTCCTTTGTGACTAAATACATGGTCAATATTTATAAATAATCCAACAAAACAAGGGAAATGTACATTTCTTCTCAGTAGTTTTCAAAGAGAAAGAACTATACTCATTGTAATAGTCATATCCTAACATGCTTCCACAAAATACTTTTTGAATGTACTCTTTAATAGTGTCTTTTTCTTTGTTTTGTTTGTTTGATATTTGGAATTCAGAAAGGTATTTATCAATATAACCATTGCATTTTGTCAAATTTTCCTTATATCTGTTTTGTCAGGTGTGGCTTTTCTTTTTTTTTTTTTTTTTTCAGCACGGAGGACTGAACCCGGGGCCTTTGCACTGAGCTACATCCCCAGCTCTGCTCTAACCCCCATTCCATGAGACAGAATTTCACTAAGCCACTAAACTGCCCAGACTGGGCTCATACTTGCAGTTCTCCTGCCTCAGCCTCACGGTGCTGGGATTACAGGCTTGTACCACCATAATAAACTACCAGATATGATTTTTATTTCTCAGATGTTTTCAACTATTATATCCTCCTTATTGAAAACTACTTTTACCATTATTTATTCTGCTTTTCCCATTTGATATTTTGTCCTTAAAATCAATAAAATTTCATTTTATTCAAAATTAATATTCTCACTTTAATTTTGTTTTTTTTCCTGGTTCATTTTGGATTCTCCCTTAATTTTCCATGTTTTATTTTTACTTTGTTTTATATATAATAATACAGGATAAATTAATTTGATTTATACAATCAGATAATCTTTATACAGGGATGGTTGATATTTATTTTAAAAACTGGTATATTTATCCAAATTATTTTATTTGTTCTCTGTCATTTCCCTTTTCCTTGTAGTCATAAAGATATAAAAGCATATCTGCAATTTGTACATTCCTCTATTTTGAGATCTATGGCATGAATCAATTATTAGTTACCCCGTGTTCCTGAATATGGTTCTTAGGTTTTATTTTCTAGTTATAGTCTATGGTATTTGCTAAGACATTGTAACTTGGAAAATAGATGCTTAATAGAAAAACCAAACTTAAATTCACTTTCTCCTTCTGTATGTATACAACACAGATTATTTTTCTGAACCCAAAAGGTATGGATTCCCACTGGCAAGGAATCAATTGGTTAGCATGGGACACCAGCTGAGCATCCTCTGATCCAACTCAGCACCAGATCCCAAAGTCCCCAGGACTGAATGCCCCTTCCACTGCAGATGACAGTTGTTAGGCCCGGACTGTTTTAATCCCTACTTTGGCCTATAGATTATAAAATTAAGGTCCCATAACCCTCTTTGGGGTTCAGTTAATTTCTCCAGTGGCTTGGATAACTCAGGAAAACACACTTCCTAGTCTATGCTAAAGGATATTGCAAAGGATACAGAAGAACAGATGCACAAAACCAGGTGTGTGAGAAGGGGGATAACTTCTCTAAGTGCCATCCTGCAGGTATCCCTATTTGCTCAGCTGCCTGGAAACTCTCTGCACCCTGTCCTTTTGAGGTTGTATGAAGACTTCACTGTATTAGCCTAACTGAAATATGAGAAACTGTGTAGAAATATAATTGGGCAAAAAGTGTGTGATCTAAGGCTAATCAACTGAGACAGGAAACCCAGGAAGACCTGTCTGTTCACATTCTTCTTGGCCTCTCTTTGTAGTATTTCTCCCTTCAGGGAGCAGGACAGGAGCCCTTCTGAAATGCGGACCTTGTGATCTACTATCAGACAAGGTAGGTCACAGAATTTCTTTATGGCCAGCTCCAAAACCTACAGTCTAGGAAGCTTAGAGTTTCTCATCATCTGTCTTGAGGAGGTGTAAGCTACATCGTACATGCTTACTGCTGGCATTGGCAGAGAATATCTTGGCTCAGTATTACAGAGCCCTATTCCTTTCTCCAAAATTGCATATAATGAAAAGTGAAATACTAGCCAGGTGCAAGTGCTAGTCCTTTCCCACATAAGGCAGGCTTCCTCTCTCAGTTTACTCAGGTCACAAGTTGAGAAAGGCCTTCCAAGGCTCCTGTGCCCCAAGAATGCAGGACCATCCCTCCCCAGGGCCTCCAGGGAGGAAGCCTCAGGTAACAGCAAAGCACACAGACCACTCTGCATCTCAGAAACTTGCTGCCTCTACCTTTGGTCCTGGGCTCTGCATCCCACTGGCCCCGCTGAAAAGCTCAGAAACCATATAGCCTCAGGTGTTTTCTTCTGATGCTGGACTATTTTGTTTCCATTCTCTGTGGAGAGAGAGAGGAGAGGGGGCAGTGCAAAAGGATGAATCCTAGTACATGCTCCCAGGCTACCTTCTAATTGTAGACTTCTTATCTGTGTCATCATTACAGTGACTGTTGTACACATTTTCTCATTAGATCCTTGATAAAAGGAATGCAGATGAGGACTGCAGTCTTATTTGACAAAGGAGGACACGGAGGTTCCCGAAGAAAAGGTCACCTTACCCAACGTCCTGTGGTTAGTGAGTCACAAGGGCGGAATAAAGATTCAAATCTGATATCTACTGGCTGGTTTCACTGCCCCAGTGATTTTTCCTAAGTGCAATTTGCTTTGTTGAGTTCCAAAAGAAATCAAATAGGATATAACCCAGAAATAGAAAAATAAATCTCTTCTCTCATGATCTTGGTAGCCAAATAGTAAACGATATTGTCAGGTATCGTTATGGTATAGCCATTCTTTTTTGTTTAAGCTCACCATATAATTTTTTTCTTTGTATCTTGAATTTATACTCAGATAGGTGTTCAGCTCTACACCCAATCTTATGAAGGGTTTGAGGACTCAGGGGATTCTTTGTGAATGATAGCCAGCGTTTTGTAGATCAAGGAGAAGGATGAGAGATTATCTAGAAATTCGCATAATTAGTATCAGTAAGATATGTCTCAAAAGTTGCTCCTTTGTAAGAATTGCAAGGAAGGAGAACACGCTAAGAGGACCGGCATTGTCGCATGTTGTGAGTTTCCAGCACAGGGCAGCATGTTGAGTAATGGAGTATGTACATTAAAGTCTTCTTATACCAGAAAAGTCCAGTATTTCATAAAATTGCACTAATGATGATTATTCAGAAAAGTTGAGAGAAAATGGGTCTGATTCAGTGGTTTAAAGCATTGTTTCTCAGACCTCAGCCTGCACTGGGGTCACCTACAAGCTTTTGGAAACATGGATTTCTGGACCCTGCTGCCCAGACAGATCTGGATTCCGCAGATCTAGGGCAGCCCGAGCCTGTGTGTTTCTCCTGCTGCTCCCCTGGGCTTCCGGGGTTGTAAGGACACTGGCTTCCAGCATGCGCAGCTGGCCACCTCAGGTGGAGTCATGAACCAAAAGTCTCGCAAGACTCCGCCCATCATTTCACACCCGATCTTTCTCCCACTACGGAGCGCAGGGCTCTACCTAGTTCTTACTCTAACAGTCCCTAGCTGTAGTGAGAGAGCTCCCCACGGTACCACCTTTTCTAGCATGGCTTCATTTTAATAGAATACATTCAGATCCTCCAAACAAATGTGAAAGACTGAGGAACTGTTAAAGTATATTCATAAATGGAGATTCTTCCTGCTCTGCATCACTCAGACTGCCCAGGGAAGGTAAGAGCCAACCTGTGTGCAACTTGGTTTCTTTCCAAGGGCTCAACATGCACAGAGCAGGCACAGGGGGTGGAGAAGGGTTAGTGCATTTCCCTTCGTGTTTTATCTTCTTGGATGTTTGCATTCATGTACTATCAACTGTAGAAATCATAATGCATACCTCATAAAAGTAGAAACGAAGCTTTCCTTGGGCAGTGGTGGGATGAGGATGGGGAGAAGAGAAAAGTACAAATACATACAAACACTCAGTGCATTGTCCACAGAAGGCTCAAATCCAGAGACCTCCACAATATGGGAAAACCTAGGCAGAAATCCCTTCTATTCTATGGTCGGGAGATTCCGGAGCAGCTGAGAATTGTGTTATAACTGAGAAACACGGGGATAAGGATAATTTAGCCTCTATCCTAAAAATTATAACAATTTAATGCAGCCAGATCGTACCTGTACTCTTCAGCTGGCAGGGTTTTAAGTCCTAAGGTTCCGAGCTCTGTAATTTCCAGCTACATCATTTATTTTCAGTGGACCCAAAGAAATGCCACAGGCTGCCCACTTACCTTGGAGACACACTATGAGTTGATTTTGTAAGCCAAGAACTCTCAAGGGAAATTGTAGGACAGAGAGAAAGAGGAGCTGTTTGGCTTCGTTTGTTTGAAGTTATAGTCAAAATATTTCTCCTGGTCAGTATCCCTTTTGAATCCTGTTCCACTGACAAAAATCCTGGTTTATACTGTTTCATAAAAATATGGCTAAATATGTCACTTATCCCCTGACCTTTGAATTCCTCCAAGACAGTGTGATTTATTGACTGCTTTGTCCTCAGTCTCTAACATAGAACACAGAGGTAGAATACCTTTCCTGCTCTGGGCATACTGAGCCCGGGTGCTACACATATATTATTAAGCTATCTCTGATGAAAGCAAGTGGGAAGAAATGTTTCCACTATATCCAACTCTGAGGAAGCGGAAGTCACTGTATAGATAACATTTGTGCTTTGGGTGTCAACCATTACGTGTGCATCAACTCATTCGATTTTGACAATTCTGTGAAGAAACAAATATTATTTCTGCCTCATTACAGCATGAGAGGCATTGTTTCTTAGGGTTAGACAGCTAAGAAAGAGAAGTAAGATTTGTTTGCAGATCTCTCAACTTCTAAAGTTTTACTGTCTTTATTCTGCCACTCTCCTTCCCATTCCACGGAGGAGTACAGACATGAGAAGAACAGCGGAAAAGCACTAGGATCTCCGTTGGTATTGAGCAAGCTGTCACAGTCCCAGAATTAGCAGTAACAGAAACAGACTGCATGGAGCAAGTTATCCCTTCTCTAACCTGAACCAGCTCATCCAGCACCTCAGCCTTTACTCGGGCCACATTACCCAGCACTTTTCCCATATCAGATACCGTCTGGGTATGGGAGAAGCCACTCCACCAAACAGACTCTTGCTCCTACCTTTAGGGAATTTGCAGTTGTCAAAGGAAAGAAAATTCTTAGGCAACTTCTAAGCACTCAGTGGAGTTTTTAAATGCAATAAAGTATAATGCAAAAGTGCAGCTTTTAGGACAAAACAGCATTCTAAATAAAAACACAAAATATCCTGCACTCCTTTCTCTTTAGATTTTTTTTTTTTTTTGTACTGGGGATCGAACTCAGGACCCTGCGCTTGCTAGGCAAGCGCTTATTCCACTGAGCTATATCCCCAGCCCCTCTCTTTAGATTTTATAAGCAGTAGTGTTAGCAGGTTAACAGGATGTCGTAGGGGTGTGGACAAGCCAGGAGCCACTCTTATTGCGCCTATTTTCCCAACCAGCCTACATTCTAGATCGTTTACACAATGCTCATGCAGACCGGGCAAAGCCCCCTCAGAAAGCAGAGATGGGGTATTTTCATTCCCTAAATGTTTGTGTGCATTTAATCCCTTCTGATAGCAGACCTGTCTGATTGATTTATATAGCTCAACAGTGGTCCCAGATAACAGATTTCTACAACCTGCTAATATTCCACGGCAACCCAAATGCTGCCATACCCTCAAACGGGTGACAGGAAGAAAGGAACCATTTGTTGTACAGCATAACTGTATTTCTTCAGCACAGAGAGGGGAGCTGGAACCTGCTCATGTGAATGCAAATAGCCAACTATTAAATTTTCAGGAATTCTGTGAGTCAATTGCTAGTCATAGCCGTGAGTACAAATGTAATTATATAAACTTAACGGTAAATTATAATTTTTAGAAGGTTGCAAATACCCCCAAACTCATCACTCTCTATTTTTTTTCTACATTTTCAAACATTATGCTCTTGAGGGTACTTGCAGCTATTTTACCCACTTGGTGGGAAAAGCTCCCAGCTCTGTGTTCAGTGACATCAGGGTGGTAACTTTAAATCAGCCCTGCTAGGAGCACTTATGCCATGATATTCAGCCAGTGCTGCAAATCAAGGCCTCCTTCCCTTGCCCCTGGAGAACTAGTTGTTCTCAGCACAGCACTAGAGAAGAGGTTTCTCTCTCAGAAAAAAAAAAAAAATGCAAGCAGCATAACTTTAATTACAGGCCCAAAGCAAATAAGACACAGACACAGCTGGGAAAAAACCCACGGGGAAGGCAGATGTAGACATCTTAATGCCGATAATCCTGTTAGCGGTCTTAGGACTTGATTCAGGGCATCTCTCAACCTGTGATTCACTGGCCTACAGCTGACCGACTTGAGTTTTGGTTTTTCTTTTGTTTTCTGTGGGTTTTCCTTTCTGTTGTTGTTGTGTTGGGGCTTTTGAGGTGTTTTTGTTTTTGTTTTTGGTTTTGTCTTTGTTTTGTATTTCAGGACAGGGTTTCACTATGTAGTTCAGGCTGGCCTTGAACTTTTGGTGACTATCTTGTTGCCTCAGTCTCCCAATTTGTACGTTTGTGGCACATAATGATAGCATGCATTATGGTCTCAAGGTGCGTCCATTTTACTATTTATGATTCAAAATTATCTGTCTGTATGGCCAAGTAGTGCTCCGTTGTGTGTAATTAACACATTTTCTTCGTCCATTGATGTACTGATGGACATATGGACCACGTCCAAGATTCAGCTATTATGAACTGTGCTGCTATCAACATATGCATGTACAGTTATAGTATGATGATCTTTAACTCTTTCAGGAAGGTGTACGGAAGGGAAATAGCTAGATCACATAGAATTTTTATTTTCGTATTTTTGAGGAATCTCCACATTGATATCCATAGGGGGTGTACAAGTTTATACACTCACCAGCTACGCAGCAGGGTTCCTTTTTCCCACACAGCCTCACCAGCATCTGTTATTGTTTGATTTCTTGATGATGGCCATTGATCCTGGATTAAGATGGATTCTGAGTATTGTTCTAATTTGCATCTTTAACTATGGTGAGTGATTTTGAACCTTTTCTCGTGTATTTATTGGCCATGTTCACTGTTGCCTTTGAGGAGTATCTACTCATTTCAGTAACCTACTTTTTGATTGATCTGATCCAGTTGTTAAGGGGAGAGGACTCATTCATTGGAGTTTTCCCCAACTTCCAGTCACAACCTAGAATAAGCTGACAACAGCTCATCAGCACTTACAACTCATAAAGAAATACAGATGATTTTTAAGGCAGAAATAAACAAAATTGATCATGAACTTGGAATAATCCAGACAGATCCCATGAAAGCACAACCTCTCTCATCTCAGAAAGGGTGGCATCACCTGGGGATTCCAGAAAGGTTGGCCTGCACGGTACAGTGTATGACACGAGCTTCATATTTTTGGATTCAGTGATTTTATTCAGTTGACAATTAAGTTGACAGATTTAGAATTTAAATGGGTGAAAAAATAAGTCTCTAGGGCAGTACTCTCCAATAGATCTCTGAATAGTAATTAAAAAACACCCTATCTTATCAATAGCATCCTATCAATAAGTGCTGCCCCCAAAAGCAGCTACCTTATCTGGGCATTGGATACTTTAAATGGGACCAAAGCAATTCAGGAAACTCTATTTTATCTCTAATGTTCTATCTAATAATTATTTTTTATTCTCTTTAATGGTTTGAACAATCTTCCACTTTTACATCTGGTAATCTGAACAACATAGTTGAAAATAATGTTATGTAATATAACAACCACTATTAATTCCTATCATTTTTGTTTTGAAACCCTGTATCACTTTTAATGTTCTTGCTTTGTTTTGTTTATGTTTGTGATGTTGATATGATGCTATTGTTCTTTTTTCTTTTACTACTCTCTTTAAAGTAAAAAAAGAATTCAATTGTACTTAATTTTAATAGCCTAAAGTTAAGTTTACATGGTTCTATATGACTACTGTCTGTCACATTACACAGTGCAGTTCAAGGGAGTTTGAAGCTTGGAAATGCATTTAATCAAGGTAAACCTAAATCATAAACTAAGACAGTAATTCATAGTACAAAGTACAGTTCCCTGGTACAGGTGGTTTATTACAGTCTCTACATTAATTATTCCTGAAGGGTCCATTTTAAAAGCTGAATTTCTGTTTTAATTCTTTAAAAGCCACTTAATGGTGCCACTTTAGTCAATATCCCAGGAAGTAGTCCTCTGAAGTGGGATCAAAAATCTCTGATGGGGTCATCCCTACTAGTTCTTATTTTTATCTGCCTTTGGATATAGTCTAGTCAAATTCTTAAATCCCTGTTGACCAAGGCAGGTGGAATCCCATCCTCTAACACGCCGCATAGATAAGGACTGCCAGATGTTCACTGAGTGGCAGCCCCTCTAATCCTTGCCCTTTTCCTCTGACTGAAGATTAGCGTGCCAAGTCAGCCCTGTTATTTTCAACCCTGTCTTTACATTTGCTGGAGTTGGAGCTCAGGGCAGCAGGAAACACTTTGCAGCCTGATAAGGATTTGCCTTCAGACTTTAAAAGGGCCCTCCATTAATCTGCACAAACACAAAGCCTAGAGAATCCAAGCAGGGCAACCCTTCACCAGACCCAAACTCCTTAGATAATGAAGCCCTACCTTGTGCTAACAATGCCCATTGACAAAAGTTGAAATAAATTTTGTATCACTCTGTGCTACAGGAAGAGGCAGCACCTTCCGGTGCCCTTATTGACCAGTCACAAACCTGACTGCAGTAAATAATATGTTTCAATTTTATTTAAATTGATAAATAATACCCACATTCATGAAAAACAATATAATTCAATACATGTATGTAGTGTGCAATGATCACTTAGCATTTCCATGTCCTCTAATATTATCATTTTTACATGTTGGGAATCTTCAAACTCTTCTAGGTATTTTGTTTTTCTTTTTCTTCTAGTTATTTTGAAATATACAATACAATGTTGTAGACTATAGTGATTCTATTCTGTTGTTGAACATGAGTGAGAGAATTGTCATGCTCATCTGGAGGAGCCCTTCAAGCTAACTTCCAAAAAGACTCAGCCAATTTTTGAGGCTAAGTGAAATTTTATTTCCAGTGAAGCGTAAATCTGGACTCCTGGAATGAAGACAGTTTTACTTAGATGGTAGTTTGCAATTTTCATTAATTTAGGACTGTTTTGTTTTGTTTTGAGAAGCTGGTATTTTAATGTCCTTGTTTATTTCCCTGTAGTCAGATTTGCTAAAATATATATTACATACAATAAACTTCACCCTCTTTGAGTATTGACAGAAACATACAGCCTGTTCACTACCCTCAAAGTCAAGATATAGAATAGTCACAATAACACCAAAAAATCTCTCTTGCCCCCTTGTAGTCAATGCCTTCTCCTAATCCCAAACAACCATTGATCTGCTTTGTGTTCTTGTGGTTTTCACTTTTCCAAAATGTCACATAAAAGCAATCATATAGTAGATAGATTTGTTCAGACCAACATCCTCAATGTCACATTTTCACTGTTTAGATCACAACTTCAGAGCACCATAACAAGTACTATAAGGGGTCTTCAGAGAGCAATACAGGTACCACCAACATTACCAACAGATCAGCGAAGTCTCAGAGGAGGAAATACTTGGAAGGAGCCAAAAAAGAAACCAAGCCCCAAATTAAGGCCAGGAAAGAAACTTCAAGACAGAGAAAACCAATTCCCAGAGAGACACTAAAATAAACAGGCTTCCTACCTAAAAGCTGAAGCTACCAAATGGCAAATGTTCTCTTAATCTAGAGCCCAAGGCCAGTGTAAACTTGCAACTCAAGTAAAACAAATGTGTGTGCTTCTGACTAGCAAGGATTCCAACGTTCCTGACACATATATGCCTCTCTTTGATCCAACAGTGCTAAGAGGTAAAAGTCTTACAAGCTGGAAATCCATCAGTTGAATACACAAATCCCATAGGAAACCTCACCCTGCACTGTGGGCTTAAAAGGGTAAAACAAACTGCAGAAAAGTTCTCTAAGTTCCAGCTCTCAAATTTCCCTTGACACATAAACAGGAGAAAATTATTTATCATTTAATGGGATTATATGTCCATTAGCTTTCCCATGGGAATGCTAAAAGGATGAAATTGTAAAACTAATAGGCAGTTTCAAGCCAAGTATTTCTAGATTCAGGGACAGCAGATCAGTTCAGTAGCCAGCCAGCTGCTCTATCTTGGATAAGTCTCATGACTTTGCTGGTCTTTTTTGCTTTTCTGTTATAAAACAGAAAAAGAGAAAGAACGAAGTGAAATCAGATCATTTCAGCAGCTCCTTCTAGCTATTCTACTTTGTAGTTTTATGAGTTGACGTCAAAACCATTACACTTAAAGAAACTTGGGGCACACTCAGAAACGGGCCTGGAATAAAGGGCCCATTCACATTACCAAGGTTCACAGAGCACAATGTGGCTTTTTGTTAGCGTGGTGAGTGGAGGGGTGAAGGGAGAATCTGGAAAGTCTGGTGTTTGCTGTTGCCACCACAGATCCTAAATTAGCCCCTGAAATTATGGTCGCAATGGTGAACATAAAAAGAAAAGACAAAGTAGAAGCCCACTGACTCTAACCACCTTCCTCTACCTTTTCTGGGGCCATCAGAAATCATTACACAGGCTGATGTACCTGGCCCGTCTTTGTGAAAAGAGCATTGCAGTCACACTGGCTCTTGCCAGCTCAAATGTTGTTCTAGTCTGTTTACTCTGCGACTACTGGAAAAGCCATTAAAAGTGAGGCTGGATCCAGGTGTCACAGCTTCCAGAGGCCACAGAGGCATTTTCAAAACACAGACCATGCTCTAATTCTCCACTTTTGCCAATGCCTTTCTGTCCCACAGTTTGTCTTTGCTTTGTGAATGTTCCCACCCTACAGATCTGCTACCACCACCAGCAGTTTTCCTAGGAGCATCCGTTCTCTAGGGGGTGATGAGCAGCCTTTCTCAGGCCTCTATGCACACAGGTGATGCTCTGATGTATGAGGAATTTCCAGAAACCCATAACTCTTGGAGTTTCAGGGCTGGAGAAGACCCCAGAGAAACAAAATTTACTGGTGTCCAAATCTTGTTTTAATAGCAGGGCAAAACTCCTCAAATAGATCTCTCAAGGGAAAACCAAAATGAAGAGGGGATGAAACATTATGGAACCAGGACAGAAAGTGAATAGAGGGGATTGGGTGGGATTCTTTTTATTACTCTTTCCTTATATGTGCATTTTAAATTGACACATAATATTTGTACCCACTTACAGGGTACAGTACAATTGGTCACATGTATACAGTATGTAATGATCATATGAGGCTAATTAGCATTTCTGTCTCTCAAACATCTATCAGTTCTGTGTTGAGAATCTTTGAACTTCTCTAGTTATTCTGAAATATATAAATTGTTGTACAGTATAGTTACCATACTGTGCTACAGAACATCAGAACAAAGTCCTTCTGTCTTACTATTTTGATAGATATTATATAACCTTTCCCTCTCCTCACTGGCCCCTAACCTCCCAAGCACCTGGTGAGCACCATTTTTCTCTAGTTGCATAAGATCAACATTTGTAGCTTCTTTCACTCTTTTTGTTATGAATCTTAAGCTCATTCTCCTATTCTCCATGCAGATGCCCAGGTGCTGGAATATAAGTAAGTCCAAGGCCTACAGACATTGGAGTTGGGAGCCTTCGCAGGGGTTCTGTGTAATACTCACTTTGTTGGACTTGGAATAAAAGAACAGAACTCACTGGTAAGTGGGAAACTTACTGTATGTGGATACTTTCCACTATGTGTGTGGAAGGCATAATTTCGTAAGAAACAAAGCTCTCTCCCAACCCAGAAATCATCTTCACAAAGACAGTAGGAAAAGATAACACTTTTATTGCTGGATGAGCATTATATGTCCATTAGCTTTCCATGGGAATGAAAACAGGATAAAATTGAAAAATATAATCTATAAAGGCTGCATCCAAGAGTTTTCAGACTCAGAGGCAACAGATGAACTAGAATGTGATATGCATCATAGATAGCCTGCTAAGAGATTGCCACAGCAAAAGAAACCACACCCTTTTCTGGAACAGGCAGATACAACCTGTTACATACATGTTTTCAAGATAAATAACTAGTTCCCAGTCAAAGGATTTGACACTACCATTGAGTATGCAGAGTTAGTTCATGCTAACTTTACTTAACTATTGGGGAAATCATGTGTTAGCTAACTGCCTTTTGGAGGAAGGGGTGAAATACAAATTTCTGTCTTTTGGACAACCAATAGTTTTATAGCTTAGTAGGAGGTTCTGAAATTATACTCTTTTCCTTTTGGAAGAAGCTAGAGGTAGGAGCGTTAACTCCTGTGATGTTTAAATTTCAAAGAGATGGCTCCCAGGTTCTTATGAAACACATCCCAAAGCTGACAAAGGCTTACTGAGTTTCTAGAAGATTGTTTTCAAAGAGACAGAGAAAGTACTTACAAGTTTTCTAAGTAAATGATCTTATAAAAAGGGAGAGAAGTCTCTTCCTTATTTCCAACAGGAGAAATTAATCCTCTTCTTTTTAATTGATATTTGTTCTCACAACACATGTGCAGGCATGCTCTACCCATACATAGCACTTAAGTCATCTAAATAGTCTGAAATCTGCTGTTCTGAAGCCACTGGTCTCTTTCTCATCAAGGATAACAAGGTGAAGGTCAACTGTTGACAAACTCAGCTTCCCTCCCCTTGAGCTCTCAGCTATTAGTGTCAGAGCAGTGATGTCCACATTGGCTTGACAGCAGAACCATGTGATGCATGGGCCATTCCAGATCAATTAAATCTAAATCTCAGGAGATGGAGCCTGCTACAGATTGGATCTGAAATGTCTTCCAAAGGTTCATGTGTTGAAATCTTGGTCCTATTGGGATGAAGGTGTTGGAAGTTTAAGAGGTGGGGCCCAGTGGGAGGAAGTTAGGTCATTAGTGGCATGCCCTCCAGGGGCATTGTGGGACCCTACCCCTTCCTCTCCTGCTTTCACTTCCTGGCTGCTTGGAGAGGAGCAACTTTGCTCCTCCCTATGCTCCCACTATGCTGTGGTTCCTCATCACATGCACAGAAGCACTGGGTCCCACCAAGCATTAACTGAAACCTCCAAAACTCCAAAACCTCCAAACCTCCAAAATAAACCTATCCCCTTTTAAAGTTTCTAGGTAATGTATTTTGTAACAGTAACAAAAACCTGACTAACCTCAGGTCTGAGCACTGGTGTGGCTTAAAAGAGAAAACAGGTGATTTCAGTTTGCATCCAGGGTTGAGATTTTCATAGCTAAAGGCGCAAGGAAGTGAGTGACAGACTGGACAAGGGAGTGGCACTCACATCTGGCTTCAGAGCAGAATCCAGGAAAAGTTATAAAAATGGCTCTACTACAAGGTTAATATACCAGGACATCTGGGGCTAGGACTCAAGTACTGAAGCTCTTAATTCCTCCCTAGGGGATCCTAGAATGCAGCTAAATTCCAGAAAGAGTGGCTTAAGAATGGCTTCTGAAGAGCTATGGATTCACAGGCAAGATTTGTTGCCCCGTCAGTTCCATGGGGTTATCCCTAGTACTGACTGAAGAGTGTTATACCCACCAAGTGACATGACAAAATCACATGTGCAGCATATGTCCTACGTTAATTAATGTTCCATAAATTATTGTCATTATTATTCTGGATACATATAATATTTAAATACAGTTTTAACAATCTTTAATGTTTGGAGTGGATATAAAGTGCACCATCTGATGGGAAATTTCCTTCTGTGTGACTGTGGACCTTGTAAAGCTGGGAGAAAATCGAAGTCTCACTTCTGATAGTGCCATTCCTTTTGTCCTGTCCTAGCTTGGCCCAATTTTTATCATTCAATTTAAAACCTCCTAGGCAAAACAGATCCCTGCCCCCATTCCTCCCACCCAGAAGCCACAGTCCAGCCCTACAAATGTGGGTAACTCATGTCCTCCAGAGATATAAGTGCTAGGAAGAAGAGATAAGTTTCCTCTTTGAGCATGAAGAGGTAAATCTGTCCTAGTGGCTCACGGATATTGGCTGGCTTGTTCAAACACAGCCTGATGGAGTCTCTCTCATATTTGCTGATTAGTAGGTCTGGGCTTGGACCTGAGATTCTGCATTTCTCAAGGGTTCCCAGGGGCTAGATGCTCATCCAAAGGCCTCTTTGAGAAGCACTAGAGTACCCCCATCCCTCTATCTTTCCTCTTTGTCATACAAGCAAGAAAACAATGTTGTGGGCACCCTTTGTTCTCTCTTTGCCCCCATTACTGGAGGATTGAAATAGCACTCGCACTTGAGAAGTGCTTCACAAAACTCCAAAGCAGGCAGTTTTCAAAGGAAAATACACATGTAAACAGACTTGCATAGTTTGGAGAGAGGTCCCCGCCTGTTCACCCTGTCATCTAAAAAGGCTCTTTGTGGCAGGCAAAGGAGAGAGTGTTGTTGGTGGGGGTTGGTTTCAGGCAAAATCGTTGTTTTCATCTTGCTGGTTTTTTTCATCTCCACCTCCATAGTTCTCACCACACCCTGGGTTCACTCCATCTTCCATCCCAGGAAACAGTCTCTTACATAATAGTGAAGAATAAGAGCATTTCAGAAATGTAAATTTATGGTAGAATCTCTAATGTTGTAGCACACTAGAAAATGATAAATAAATAAATGCCTTTCCCTAAATACCAACAGATTTGAATTTACTTTAAGAGCTTTGCTTTGCTATAACTGGTGGACTGAGAAAGCCATGGAAAAAGTCAAGTTCCCTAAAACACAAAGGGAAGGCAAAAGCTGCTAGGGGAAGAAAATCTGGAAAGGCCCAAGAAAACTGGAAAATGAAGAATAAGAAATAAAGAGTAGTTCTGATTCAGACCAAATGCAAATAAGATGCCTGGCTGAATGTAAGCACATTGTGTTCGCCAAGATTTCTGCCAACTCAAAACTAACATTCTTATGAGGGCCCACAGACCTCAGCTTCTGATTCTCATAAACCAGCTTAGAGTTCATCCTAAGGTTGCCAGATTTTGCAAACAAAAATGCAGGGCACCCATTTAAATTTCAACTTCAGACATTTCAAATATTTTATAGCGCATACTGATACCAAAGGGCTTTCACTCATTATCTAAAATCTGAATTTAATAATGTATCCTGAATTTTATCATCATCTCATTCTTATTGTACAGTTTTTATATGAACTCATGCTTGGTTCCTCAGCCCTTATTTCTGATTTCCAAGAAAACAAACCAACCACTTGAAGTCTACTACAAGTCTAGGTAGGGAGAAGTTCCACTGTTTGTTTGTATCACAGAAGCACAAGAATATGAACATTCAGTGCTGGATCTAGCTCCTTCCAAAGGCTATTAGCCCTGTTCACAATTGAGATTCCACTTCACTCAAATTTCTTTTTCTCCATCAACCTTTCTTCTTACTGCTGTCATACCCAAAGGACAACTCATTTCCAATAGTAAATATTAAAAAGAAGATTGTCATTTGCCTTTTCTCAGCCCTTGTTCTGGCCTCATTTTGTACCCCCAAATAGTATGTCAAAGTGTCATCTAGGAGCTTTACGAACACACAGATTTCTGTGCACACTCCTAAAGATTTTATTTAATTAGCTTAAGAGACTTAAGCATGGATATATTTAAAAGCTCCCAAGGTGATTCCATTGTGCAGCTAGGTTCGAGAAGTATTCTCTTAGGTCAAAGCTTTGTTCGTTCACCCAGGAATCGCTGGAAGGTCTTGTCAACATTCAGTTTCTAGATTGGTAGCTGATGGGTAAAGCTGGAGGTTTTTCAGTTCCAGCAAGCTCCCACCAAGGCCAACCCTGCTGCCAGGCAAAGCCTACATTGTGTAGCAACAAAATCTTAAAGGAAATCAGGTACCAGGTGATCATAACTGTATTTGAAATTATAAGTCTTAGTTACTCTGTAATTGTGGAGACACACTACCTGACACCCTCAACCGTTTCATTCCATAGTTGGTGGTTCCAAGGCAGGACACCTGGGCACAGGAGTGTGGAAGGGGAAAAGTGAGTAACAGCACGGCAGCAGAGAAAGAGTCGATGGAGGATCCTGGTGAGAAGATATACCAGGCCTGGTCACACTCTCTGGGATCCACCTCTTCCAATCAGGCCTCACTGCCTAAAAGCAGATCAGCTGTAACACTCTAGTAATCCATTTACCACCCAGGACCCCTGCCTATGATCGCATGCAGCTTTAGGGGGCCATCTAGATATAAACCATAACTTTTTGCCTATGGGCGTATGTTTATACAAAATGCATGTCCTTCGTGTCTAAGAATTGCCAAAATTCTAACAGTTTCAGCATTGCTGAGAAGTCCAACTCTAAAGTCTCCTTTGAGACTTAAAGAAATCTCTTACTTATAAGCTCCTGTAAAAATTAAGAAGAAACTTAAACTCTGCTGATGTATGAGGATATAGGGTAAACACTCACATTCCAAAAAGAAGGAGTAGGAGGGTAGCAACCAATGGGGCCAGTGGTACGAAAGTGAAACAAAAACTCAGCGGCACACACATTGAATCCTGCTGTTCTATGTCTGCAACTGGAGCAAGATGTGGTCAGATGTAAGCGCTGAGCAGCTTGAGTAGCCCACACCTACAATTTTGCTCGTGTTTGTAGCTCTCCTGGCTTCTCTCTTGGGCTGGCTTTGTTCACTCCTTGCTTCCAGGGGTTCCATATTCCTGGCATCTATAAATTTCTGGAGTCCCCACTGCAGTTTTGGCTTCTCTCTCACAGTTTTATGCACTTCGCTCTCAGGGGTACGCCATCTGGCCTCTGGTGCCTACTTCTAAAATCTGAGTGGAAGCATTTCTGACCCTACCAATCTTGCATTCTGCATGCCTGTAAAACCAGCACCCCATGGATGACACCAAGGTCTCCTGTAAGTTTGAACAGTAGCCATCCTCCCTTTTATTATTGCTCTAGATGTCTCTAAGTGCCTGGATGAGCACTATCAACTAACAGGGGAACAAAATCCCCAGGCAGCTTTTATTAAACATGGTTTCCTATAGCCCTCTTCTCAAAGCAAAATCTTTCACTTTTGTAAGTTGGAACTTTCAAAAACTAGGTCTTTACTGGCTCCTCATATGCACTCAAGGTATTTTTCTCTTTGTCCTGATTCAAAATACTTGGTTTTTCTATGCTAATCTTTCCAGCAACAAAGTTCTCCTCTCCTCCACCCTTATGGGACTCATTTACAGGAGTTCCCTTTATACTAAAACTGAAAACTTTTAAAATCACTAAGCAATTCCATTTGCTCTTGATTCTCAATGCAAAGCTTGCCAATAGTTCCCAACAATTTCCATGCCACATTTTCAGTGTTGAGCTGCCTTGAAATTCCCCCCATCAGATGGTTTGAATGGTCACCCTTAATCTTAGTCTCCCACAAAATCTCAGGACATGAGCAAAATGTGGTTTGTTTTCTGCCAGAACATAATGCACATCACCGGGAGACCAATTGTCAGTGGAATCCTTGTCCTCAACAAAAACCTCCTAAACCTGGTGTTTACCATCTCTGTTTCTGTCACCATGTTAGTCTTCTGAGCTCTGACCAGAGTCCCGCATTGTGCTCAGTTTACAGCATTCTGGGGCTTCTCCAGGTAGCTTCTTCAAACTGTTCTAAACTCTTTTCCTGAACCAGTTCCAAAGGCTTCAAATCACATGGTCAACAAACCCCGCAACAATGACCACTCTTCTCTGGTAGCAAAATCTGTCATAGTCATTTTGCTACTGCTGAGAGATGAAGCCAATTATAGATAGCACATTGAGTGATACAGGAGGATACATGGGGAAGCAATGGACTAGGATGTCAGTTAGGCTAGGTGGATGGTTAGACACTGTATTAGTCAGATGTGTGATGTTGGGTTAAAATACCTGACAAAGTTTAAAGGAGGAAGGATTTATTTCGGTTCATCATGTCAGAGGTTTCAGTCCATGCTCCACTGGCTCCAAGGCAGAAGCACTATGGTGGAAGGACAACACAGAAGAAAGGCACTCCCCTCATGATGGCCAGAAGCAGAGAGGGAAGGGAAGAGCCAGAGAGACAGAAAGGGGCTAGGCACAGAATTTACTACTCCTGGTTCACTCCCCATGGCCCACTTCCTCCACCCAGGTGCCACCTCCTAACAGAAAACACAGCTATGAACCCATTTATAAATAAACCCATTGATGGGTTAGTGCTCCATGATCTAATCACCTCTAAAAATATATATGAGTTATATGTAGCCTCACTGTTTCCACATACATTGTTTTAATGAAGATGCTCACCTACAGGACATTTTAAATCTAAATCATAATAGAAATTCATAACTGCATGAAGGCAGAAAAGCATTTCTTGAGCTCATAGCTTACTCTTGTTTTGAACTGATATTAGCAAAGATATTGATAGAAACGCTTCCATCATAAAGTGACTAATGTTTACACGCATCTTCATTTGTTTCAGAGGGATTTTTTATAGCTATGCCTGGATCTATTCAACTCCTTTTGACAGGCATACATGAAAGTTGTGAATCCCCTTTTGATAGATATAAATAGTGAGGCCTAGAGTGATCTATGAATAAGAATTTTGTAACTTCAGTTCTTCTATAAAATCTGGATATGACCTCTAATTCATAGCTTAATTATAAACCAGTGCTTCTCAAGTACTAATGTGTGTATCAATGCCTGGGGCTTTAGGAAAATGTATGCTCTGATCTAGCAGGTGTGGGTAGAGACAAGACTATCCCATGAGGCAGTGCTGCTGTTGCCTCTTCTGGGACCCCTCTGCATCCAATAAGGAATTGCCCCAGTAAGTTCAGTTACTCCTGGCTCTGACATTTGATAGTTTCAGGTTTCTCAGTTACGTAATTCTTCTCATCATTCTCTTGCATTACTAAGCGCCTAACAAATACAGTGGTCAAATGAATGGACTAAGAGGTCTATGTTTTAGTATTATCTCCATTAAACATTGGGAAGCAGTGCTTGGAAAAATGTTCTTCACTATTGGTACTTTAAATTAGCCTTTGAAAATAAATATAATTATATGTAGCCTCACCATTTCCACTTACATTGTTTTAATGAAGATGCTCACCTACAGGACTTTATGGGCAACACTTATATGCAAAAGAAAGGCATAAGAAAGCAGTGTTGGTTCGTGTCAATTACTGTTTTCACTTGAACATGGTTCTATGAAAACTCACAATTTTTACTTTGCAGTAATAACCAATTGATATGGTTATTTCTTTTCCTTCCTTCCTTTTTTCTTTCTTTCTTTCCTTCTTTCTTTCTTTGTTTCTCTCTTTCTCTTTTTCTTATTTTTTTCTGACACCTCTAAAATACGTTTCCTTGGCTGTGTCAGGAAAAAAAAATGTCCAGTTGATGAATTCCTCATTTGGAATGCAGGCATCTCTTGATGTCAAAATTGAAACATCAAAACCAAACTGAGAGCACTTTTTGTTTAGAAAAAGATCTCTCAGTTGACAGTGTCCTTAAAATCATCCCCTTACAGTTCCCAAGAGAACTGATAGAAGAGTTTTCAAAGGTATCCCAGAATCTCTTTGCTGTGGGTTTGGGAGGAAAAAAGAAGAGAACGAGAAAAATCACCACTGCTCTTCTCCCAACACCCATATATTCAATCAGTGTGTACTCGCTATTGTCAGAGTGCTTTCTTATTCTTTGTTATTTTAGAAAGTCATCATGGTTTTCAGCAAGGACAAAGACAATAATGGTGCTTCTAGTACCCTTACTCAAGCCATCACTTATCAATTTAATATTTGTGATACATTCATCACATTAATAGTTTCAATTTTCCACTCCATTCTATGGCTTTGGTAATGATCGCCCACCCTGAGTCTAGCCTGGGCCAGGATTCTTGTCTAGTCCAATGGAAGAGTAGCAACTTTAATCCAAGCAGATTTAAAGAGTATACATTTGATTGTTCCCTCTTGCTTCTTAGTGCAAATGCCTTAGTTGCTCCACAGGAAACATAAAGAATCATGCAGGGAGACCAGAAGCATGCGGGGAGACCAGAATCATCCCACCTGAGTTCAACCTACTGAGCCATCAACTGATAACAAGTTAATAATGTGGTATTTATACATAATGGAGTACTCTTCTGCCATAAGGAAGGATATACTTCACCTACTCACAGAAAAATGGATACACCTTGATAATGTAATATTGTGAAATAAATTAGACACAAGCCTAAGTATTGCATGGTTTCTATTACATGAGAAACTCAAAACATGAGTAAAGAGTAAAATAAAAGGTAATAGGAAGTAGGGAGACCTTGTGCAGATGGGAAAGGGAGCAAAGAGATGGAGGGAGGGGAGGCAAAGGAGGTGGAAAGTAAATTTTAAAAACGGAAATAGAGCTTTTGCAAATAGGAAGGGGACTAAGACCTGGAAGGGATGGGAGAAGTAGAGGATGAAAATGAATTAAGATGTGTTATGTACATGTGTCAACTCCCCTAATAAATGTAATCATTATGTACTACAGATCTGTACTAATAAAAGAGGTGAATGAGCAATTACAGGAAGGTCAGTAGGCAGGCCAGTCACCTTGTGACTCCATAAGAATTACAAAGTGGTTGTTATTTTGGAAGATGACTTCCTTCTAATAGTATCCACTCAGACTCCAGGACAGATGAGGTCTCCACCTGGTCCACTGATGGGACCTCTAATTCAGTTTCATCAAGCCTGCAGGAATAGGACTGGTTTCAATTCCACCATGAGCAAAGTTGGAAATAGGCAAAGACAGGAAAAGAGCATCTGAGCTAATATAATAAAGTTCTGTCACCGTGGAGTTCACAGCATGAAGAAACCCATTCTCCAACGGCAAAATAAACATCAGCTATAAATAGAATCAATATAAACACACCTGCCTACTCCTTGGCACTTTAAGCCTTTTGTTTTGTATTTCACTCAAATGTGGGAAGAAGTCACCAGCAGGACTGCTGAAAGTTTCTGAGTCTTTAATTAAGCAAACGATAAGGAAAATCTGTCGGTCTTACAAAGCCACGATGTCTGAAGCCATTTATTACTGGAAAAGGAAATAAAATATTGTGATTTGACTTTATCTTTTAGAGAAGGGGGAAGACTTCTAAACAAAATGATGAACTATGAAAGCCTTGTTCTATAATAAGACACAGCTCAAAGTCACGTGTACTGCTTACCTCCCAAGAGGGATATACTTTGCCCTATTGCTTTATTTTCACTATCAAAGGAAAGGAAGACAGTTCACTGGTCCCAAACCTATGTACACCCAAACTGGCAAATTCCTATAACAGTGTGGGTTTCATTTACACATTTGGGAGTACCAGAGGTGATCAGAATATGTGGTGAATGTTTGCATTTTAATAATTTAATCACAGGAAAAGACATTGTCATGAATCCCCCTCAAAATACTCCCCGCCTTTTGAACACACTTATCCCACACTTCCTACCACTTTTTGAAACCATTCTTGAAGTCTTCTTTCATGGGTGTTTTCACAAGGTATAATAAAACTACAGTAAACGCAGTGCCATTGTCAATGCCACCCACTGGAAAGGCAGGCTCCTAAAAACATTATGGTTCATTGCCATCAGCTTTAGATCAGACACCATGTAATTTCTGGATCTTCCCCAAAGATAAAATGACCATGAAAAGCAAAGGTTTTGAACTGATTCAGGACATCAAGGCAAGCACAATAACTACAAACACAGAAGGAGACTTCCAGAACTGTTTCAGAAAGTGGCAAAAACTATGGGATCTGTGTGCTCAAAGTGAGGCAGAGCATTCTGAGGGAGAGTAATGTTATTTCTCAATCACATTCCATGTGCACCAATCAGAGTAGAAACAAATTTACTCTGGAAGGAAGAAGTGGTCTGAGTCCCATTAGTAACTTTCCTATTCTCCCTTCCCAATCTTCCAGTCCCTCTCAGTTCTATATTGACCAAGGCTTTGACAAAGGTAGGTCCACCATTCTGCTGAACCTGGGATTTACCCAGGAAGCAATTTATTAGTATATTTCCTGAGTCCTGCATCATACTTGCTGAATCAAAACACTTGCTAAGTGTGAAATTTGAGCCTTGGTATTTCTTAAAGTTTTTTCAGGCAATTCTAGTTAATAGACTGGTTTGAAAATCACTCCTCTAAAGTGATCCTTCCAAGCTCATGATTGACTTTGATAGGAATCCACCTATCTTTGGCCCATTTAAATGAAGACTGGGGTCCAATGAGAGACAGGTTCTACCCTGAATAAATAAATAGGAAATATTTAAAGCTCTACCAAATGCAAATACTCAGTTGTCCTCATTCATTACTTGTTAGCTGTTAGTAATTTGAAAATCATTTAATTTCTGAAATTTATCCTGCAGTTGTTAAATTGGCAAGTTTAGCTTGGGCAGCTCAAAAACTCTCTATGTGTCTCCCTTGCACCCATCCCAAAATAAACTCTGAACCATTTATTTTCATTTATTTCTCAAGTCTCATGCAAAGCCATGGCACTTAGAAAATAGTCTCTTTGAAGATGAGCCATCCCTTTGGCTTGCATCTCTATGTTTCAGCAGATGCTTGATGTAGAGGGGCAAACATTGAAAAAGGTGGGCAGGTAGGAAGTAGAAATTTCACTTCCAGTTCAAATTATTTCCTTAAAGCAGTCATCTATCTTCACTCCTCAGTATACAACCGTATGTTTTATACTGCGCAGGTGCAAGGCACACAAAAGATACTAAGAAAAGACTTGTAGAATGCTCCAGTACAGCCAGTGAAGATGACATTCAAACTTGCTGAAGAAACGTGCTGAAGCCAAAGCACAAAAATCGTCTCTGCTCGGGCTGACTTCGCTGAGTGAAGAAGGCTACACCCAAAAGGGTGAATTTCCCAGCTCACTTCCGGCCTAGTGTGCAGCATGCACAGAGGGCAAGAAGTCCTCTGTCAATGAGGAGGAACTCGAAAGGCATTTTGGGAGGGACTGCAGAAGGGAACCGAAAAGGCCTGTTGGGATTGGCCACCTCACTGGATGGTGCCATCTGGGTGGGCACGGAGCAAGTGGCTATAAGTGTGAGCTTTGGGTTGGTCAGGGATCAAGTCAGTTTTTGTATGGGCAAAGTCCAAGCAGAAATTTCCTTTACTACAAAATCAAAATAAATAAGATACTGTGCACTTATTGCTTTATACTTTGTCTCTTTCACCGAACAATAGACTCTAAACATTCTTCTCCAACAAAATACAATAATCGTTAATATAATCTTAGTGACTGCTGAGTATCTCTCATGTGAAATTCTTGGGACCAGAAATGTTTTATACTATGGATACTTTCAGAGTTTGGAATATTTCCATTTATACAGTGAAGTATCTTGGGGATGGAATCCAAGCCTGAAAACATGTCATTTATGTGTCACACACACTTCATACACAGAGGCATAGGTATTTTATGCAATGGTTTAATATACCTGTGCTTTGACTATGATCTGTCATATGAGATCAGGTGTGAAATTTTCCAGGTGTGGTATTATGCCAAGACATGAGAAGTTTTGGATTTTGGAGTACTTAGTATTTCAGATTTCCAAATTAAGGCTGCTCAACCTGTATTCCATTATAACAGGAAGCTACCATGTTCACACATTCTATTGCTGATATTCCAGAACTTCAGTGAAAAGTCTCAGGGCCAAGTCTTAGACATACCCTCATTTATTTTAAGTATATTATTAGAAATATAATCACCAAAACAAAAATGATAGGCCATTCAAAGCTGTGTTTACTGCCAAAATGGCTTTCTACAAATGGATTATCATTCACCACTTCCACCACCAGACGGCACGTTCTACACCACTCACGGGTGACAGCACAGGTAAGGATGAGCAGGGAACTGAGAACATGCTGTACACGTGGAGCCTGGTTCTTCTCCAGTGGGGAATGGCTGACCACTGGACAGCTGGGCTCTGTTTAAAGCACTGTTGGTGACTTTTATACAGTGTCCCAGAAGCAGACGCTGAGAAAAGATTCAACTATGAGTGGCTTGTTTGGGGGGTTGATCCTGGGAAATACTAATTGTTGGGTGGGGTGAAGAGATTATGTGAGATATGGTACAAAAGCCAGTGAATAAAGGGCATGTCACCCAGTTATCCTGGAGAGTTGAAACATTGCAGAGAACTCTGCAGAGCTATCTCTGAAGGGTGAGGGAGTTACACACAGCCCACAACATCTACTGGCTGAAGGCTATTCTGGGAGCTCTTGATTCTCCACTGCCTCCAGCTGCTTGAGCATAGCCAAAGTGGTGCACAGACAGCAAACTTTGAAATGGTACAAATAGAAGGATCTCAGTAATCGTCTGCTTGATAAAGGAACAACAGAACCAAGTAGAAAAGGTCGTGTAATTCTGTGTCATTTCCAGTCAGTCTTCTCTGTATCTTTTATCTCTTACTCAAGAAGTAAAGCTTGTCCAGTGCTGCATTAATGTCCAGATTGTGGTGCGGCCTTGCGGATGATAATGCATCATGGTCATGATAGTTATCCATGTACATCTTGTACTCAATAAAATTCACACATTTGGAACTTCTCGTTCCAGTCCCGATGGAGAAACTAGGATGAAATTTTCACTTTCACCTTAAACAACTAAAAATCTGGATGAAATAATTATTATTTTTCAGGCCCTAGACAATAGCAGCATGGGACAGTAATTGCTGAGAGTAGGGGGCCAAAAAGCAAGGTAAATCTTATGACTGACCCAGCTTACTGTCTAGAGAAAGCATTTGAACTTTAGCCCGGGGAGGGGAATCCACACAGTGCAGGCAGGAAGGGAAGTCAGGGAAGCCAGTTTACAGGGTGGAAAAAAGAGAAAGAGGCTCAGAGAGAACTGCAGAGCTCTGTGGGGTGGGGGTGGGGGAGTTCCCAGTGGGGCTCTGGCTGAAGTACTGATCAGCCCATGTAAGTGAGGAAACTATCCAAGGCTTGGGGAAGAGCCACCAGAAAGGAGCAGACAGGAAATTCCTCGCAGCTCTTTCAAACCTGAAAATAGTCCCTATTTTAACAGCAGAATAGAGACACTTCCAGATCTATGGGGCATTGCCACAGAAGTGGAACCAAATTAGCCCTAGAATAAAGACTAAAGACAAGGTTCAAACTTCTATGTATAAACACTAAGTATATGGAACAAAAACTCTAGCACCCAACAACATAGAAATTATAATGTCTGTCACACAGTTAAAAATTACCAGGCATGCAAAACAAAAGAAATAAAAGCAATAAGGAGGAAAATCAATCCATAAAAATAGAGAAATGGCACAGATTATAAAAACTATATAAAGATATTACTGGCACAACTATCTGAAATGCAGTGCTTTCCCCTTATCTGTGGCTTCATTTGTTTGTTTTTTGAACTTTGAGTTACTCCAAGTCAACCACATTCAAATGATGAAAGGTAAATTCAGTACAGTAACATCTTTTTGTGGGAGGCACATTTACATAATTTTGTTATAGTAAGTGCTATAGCTGTTTTGTTTTATTAGTATTTATTATTGTCAACCTCTTACTATGCCAAATTTATAAATTGAAGTATGTCATAGGTATGCAGGTATAGGAATGAGATAGCACATGTAAGAGGGAGCAGTGTCCAGTACTATCTGGTCTCAAGCATCACTGGAGATGTTGGAACATATTCACTGGGGAGCAGGGGAGACTACTGCATACTCCATATCTCCAGAAGGTAGAGAAAAGCATGAACAGAGGCAAAAAGTATAAGAAGACCCAAACCTAACTTCTTAAAAGGTTAGAAAAACAACAGAACCATGCCTGTGATGAAAGCCTACACTAAATAGTATTAGTAGGAGATACCACAGAAAGAAAGATAAGTCAACTTGAAGATAGTAATAGAAAGTATACAGGATGAAACCCTGAAAGAACAAGTATTTTGTGTGCATTTTGATATCCTTTGACAAATGTAAACACCTATATAACTGTAGTACAGTGAAGATACAGACTACTTCTATCACTCCAAAATATTTCCATATGTTCTAGCTGGGTGCGGTGGTACACACTGAAGCTCTGGGGACTTGGGGGACTGAGGAGGTGGATTGCTTGAACCCAGGATCCTGTTCAGCAGATAGCATGGGAAATATAGTAAGATCATTACTAAACAAAAACAAAAACAAAAGTGTTCCTGTATTCTTTTGCAATCTTCTTCCCACCCCTACTTTTCTGTACGGGCAACTCCTGCCCTTCTTTCTGCTGGTATATATTAGATTTGTCTTACCTGGTGCTGTATGTTCATGGACTCACACGCTAAGTCCTATGAGTCTAGCTGCTTTTGTTTAGAGTAAAAGTTTCACATTCACGAAGTTTGTCTTTTATTTACAGTGTGTCGTCCTACTACTGAGTAGCATTCAATTGTGTGATGCACCTTTGCTAGCTCCTCCGTTCATCAGCTGGTTTAGAATGAGCAGGAGCGAAGCTGCCCTGGACTTGCAGGAACAGGTTTTCATTTATTTTCGGTTTGCGTCTTGCCTTTTCATTTTCTTAACAGTGTCTTTAGATGAATAGATTTTTAAATAATTGCAATTCAATTTCATTCTCAGAACAATCTTATTTACTTGATGAGTTTGGTATTATTTGAGCATTCAAGAGATAAGGAGCCCCAGTGGTTAATTTCCTTGTTCAAAGCCACAGTTAGTCAGAGACAATGTCGGCATGAAGACTTCAGTTTTATGGTTCTAGGTCTGTTCAGAATTTAAGTTTGTCAATGCAGTAGCAATTCGGAGGTTTATCCCGTCGAATGCATCTGAGTGAGACCTGCTTTGTATGGGGACCCACGCTCTCGCAAAGGAAGGGTTCCGGCTGCGGTTATCAATCTGTATTCCAGCTGCAGCTGTGCCCTCCCTCCCACCAAGGAGGATGCGGAGAAAGAACAGGAGCTATCAACAGTTTCAAACTCCTTCAAGCTGAAAGCTATTTATTAGACCCGACAGATGATGGCAAAGCAAGATCTTGTGCCTTCTCATCTCCTCTGACCTCCCATCAACTTCTGTTCCCTTCTTGGACTTTTTTTAAAAATCGCTTTTTAATGATATCCATAATTCATAAAAAGAAACGATAGAATCAAAACATATTACCCCAGGCTTATAAGCGCCAGTGCTATTAATTATTAACAGCCCAAGAAGGAAGTCTGAAATAATCCCAAAGGTGAGAGAGATAAAAGCCCTTGTGTGCGTGCGCCCCCACACACAGCTCTTGTGCATACGCCCCTCTGCTGAGAAGCGCGCAGCGTGGCTAACAGGGCGCCAAGCCCAAACCTAACGCAAAGCCCTCACGTGCTCACCCCACGGCAGGGCCAGCCCTGTCTTACACACTCTAAGGGGCAGAGCTGGCAGCCGAACCTGCTTCTTTGTATGGCCAGTCCTCTTCTCTAAAGAGCACTGCCTCTTCTTTCATTATTGAAGCTTTATTTTAACTGACAGATAATAATCGTATATCTGCGGGGTATAATGTGCTGTTTATTTACATGTATAGATCGTGGAAGCATCAAATCAGACAAATTAGCATATCCATCACCTTAAATATTTACCTTGTTTTGTTGCCCTGAGAACACTTACCCCCCACTCCCTTTATTTCAGCTATTTTGAAATATATACAGAGCAATAGAACACCTAAACAAAATTTTTTATTCGTTGACCAACCTCTCCTCTTTCCCTGGACAACCTTTCTGGAGCCTCTAACTACCATGTAATTCTCAAGCTCTATGCAATCCACCATTTTACAGTCCTCATAGGAGTGCAGTCCTTGTCTTTCTTCACCCGGCTTATTTCACTTAATGTAAAAATATTCAGTTTCATTCATGCTACCACAAATGATAGAATTTCATTTTTCATAGCTAAGCAGTATTCTATTATGTCTAACTAGTATTCCACTTACTACTTTTTAAAAAAACCATTCATCTATTAAATTTCACTGAGGTTTTTTTCTTCATATTCTGCCTGCTGTGAATTATGGTAGAAGGAACATGGAAACACAGACAAAATTTTTAAACACATTTTAATAAATGGTATTAGAAAAACCAGATAGCTGCATTCAGAAGAATGACATTGACTTTTACTCTTTAAACTTTATACAAGAATCAAGGCAAAATGAATTATAGACTTAAATAGAAGTGCTGAAACTATAAAACTATCAGAAGAAAACATAGAGCGAAAGCTCCACGACAGTGGTCTCAGAAGTTATTTCTCAGACATGACCCCAAAATTACAGACAATGAAAGCAAAAAAATTTGATCCCTGGTACCTGAAAATAAATAAATAAATAAATAAATAAATAAAAATAAAAATAAAAAGGAAAGCAAAAAAAATAGAGAAAAATAGGATTGCATCAAGCTCAGAGAACTTCTGGACAGTGAAATAGTAGAATGAAGGTATAATCCATACAATGGGAGAAAATATGTGTAAATCAAACATCAGATAAGGAGCTAAGGTCCCAAATACACAGGGAAGTAAAATTACTTACTATCAAGGACACAAATGAACCTATTTTAGAATTGTCAAAACACCTGAAGAGACACTACTCAAAAGGAAGATAAATGTCCAACAGACACAAGAAAAAATGCTCAGTATCTTTAATCATAAGAGAAATTCAAATCAAAACCTCAGTAAAATGTTACTCACACCTGTTCAAATGGCTGCTATCAGAAAGATCAAATGTAGGGCTGGCTCCGGCAGCACATAGCACATATACAAAAGGATGGACAGCAACAAATGTCGGTGAGTGTCAGAACAGGGTTTGCTCATTGGTGGTGGTATTCCAAGTTAGTGCAGCAGTTTTGGAACACAGTGTAGAGCTTCCTCAAAAAACTAAAACACTGAAAGTAGTAAGTACTTCCTCTTTCAACGCCAAACTAAACACCAAGGAAGGGTAGAAAATGTACCCTAAACTAAGTTTGTAAAGCCTAGGAATCAGTCCCCCTTTTAAAGTTTTATTTTCCCCACCTAAACCATATCACATTTTCTTGCACCAGAGATGGCAAGCAGAGAATCCAACCTTCACGTGTAGGATGCAGTGCTGAAGATCAATTTACACTAAATATCAACAGCCTAGATCCTGCCTTGCGCTCCAATTCCTCAGCTGGAGATATATTCCTTGGGGACACAGATGTTGCTGCAAGCTTCAGGAATACAGTGGATGCCCGATATTCGCAAGGGTTACATTCCTAGCACATCCGAGAATTTTGAAAAACCATCAATTTCAGTTATGGACAGAAAGCTGTATATTTTTATAGTTTAAACCCTAAATATGCTATGTCACATTTAGTTATGTAATTTACTTGAACAAATGCTGTATTAATAAAGGCTTAGAAGGTGTAGGGCATTTGGGTGGCAACTTATCCATCTTAGGACTTTAGGAAGGACACAGGTACAGCAACTTGCTATGATGTGGGAATGCTGGTGAGTGGGTTGGAGATAGGCTACAGGGCAGCAGCCAATCAGCGGCAAGGAGAACTGAATGACACTCTCAGATTGGCTGCTAGCAAACCTCCCACATGCGCATGCATACACATCAATTGTGGCAGATGTTGGAGGTTTCCATGAAACTGCGTTGGTTTCAGCCAACAGCTACTAGTTAGGTTTTCAGGACAAATCTAAACTACTGAGGCCATGTACGCACTTGGAATGTGGGTACACAGGGAACTAAGGACCCTTACACTTCTGAAGTTCCTTTCTCCATCAGTTAAGTAGAAATCTATTCAGGTTGTTCTAAGAATTAAATGAGATGACATCCTAAACGTCTCAACATACCTAGCGTGTGAGATGCGGATGGTCTGGAACTAAAAAAAAGGCCAGGAAGGGATGGAGATACCCGGAAAGTTTGCAGAGGGCTGGCGGTGAGGGTATAAACCAAAATTCACCACAAACTCTCAAATAATTTTGTCAAGGCCTATGATCTGGGGCAGTTAAACAAGAAACAGAGAGAATAGGGTTAAAAGAGAGAAGAAAATTGCCCCTGATATTGTTAGGGAAGGCCCAGGACAGTCTGTGAGGCTGTCCCGTTTTGGAGACAAAAGTCGAACCATATGGGAAGCTCTCAGCGTGAAGAGGACATTGGTTATGCTCCTCCCTGAAACCATCTAGTTGAGCCAAAAATCATGTGGTTTACTCTCTTATTTTAAACAAAAGGGCTTTTCTGTGGCCTTTCTCTAATTTTTGCCTCTCAGCATTGGAATCCCACCAAAATTCTAGAGAAGAACGTATTATTCAACGTAAAGAATTTGTTTTTATTTGAGAGAGGGAAAAAAATAGAAATTCCAGAGAAGCTACATACAAGGGTGACTCTCTGTTTCTGTGAGGGAATAAGGAAGGATCCTTTGGAGAAAAAGATTTGCTGTCCTCAGAAGGCTAATGTTGTCCCCAGTAACATCAGGAAACATCTGCAAGTGTCTTCTCCCTTGAATTCTGCTCAGGGGCCACCGCGAGAGGTTTAGATAGGTTTTAATCACAATATTTCAAACACTGGCCTACCACCCAGACAGCATATAGCTTCCTTTCTTCACTTTCAACCCAAGGACAAGATTTACACCAGGACAGCCCCACAGGATGCTCCTTTTGCAGGTGGAAGACTGAGATGTCGCAGGACTCTTGCAGCTTTTTAACCAAGCTTTCATTTCTAGCCACACTATGACATCCTTTTCTACTTGGACTTTAAAAACTCAAAATGCATTGGATTTCTTCCCTTTAGAGCTTCTGTTTTGATTTGGAAAAGTACTGTACATAACCACAAAACTTTGCTTTCTTTTTCAAAGTATAATGCAGACTTTGTATTTGAAGATGAGTAGCTAATCACAACTAATAACCAACAAATAGACACTAATGTGCACTGGGACTGGATCCTGCCAACACCCATCCCAACCCAGCTTTCAGGGGAGGTTCCAGCATCAGAGGGGAAGATGTTTAGACTCTAGGGGGTATGAGGTGCTGGGCTCTGGACCTCAGTGATCTCTACAATAACTCCAAGATGGATTGTGCCTTCAGTTTTTGGATTTACACTGGGAAACCAATTAAATTAAAAGGCTATTCATTTCACTATATTCTTCTCCATGCTGCACACATAGAAATGCAAACGACTCCTATTGAGTGAGTTTTCTGCCTCAAACAGGATGAGTTTGCACCACCAAGCCCCGTATACTTCTCAGAGTCCAATTTTCTTTAAAGGAGAGAAACACAAACCCCACCTCGTGGGGCTAAGTAGCTGACTTCTTTTGCAGTGTGAGTTGAGGTTATCCTGGGTTTAGGGGGAGTTAGCTTCAGAGGTTCACAGTTCCTCACTGTCATGGTATGGAAAGGAGACTGAGTTGGCAGTATTGAAATGGACACCAATGAAAAGAAGAAACATTTTCCCCAGCATAATTCAGAAGAATGAGGAATGGCAGAACCTAAATATAGCAAATACTGCTTCTTTGATGTTTCCCTGCACAATGAGTCATGGCCTTCAGGAAGAATCATTGCCATTGATTGCTGACCTCCATTATTGAATTGTACAAATTGGCAAGAGAGTGCTAGTCTTACAGCTAAGGACAAAAGACCAGAAGCGAGACAGGACTGACACACGATGTGTGGATGATGACAACCAGACCACAGATGCTGAAGATGCAGATGATGTCCGCAGGAGGGGCTCTGAGAACACGGGTGGGGTTCCGTTTATCTGGGATACTAAGGGCTCTTGAGAAACGCCATGAGGAATGGGCCCTGGGGAGCTGACCTTGTATATCTACTATAGATTCCATAGGTAGACGTGTCTTTTCACAAATAGGTAAGTGGCAGGATGTCGTGGCACACTCCTATAACTAGCATCCTAGGAGGCTGAAGCAGGACTACTGAAAGTTCGAGTCCAGGCTTAGCAACTCAGCAACTTAGTAAGACCCTGCCTCAAAATGAAAACAAAAGGCCCAGTGTGGGTAACTCAGCTGAAATGCTCTGGGTTCTACCTCCAGTACTAAAAGTAAAAATAAAAGAATTAACTAGTGGCTTATCCAAGAAAAGATCTAGAAACAAATAAAATTTTTGAGTTTCTTTCCTTAAAACATGTATGGCATGTGGGACATAGGGAAATTCTCCTCCACTACTCCTTTTACAGAAATGATTTCAGTTTTGAAGAGGTGACCTTCCCAAGATGGAACAGGACTTTTAAACTAGCCTGTAGTCTATGAAATAACAGCCCACAACCTGCCATTTGTAGATCATTTCACGTGCCAGCCCAAATTGGAACCTGCCTATCATCAAGGCTGCGCGAAATGTTAGGTTACTCTCCTGGCAGGGACACCAGAGCCTCGGGGGTAGAGAGGATGTGGCTTACAAAGGCTGCCGTGGCCTTCATTACAGTCTAGGAAGACTCATCTGGCAGGATATAATAAGCAGAACAAAATCTGAAACAACAAAAAATGTCTCAGTGTTTACAAAAGTCCAAATCTGTTTCCCAGAGAAAGAAGCCATTTAGAGAAAATTGAAAATCATTTGACTTTATCTTCACTTCTGCAACAAAAAAGTCCCCGTCTGAGGACTGTTCAACTCAGTTTTTAAAATTCACATCTATCTATAAATGATTGGAGGAAAGAGGGAAAAGAAAAACGGGACAAAGAAAGACTGGTGCCATACAACTCAGGATGTGAAAAATGGCCTGACCGTTTTATTAACTTACTTCTGAAATTTCAGAATATACTCTATTGTCTTACTCTCATAAAAGAGAGTAAGTACAAACCTGATGCCTGATCTTTAATCAGGCAAAATCTCTTCTGAAATTTATGTCACTTTTTAGCAGTGTTCAAAATAGTAAATTGGATAAAAATAAATGGACAATTTTTATTCATGTACATTTCTACTATCCCCTAAACAAAAACATAAACATGTACCAGAATGTTCATAGCAGTCTATTCATAAGAGCCCCAAACAAGAAACAGACCAGATGCTCTTGATGTTAAGCTCTTATGATGGAGTACGGAACATCAAGAAGCATTCACAAGCTACAACTACGTGCAGCAACAATAACAAAGCTCGGGGCTGGGGATATAGCTCAGCAGAATAAGTGCCTGCCTAGCAAGCGCAGGGTCCTGAATTCGATCCCCAGTACCGCCAAAAAAACAAACAAACAAACAAAAAAACCAATAACAAAGCTCCCAAGCATATGAGTTGAAAAATAAGGCTGTGGTATGCAGTCATTTCTCCCTATCTGCAAGCACTTGGCTCCCTTCAAATACTAAAATCTCTAGATGTAAATCCCTTCCAACCTACACCTATCCTCCCACTTCTAGGTTACTGACAATTAAGATAATATAAATACTATATAAATAGTTGTTACTCTCCGTTGTTTACGGAATAAGGACAAGCAAAACATCTGTACCTCTTCCATATATATGAAAATGGTTGTAAAATGCACAGATATAAAAGGCCAACTCTACCTCTCATTCAACTGTATGTATATTAAATTTAACAAACAGCAATGAATCCATGGTGAGGAAAGGCAGATTAGTGTTACCACCAGAAAGAGGGACATGGTGTGTTTGTCATGTCCTACTTCTGGATTAGAATTATGAATATACCTGCTGCAAATTCATCAAGCCACTCTCATGAGCTATGCTTTTCTCTGTACTTATTTTATTTCTATAAAAAATTAACATCTTGCACAAGCAAACTTGGGGGATGCAAGGAATTTGAGCTGTATTTCTACTGGGGTGGTGATTCTTTGACCATGTACATTTGCCAAAGTTCATGAAACAATACCCTTACCATGAGTGAATTTTATTTTATATGAACTATACTTTAAAAATATTCTTTTAAATGTGAAAGAGTTTGGGAAAAACTATTCTACTCTCTCTGCTCCAAGACAATTCAAAAACATTCAGAACAAAAATAACTAAATGCATTTATGTAATCTCAAGTTTTATTTCACAGGAGAAACACATAAATCAATGGGTCAAATGTATAAATGTGCATAAATTATTGAAATACAAGTCCTCAATATCAGGGATTCTATTTTTATATGAATTTAGTAGTAGCCTATTGGAAAATTGAAGCTTCTTGTAATTCTAATTCATAATCATCTAGATTTCTGCCACTAAAGTGCCTGCATCAGTGCATTATCATAGCTGCATAAAAGAACGCTGGCAAACACACAACCACAACTCACTTTCTGTGGACACATATGGGGCAGTTGGGGTTGCTGCGAATCTCAGCTCATTTCCTGGGGCTCACTTCCTCTTCTTGTGTGGTTAGTGACGGACTGATGTTAGTAGGCCTGAGACAACCTGAAATGGTCGTGATCCGCCAACATGGTCCCCAGTGATTTCTGGCTCCCAGTGTTCAAATCATATAAAATAGTGCTGTCCTATGTAACAAATAGGATATCCTGAAAACACAATCAGTCTTAGAATTAGCCGTAAAAGAGTGGTAGCTTCTGCCTTTTGCTCTTGGATCATTTCGCCTAGGGGAAACCATGTAGTAAAGACACATAATCAGCCTGACAGAGACATTCACAGGGCAAAGAACCAAGGCCCCAACATCCAGCACCAACTCTCCAGGCACAAGTGTGAGCTGTCCCAGAAGTGGGCCTTCCAGCCCCAGTCAGCTCTTCAGATGTCTGCAGCCCCTGAACCAGAACTTTAATCCAGAACCGTCCTAAAACTACTGCTGAAGTCCTGAACTGAAGGAATTCTAAACGAGATTAAGTCTTCTATTTTACACTGATAAGTTTTGAGATGATTTCATACGCGGTCATGGGTGGCAAATATCCTAGACAATACCATGTATGTAGTGTCATCATTCAATAGTTTAGCCTGGATATATTCTCATGGTGGTATCTGAGATTTAAGGGAACGAGTGAAAGCATAGTACTTTCCACATCTATACTTGGCATTGTGTCTTCTAGGATCCCTGCGGCAAAATCAGATTCTTAGGGCAGGGCAGGTTACCACACTTACTGTGAGAAGGTACCATGAGGTTACATAGTAAAGGGCCTTGCTGGTGGTTTTATATGTGTCTGCAGATCTTTGACACTGTCCCCTGGCCTGGACACGAGTTCTAATGAGCAGAACAGAGCGGAAGTGGTGGTGAGTGAGAGCCCAAGCTAGGTCATAAAATGTAATGTGCAAGCACGGTTCTTTCTTTCTCTCCTGGATGTCTTGCTCTCGGGAAAGCCAGTCACTTGTCACAAGGTCAGACCTACAGAGAGGTAAACAAAGAGAGGGACTGAGACCAACTATCAACAACCATTTCCAACTTGCCAGTCTTGTTGGAACATGATTCTCTAATTCCGTCAAATGTTTGAGTGGTTCACCTGTGCTGAGATCCCTAAGCTAAGCCATTCATGAGTATCCCTAACCTAACCAAAACTGAGAGAGGTAATGAGGTTTTCCTACTGTTGTAAGCCGGTATGTTATGGGATAATTTATTATGTACAAACGCATAGCAAATTCGAGGAAGCTAGAAGAATTAGAGGTTTGCTTTTGTTTTGCTCTTATGAACCACAGAGTCAAGATTCTTATTTTTGCAAATAATTTGATCCATGATAGCTAGTTTAACTAGAAAAGAAACACATTAGGGAGTATTAAATAATCTTCAAGAAGACCAGAGCATTGAGTCTAGAGTTTACAAAGACAACAGCAATGCCCAGGGTACAAGATATCTCTGCTCCAACTAGGGCCTCATTTCTGCTGCAGCGAGATGAAGCAAGCTCCACTCACAGCAAGAAAGTTGGTAGCCAGATTCCAGAATCTCCATTAATTCTTTCAAAAGCTAGTAGCCATCACCCAAGGATGGATTCTGTGAAAAACCTGCCATATCGCAGTGTTCTTATTCAATCAGAAGTCTTACATGGGTGCAAATAATTGGAAAGACCTATTCTTATGGGGCAAGCAGGGAAAAAAGTGAGGTGTGGGCTGCCTTCATAGGCAAATATTATTATTAAGGTAGGAAATACCTCAGTCATAGAAATAACAGTTCAAGCAGTGCTGAGTGGTTAGGAAACCTGGCAAATGCTCATCTCTTTTCCCAGAAAAAATCATCACTACATGACTCTTTAGTAGGTAATTGGAGAAATTATTGACATGTCTTTCTATTTCCTGGACTCTAAATTGCTAAATAAGTTTCATCACCAGAACTGCTTCAAATCAATGGCTAGTGACAGCCTAGAGCTATATGTTAGGACAAGGCTGTGTCTGGCCCCGGTTGGAAAAGGATCTGGGGTCCAGTTGTGCCAATGTCATGGACCCTGCAAGTCTGTGTTAAATAATAGGAGCCTGAAAAAACCAGCACCCTTAGCCTCAAGTTTTCTCAGTTCCTATATGGAGGATCTGAAAGTATTTCATGACTTTTTATAATTATTTAGGTTAAAACTGTTCACATTGGCCAAGCCCCCTTTTACCTGCCTCACTGATATGGCACTGCAACCAATCCATGTGCCATTTATCTGCTCCCATGTTTGATAGAACCCAGACATACAAAACAGTAATTCTGGTAAATCTGGCCTCCCTCCCTATCTTCCTCTCTCTTTCCCTACCCGCATGTCACTTACTGAAGGATACCTTAAGGACACCAGAATTTCACAAGACATAGTACAAATATCACTTACATGGATCAACTGTTTACCTCCCTAGGCTTGCTCATTTCATGCTCATTTTGTCTCATTTCCCAGGAATTTGGTGAATTGGTGTGAATAATTTGTGGATAAAGTGTTCCTACACTTTAGCCCTTTCATTTCCCTGTTATGATAGTGTAATTTTTTTCCCCGCTTGAAACAATCAATCATGTTTATAGTCCCAGAACTTAGCAAAACTTTCTGACTTTCAGTTAATATACAAACACATACACACACACTCCAGCTTTAGGGCAAACTGTAAGTCCATGTTGAGATGCTTCGTGTTTCCCTTCTTTCCCTAGGAGAGACTTTTCTATCTGAAGACGGCATATTGCACCTCCTTCTCCTCCTCCTCCACCTCCTTCTCCTTCTCTTCCTCTTTCTCCTCCTTCTTCTCCTTTTTCTTCTTCTTCAGAAGTAGTCTGTCTGCTTATAGTGTAGACCATTCAAACCATTTGTGTAAATGCTACCTCTGGCTCAGCAGCGGGGACCGGGGTCCTGCACTCCCACCTGGCCTTGAGTAACGCCAACTCTCCTGGCCCAGAGACTGCACTATATGTAGCTGTCTCACCCTTAGTGGGAGGGACTCACTTGCTTTCCTATTTCCACAGTTTCTCCCTGTTTCTCTCCTCTGAATCACATTCCTTCCATATCCATCCTTAGTCTTGAATGTTCCTTCCTGCTGCACTCCCGGTTATTCATTTTATCCTTCGTAGAACCAGTAATCACTGAGCATGCATCATGAGCCAGATACTGTGGGCGACACAATGGGGAAGCTCACAAACAAGACAATATTCTGCTTATCCCTCCTCACTCACTGGGAATTTAGTTTAAGGAGAAACACATTCTTGCAAACAAATGATTCAATAAGTAATATCAATTGTAAAGAGTGTTAGGAATGAAAATTACAGGATGCTTTGAGAGGAAGTAACAGGAAAGAAAACTCTGATGAAGTCTCCCAGGTCCTTAGAGTTTCCACTAGCCTGCTTTGGTCTTGTGTAAGGTCAGTCTTCTCTAAGTGAGGACAATGCTAGAGGTTTCTTTCCTGAACTTCAACCTTCCTCCTGATACAGCCACACTTACGTTTGCAGAAAGGTGAACAGGGCCCAGTGCTTATGATCAGCAGGTGAGTCTTGAGCTCCACATTAGTACTGGATAACCTCCTAGGACTCCTGCACCCTGGCTCCTCTTGATAATGGCCCTGGCCACCTGTAATGGCAAACTGTTCCCTCCCATATTCTGGTCACCATTTCCCCTCCCTTCAGCAATGACAGTGACTATGCTCTAATTTCCTCCCTCTCAGGCTGAATCGCTACCTACAGTGATAATTCCACTACTGCCAGGAGATTACCACAGGTGTTCACCAGGATCTTAATACTCATTCTTTGAGAACGGCAAGGTCCAAATCTACCCGCTATTATTAGGGACTGCAGCTTCCCCAGGCTCCAAAAGCTTTTCTGGCTATCACTCTCGTCTCTTCCAGTTGCACAGGGTATCTGCTGAGTAGGAAAGAGTGAAAAGGCAGGGGGGTTGCAGAGCCATTATCAACCGTAGAGGCCGGGGCTTCTCCTCTACAGTCCATCTCTGCACAGTATTATATCCAAAGAGTAATGGTCCATGCAAATGTATCTTTCTAAAATCTCTCAAAAAGGGATTCTATTTGTCCATTTTAACTTTGAGGATAACTTAAAATCCTTTTTCTTAATACTCCTGTTTTTCCAATACTTCCTGTGTTCAGAAACTTCCCCAGTGTATTCTGCCCTCCCATAAAGCTCTCCTATGTCCACCCGCCTAGACCCAGTGCACGGGCAAACCCTACGGTGACCCTTTTCCTTCCCTGAGTTAGTTCTGCCTGTCTTGAGACAGCAGCTTTCTTCTGTCCCTGTTGAGTAGGAACAGCAGAGCCTGGCGCCCTCAGTCCTGCCAAATGCCTGGTGGTCTAATTTTCTCCAGATCTGGAGGCTGAGCTAGAGTTCCCCAAGCCAGGAAGAAGAAAAGCGTTCTCCTACACCCTCTGTGCTTGGTTCCATTACATACTGCTGTTTCACCAACGCAAGCCATCCATTGCTTTTATTTCAAGGAGAAGGAGCAGAGCAGACATTGTTAAAAGTCTACTGTTTACTGATTACGAAAATATAATATGGTAAGAGGCTAGCGTGAAATCTGTACTGCTTTTACTCAATATCTGCCTTCATTCAATATCTGTATGTATGCTACATACAATATTATATATATATATAATATATTATATATTTTATACTATATGTGCATGTATATTTTTTTAAGATTCCCTGCAGTAGATCCTGACAAGAATAGGAATCTTCACATCACCCCTCTTGACTCCCCACAGGTGGAGACCCAGAGATACCTTCACTTAATTAGCTTAACTAATACTTACCACATATCAGTATTTTGAAGTTTTGCCTTAGCATACTAATTTTCACGAAACCTCCAAAGCATTTGAAGCTAGAAGCGAAAGAAGTCTTCTCTTGGTATGTCATTATTTTAGGAATATTAAAGGGATAAAGCTGAATCAAATGTCTGTGACATGCATGTGACTTTCCTGCTCTGTAAAAGCCTCATAACTTGTTGTGCTGGGAGTCACCTGTGAGCTATTACCTGAAAGCGCTAATTGTACACAATATTAATGGTGAGTGTGGGTGACATTGGCTTCCCAACCTGTAACTTTGTTTCATAGTTCCTGGTTCACCAGCTGGGACTTTGATGGAGCACTTTATAGCCTGGCCTTTGCTACCCGCATGAAACATTATAATCACATAAAATGTTATGCTATAGGATTGACTGTCAGTAATGTGGAGCCTGCCCCTGACATCTGTGCCTTAATCACCTCCTTTCCTCGCTTCACTGCCCGTTTAGGAGGATTTAGAAGGCTTCTCTTCTCATGAATAGGGATGTGGAGTTTAGTCAGCCACGCCCGGTGAAGACACCCTCATTTCCAATTCCAGTTCAACGACTCACCAACGTTGGGAAATTCTCTCAACTTCCCTGTCCTCTTATTTACTCACCAGGGCAAAGAACATTTCTATGGAGCCATTTCTCCATTCTGGTGCAGATGCTCCACTGCACTCCTCATCCATCAGTGCAGATTTGAGCAAGGGCCCGTAGCAATCACTTCACCTACTGTCCTACTAAGGAGAAACTTGATGTCGGGAAAACAGCCCTTCCCCAAGTTGGGAGAGATATTATGGATGCAGCTAGGACAAAACTTGGAATCGATAACCTTAGTCTTGTCTCTACCTCACCTTGAAGTATCTATAGGCAAAAGAAATCCTCTGAGGTATCGCTCTAAGATGCCCACAGAATGTGACCCCAGTGTAGATGGAGCCTAGACTCCCACTGCACAGCATAAGTGCAGTATAGCACAGTGTAACACAAACACAGGCTAGCCGGTTGGCGCAGGTCTGCCTTGTGTTAACACCAATTCTGCAGAAAATGTACAATGGTTCTACCAAATATGATGGACAGATGTGGCCAAGGTCAGGGACGATGCTGCTTGCCTCTGTCAATAGCTCAATAGGGTTGGCCTGAGGCAGCCTTTGTGGGTGCTCTCCCACATCAGGGAAAGCAGCAAAATATCAGGCAAGCACAATAGCTATGCCCACAGCAAGGCTCTAGTGATGTATCACTGATGGAAATATATTGGAAATTATATCTCTGTTGTAATCAAAGTACATCTGATTATGAGCAATACATACATATTGTGTATAAATGTTGTTTATATATAAGATATAGAGAGAAAGGGAGAGAGAAAAAAAGAGGAGAGAAAGACTACTTGTTTTTGATGTGGCAAATGTAAAACAGGCAAAAGTCAACCAACTGAGAAAGAGATGGGAGAATGTCTCTCTGTCTCTTACTCACCAAGCTTAGATATACCAATGTATTTTCAGGCCCTCAAATGCTCTAACAATACATGGTATGGCACAGTTGCCTTGTTCACCAAATCTGCTGCAAACCTAGTCACCTGGGAGCTTCAGAAAACCCCAGTGCACAAGTCTCACCCACACAACTGTATTTGCATGGCTGAAGGAGGAAGCCAAGTATCTGTTTGTTTGTTTGAAGGTCCCCAGATGCTCCAATATGAAATGCTATGTGGGAATCATTAGCCAAGTGTTTATGAAGGGGGCTGGGGATATAGCTCAGTGGAATAAGCGCCTGCCTAGCAAGCGCAGGGTCCTGAGTTCGATCCCCAGTACCACAAAAAAAAAAAAAAAGTTAAGTGTTTATGAAGACAGTCCTTGAGGTTCTATCCTGGCTCCATCATTTACCAGGTATGTGAACTTGGGAAAACTACTTAAACTCTCTGTGCCTCCACTTCCTCATTTGCAAAATATAGTACTTTACAAGTAATGGTAGCATTTACCACTGAGTTATTAAGAGGATTCAGTAAGACACTATTTCCAAAGTGCTTAGATCAGTTTCTGATACAAAGTATGCACTCCAAGCTTACTCCTCTTTAAGGGCCCTTGCCTTTTCTGCTCAATCTGGACATCAACCTCCCTGATTGTCATACACAATAGGGAGCTCAAAAACTCTATTTCAGGTGTGATGTACTATCCCTTGCAGTCTCATTTTGTAGATGTTATCTATTAACCATGCATTTTGGTGGTGTCCTCTGATGGAACCTAAGTCCCATGAGAGCACGACCTGCCCTGTTTTATAGAACAGTGCAGGAGAAAACCCAAGTAAAAAGTGTACAGCATGGGCAGATGTAATTCCTTAGCAACAGAGGGGGCACTCAGAGAAAGAGGCCCATGCTTTTGGGCAGAGAACCTTCCTTAGGCCAGCAAAGACAACAAACAACAACGAGATCAGCGCCTTAGGGTTTGCTGTGGGTGAGACCAAGGCTGAGAAGGGCTATGTGTGTTTGCATCCTCAATTAAATCTTGTGCAATCTGAGCCTTGCTCATAAACAAAGAGGTGGCCTCTCCCTGAAAATCTAGACCTGCTGAGATTCCACACCAGATAATTGCCTTATTTGAATTCTCTCATTTCATTTTAATCAATAGCTCCTATCTATTTTTATTTAATGTTAAACTCAATTGTCTATTTCATTTCTATGATTTGCCACCTCCTCCCAAACCCAGGTCCCCAGTTCTCACTCACTGTGTGGATGTGAGAGTATAATCTTCAAGTTTAAAGCAAACTGGGTAGAATACATCAGGACTACACCAAAGGCGGTAAAGAGATTTATGCCCTATAGAGATAGGCTGGTGGGGATGAGTAGTATAATTCCACAGGTACCAGAACAGTCTCTGCGAATCTCACGAGGAATTGAATTTCCATGTACAATCATCATCCTTTAATCTTCAGGTAAGTGTATTCCATTTCATGAAAAATGATGTATTCTGACCTGGAACCCCAAGTCACCTCCACTGTGATTTGGATTACAAAGTCATCTCCCTGTGCAGAGCCTCCTCCCTGGATTACTGCAGGACAGAACTCCTGGTTCTGCACATTTCAGATTACAGCTGCAAAGTAGATGAGATGGGAGAACTTAAAGCCACTGTCAGCCAAAGATGACAAAGACCCTGCACATATATAAGTCTGTGAGGCATCACTGAAATTACTAGACTATTGATCAGGAATCAAGTACACAGTTCATTGTAATAAAGACTACACAGTCCATACAGGACAATTCCTTCTTAACAGTGTGGGGCTGACCTGAATGAAGGAGTCAGAACAAAACTGAAGACCTAAGTACAGGCTTTTACGCTGCCGCCTCCTACACCTCCTTCCCTCTTCCTCCACCTGCAACACCCACCACAAGAGTGATCTGTCTTCACTGAAAGACCCAAGAACAGGGAGCCTCCCAGACCTTCGGGTTTTAAAGAAAGGCTACAAGGAGCTCACAGGTTGGCTTTATAGGAGGAAAGTGCCCCATGAACAGTGTTCAGTGGGAGCTGCAAACTGAAATGTACTTTAAGTGGGTGCTACAGTGCTGTGGGAAATCTGTGAGCATTGAGCTTGAAGTTGTTTGTTTACTGGCATCTTGCTGTGCTCTTTGCTTAGTGGAAGCCAGCAAGTCTATACTATTCTTACTTCTGTTATTGTCCACTGGGGATCCAGAGTTCTGTCCCCAAGAGACTAGCAAGGCATGTTGCTTTACCGGAAAGTTGACCCATAGTCAAGAGAATAGGCTGATATGTCAGTTGCTTTCTGCTCTGTATGCATTTAAGGACTTTGCCTGCATCTCCAGAATGTGCATGTTTTGCCTGCCAGGTGAAATTCTCTCTTTTTGGTCCTGCTCCCTTCCCCTGCATGGTCGCTTTGTGGTCTCACCTCAGCCTGTAGATCAGTGCTTCTCAAACTTTACCACACACACAGACCATCTGCAAGTATCCTAAACCCGAGACTGGTTTGGCAGGGTAAGGACGGTGACCAAGACTGCAGGAGCTACAGTGCTGCTGATCCCAACCACGCCTCGAACAGCAAAGATCTAGAGCTTCTGCATTCTCCCTCCTCAAACCCCTCACAGTCTAGTCACTGAACACAACTCCACCACAATGGCTCAGAGAAGGAAGGGTTAGTGTGCTTCTATTCTCAAGCATAGTTTTCATTTGATGAGACTAAGAGTGCTTTACCAAGGAACAGCTGGTGTCCTTGTGGAATTCTGGTGCTGGAAGTGGTTCCATGTGGGTCCAAAGGTCATCTTCCTTAAATCTCTGAAATTCTGACCTTTCTTTATTCCTTGAGGACCCACTTGCACTGAGCAATGCTTTAGCATAAGCCAGGTGTGAGACATCTATGTATGTGCTGGAATGAAATGCAGGGGGCAGGTAAGAACCCCAGGGTGATGGAATGGACACAGCATTCTCTCCCTCCACACAACAGAGTATTGGGTTTTGTTGTGTCAGGACCACAGGGCAGGAATATACACACAGTCTCATCTTCTGGAGGCCTGGCTGACTACAAATTCTTGCTTATGATCAGTTTCCTATAAAGATTTCACCTGCAGGAAAGGCTCTAAGTGGTGAGAATGTGGTTAAAACCAACTCATTGCTTTATCAACCAGAGGAGCTGATGGAGGAGGGGTGCATGAGGCTCCCCTCCCGCAGCTGCTCTTTCTCCTTGTTCTTAAGTATCGTTTTATTTATAGCTAGGAAAAATAATTACCTACAGCTGTGCTTCTCTATTGCAGCACACTTAATGCTGTGTGTGCCAGGTAGCTCTTTGCTGAGCTCTGCCCCAGAAGAAACCATCAGCCTCTTCTTCTCAGCCCAGGGGCTACCTAGGGACTTCTGGTCTTGAGAAGATGTAGGTTATCAGCCAGTAACCCTCGATCCAAGCCTCCGCGACTTCTCTGAAATCTCTACATTAATTCCTTTAATCCTTTGCACTTTCAGATGAATGGATTTAAACAGTAAATATAGCTCCCCTCTGGGCCCTTCTTGGAACTGTGAGAGACCCTGCAGACAGATTAGTTCAGCGGAGTGCTCCGAGCTACAACTCCAAGCCAACTCCATTTAGAATCCTGGTCTGTGGGTTTCTTTGCTTGTGTTTCCTCATCTGTACAGCACCAATGACAATGTGCCCACCTCACTGGGGGAATGATAAAATAAACACATACAAAGAACTTGCTGGAATGTTTGAGCATAGGAGGTAGTCAACAAACAAGAGTAATTATTAGGTGAGAGATGGTGAGAGAGATAAACAGAACCTTGGAATTAAAGCAGGAAGAGGCCTTGCAGGTCACCTAGGCCAGTGGCTTGCAAAGGTCAGGGCATGAAAATCACTGGAGAGCCCAGATTGCTGGCCCTCAGCCAAGATGACTGGATTCAACAAGGCTAGAGTGGAGCCACGGATTTGCCACTAATGAGTGATGCTCCTCAGAGTGAGTACCGAAGTCAAATCCTTTCCTCATTCCAGCATCTCCCTTCTTGCCCATCTTGCTCTGTAGAATCACTCAGAAGTTCTGTTGGGCAAATCCTAAGATAAGGCAGGACAGAAATGACTCCTTGCTGGTAGTGGCCTATAATGACTCATGAGCTTTAAATACATGACTTTAGCCTCATGTAATTTATGAAGTTTCATCTACTTGTTCCTTCTGTTTGTCTATTTCTAAGATTCTGAAACTGAGACTGAAGATAACTTCAGTACTTAGACACCATCACATAGCAAGAAAATGAACAGCGAGGATTTGAACACAGTCTCTGGTCTAAGTTCTTGTATCAGTGATGGTCAAATATATCTGGGAGCCCCTACCCCACACCAACTATCATTGTTGACCAACTCTGAAAGCTAGGAGTTAGAATATGTATATATATATATATTGAGTAGAAATCTGTCTGTTTCCACAAGTTCACTGGTACTGGCAAAGGCTTCCAAAACTTCACTGAAATTAAAAAAGACTTAATATCCTTAATTAGGACCAAAATCATGTTCATTATTGCAAAACGGCATGTTCAAGTCCCAGCTTTCTCACTTCTTAGCTGTGTAAATTTGAACAACTTTCCAACTTCTCTGTGCTTCTATTTTTTAACCCATAACACAGGACTAGTATCTTCATCAAAATGTTCTTGAGAGGAGAAAACAGGTTAGTGCACTCATAGGGTGACACAGCAAGTTTAGCTTTCTTGTATGAATCCATAAAGCCTAGTAAGATTTTCATAGAGACGTTAGCAAGTATAGACCTTAATCATTAAGCCGGACTTTCTTTCCCTCTTTATGATATCAGCCCATTCCACATTATCTGCTTTAAAATCTTTGCTGGTCATTAGAGATGATATAAGAGAAATATCAAAAATAGCTGTGCATTTCATCAGCAAGAGGCAAGAGTTAGACATTACTTCAATAAACTTCCAGTATACCAAGCAGATAGTAAACATTTTTAGAAGGAAACAGGGGCCACATATAAATGAAGGAGGAGAAAAGGAAGAGAAGAAAAAAATTAAGAAGAATTAAGATATGCTATGTACATGTACCAATTCCCCACAATAGATATAATCATTATGTACTACAAATATGTACTAATAAACAATTTTTAAATTAAAAAATCAAGGATCCACAAGTTACTTTGTTTTCTTATAAAGGTGATCATCTTCTTTTATGTTAAAATATAGATGTGGAGTTGTTCAAGGTGCTGACTTTGCCTATGTGTGTCCCATGGAGAGCCTCTCCAGGGTAGGCAGAAGATGGGAAGATAAAAATTACTCAGTCATCGGTGGATGGGAGACTTTTTATTGCCTCTCAAAAATGACTTTTTATTTTTTTAAAAAAGTCATTGTGGAGGCTAAGGAATATAAGCGGCTCCACCCTTGCCTTAGAATTGATTGAGAAAAGAAAAGCTTCAATTCTTGTCCTTTCTCTATGCCCTAGTCATTGGCATTGTGACAGTTTAGTCCCTTCCACTGATAAATGGAGTCTGTTTCTCAGCCTTTGAATCTTGCTTTGGGCATGTGATTTTTTTGGTCAATAAGATGTCACAGAAGAGCTACCATCCCTCTACCAGGCCGAGGCCCAAGGGATTTGCACTCTTCTTGGAATTTGGCCATAACTTCGTAAATAAGCACTGTAGGATAAAAGACATGGCCCAGCCACCCCATGCGCCCTGGACATATGAATGAATCCACCCAATGGATGGGGCACTGAGCCTCCATCCATTCTGGCAGATGACTGTAGACTCAAGCAAACCCAAGAGCACTGGGTTTGGCCCAGAATTGTAGAACCACCTAGCTGATCCACAGGCTCCTGAGAAAATAATAAAGGTTCATTGTTCCATCACCCTGAGTTTTCATTTGCTTCACAGCAATAAGTAACAATATACCTCCTAGAGAATTGGTATTGGTAGAAATGAAAGAGGATCAACATCAAAACACATAGGAAAAGCACTGTAATGCTGGTATAGTTTAAGCTATTGAAAACGATTTATATTGAGCCATTTTTGAATCACAAAAATGGGAAATTCATATGGAGCAACCTGGTATTTGTAAGCTTTTTCCAATATCAGGAACTGCATTTTATGTAATTACTTCATTCAATTTTCACAACTCTATGAGGTATATACAATTCTCCTCATCTTACAAACAAGCAAATATATGGCCAAGAAACAGTCACAGAAGATGTGGATAAAATAAAAGGCCACATTTCTGAGTCACATGGTCAGTATTGGTGGGATAAGAGTTTGAGTTTAGACGTTTGACCGTCTTGGCCAATATAATTTCTACACCGGGAAAGAGGTGCTAATGGCAGTGAGCAGCGCTGACCAAGCACTCACAAGGCTCCATGCTGCTCTGAGATCTTCACAGGCCTCATCTCGGTGAACCACATCATAGATGTCTATGAGACACTGTACATGCAGAAGCCCAGCAGGCCACAGCCCAGTCATTTAGCCAAGGCAATGCCAAAGTCAAGGTCAGGCTGGAATTCAAATGCAGACAAGGGTCAGCTAGTCATGGCAGCTTTTAGGGAGCTGAAGAAGGAAGAATGAAAGGAGAAAATGGAGGATATTTTATAAGGGAAACTCCAGTGAACTCTGTATCTTTTAGGCAGATTTTATATCTCTTTACCTATCACTCTTGGTATAACTTTTTATTGTACTAAAAATTCCTAGTTTTATAAAGCTTTTTTATCCCCAAGAGGTCTTACATTGTCTTTTCTCATCTGTTTCCAGATTATCAGGTGCAACTTTTCAGAAAACTAGGTTAACCTCCTCAGGGAGACAGGACAGATGACCTTCTGCAGGCTCACCGAAGAAGCCCCACATGTCTCTACAGGGCCTGGCTAGGGAAATCAGGGATTTCCCTCAGTTGTGTCACACTTCTTAAAGGCACTGTCTCCAGAAAGCTTAATATTAATTCATTTAAATTATGGAAATTTAAATGAGGACACATAAATTTACAGGCCCCCAGACACCAGGTAGTTTAAAGAAATGATAGATGGGGTTTAGCTCAGTGCAAGAAGCGGGTGGAAGAGAGCTGCACACTGAGGAGACAGGTCTGCTCTAAACGGACATGCTGGTGCTCACTGCAAGGCAACTGTTGCCGTGCGCAGTGACGTAAGTTTCTGTTTTATAAAAGAAGATGAATAGTTCAGACAACTGTGGGAAATTTCTCCTTAAAACATTGCAAGGAATGAAACTGATCTGTGGAATTGGCCTGCAGGAGGTGAGCATGCAGTCTTGCTCTTACACCAGTGGGTCCTTCCTTACAAGGGATTTGCTTCAAATGACAGCCTCAGGAGGTCATCATGACGTGAGAGCTGCTTAGATCTGCCAGATGTGAGTCACTGACAGTGACCTAGGAGTCCAGGTTTAGCAAGTCCTTCAGGGGATTCTTATACCAGGAAAGGACTTACACCAAGCAACCATAAGCAGATATCCAAGGAAATGAGGAAATTGGGACAGAGTTGGATCTCCAGGCCTCCAGGTCAGAAAGAGGAAAAGGAAGAGTGTAGAACTGACCTGAAATGGCTTCTGGGAGCTCTGCACACAGGACTGTCTCCCGAGATGCCCTAAAGGGCCTGCACAGCTTCTCCTTGCTTCTCCTCTAAAACCAAGATACCAGACTCTGGAGCCCAGCCCAGCCCCCAAGAATAACACTGGGTCCCCGTCTCTGCAGAGCACTGTCAACACCGTATCTGTTCAGAAGCCTGTCTCCCAAGTTGTCACTATTTTCAGCTAATTAGTCAAAGGCCTCCATCTGCCTAGTGGTTCACCACACTTTTCATATTAATTTTTATGCAAATATGGTGATTCAGGCAGGGATTATGTCAAGCAGAGTGATAGGTACCTCACTCGAGCCAGCATAGGAGGTACTCTCCACATGCAAGCTGCAGAATCTCCAGAACGATCATGTTTAACTAAGCTTTGTACTTGGGCGCCTTTGAAGTTAAAAGTAACTTCAATTAAAGTCATGGGAGATGTGAGATGTGTATACACACACACACACACACACACACACACACACACACACACGAGCTATTGAGCTAACCTTGCTACTGTAATCTTAACTATAGAAGAAATTGCCCAGCAAGCCAATCATTTGGAGCACAGTTCAATTAAATTCTCCTTCTTTCTTCTTTTATTCCCCCTCATTTTTTGCTTAGCCATGCAATCTTACTTCATTCTTTCCTTCTTTATATTATTTCCTGCCTTCTTTGTAAAGAAGCTGAGTTATCTTTCAAGAACAAATTCCATTTTAGCAGTGCTCTCAAGGATGATAAGGCAGTAGATTAAATTCTACTAGTAGCTTAAAATGAGGAAGATGATTTGAAAGAAAGGGTCAGTTGTCTAATATTAATTCAGCAATAACTGGAGAAACATTATTCTTATTGCCTCCTTCCAGGCAGAACTACCTGGTGTCTCATGAAGTTCAGTGGCACTGCAAGAGAGAATAAAATAAAAATGGGATGGAGGCCAATTCTAATTCCAGTACTCACCCCACATTCAGATTCTACCTAGAGATGTTTATTAGGGTAGAAATTAAGACCTATAGCTAGCTATCACTACCTACAAAGCATGCCAACATAGGACGGCTCAAAGCAACCATCTTTTTAGCCAAAAATGGGCCTACTCTGTGGTTCTGGGATGTGACTGTGCAACATGTGATCATGCAGAGTCTCACTAGCCTAGGACAACACCTCTTCCACAGACCACAGCTGCATGTACAGACTCCACCTTTTGGAGAACTTCTATAAGTTAGTGTGGCAGTTGCTGTGGGTAGCCTGGCCAGACCTGCTAGGATCTCTTCTGCTGGTCCCTGGTTCTGGGCCTAGTTCTGGGACACTCTTGGTATAAGGATCCTCTGAAGGGCCTGTTAACCCAAACACCTAGGTCAAACTACCAGTGACTCACATACCGTGCCCTAGTTTAGCAGTGCTTTGCTGTGACTGGGTGGTCCTGTGACTAAATCCTGGAACCTCCTCACCACTATGGTGAGCTAGATGTCGCTGGGAATGGCATCTCCCTGGATGACCTTTAGCCAGAAGTATGAAATACTTTGATGGAGATAAAATCTGACAGATGACTAAGACTGCAGAAACCCCCTAGGGTCAGGCTGAGGCTGGGAATTTGCAGGAACTGTGTTTTTGCCCAGCCCCTTCCCCTCCCTTATTCTGCTTTCCCCGCTCCCCCGGGAGCCAGTGCCTATAGATCAGGTGTGCACAGCCCTGCCTTGCCCTTGCCGGGTCAGCTTCCAGCAATCCCAGAAGGCGATCTGACCCAGATGTTTGCAAGCAGCATGGAGTAGGCCTGCACATGTGACATATGTATAGCTCCTTCATAAAAGTTCTTGTGAAGAAGTTTCTTAGCCAAAGGTGACTGTTAAAAAATCAAAAGTAAAAAGCCTGCATGTACCTCCACCTATTTTTGTAGGTGAGCAGACAAACACACAGAAAACTGAAGCAGGTGCTTGGAATTCAGGAAGTCCAGGAGCCCAAAACACATTCAGGGACCTTCCCCTTCTCCTCCTTTCCTTCCCTGCGCTGATGCCCCTGCTCTCCTTACCTACTACCATTCTTCCTCTTCCTCCTCCACTCTCCCTTCCTCTCCCGTCTCAACTCCCTGCCCTCCCACCCTCTCTCTCCCCAGCTGATAATCTCCACCATCATTTTCTCCACGACCTCCCTCCTCTGAATCTTTTCCTCTGAACTCCCTTCAGTTTATTTTCACAAGTGAAGACCTGTGAGCCAGCGCTTTGGCAAAACACACAAATCTGTCCTGACAGTTGTGCCAGAGCAGCCCCGTGGCCTCTCTGTCAGCCAGAATGCCACGGTCGAGATTCACGGCCCGTAGAACAGGCAAGGCGGGAGCCATAGCCTCTCTCCCCCACAGGAGTTTTATTGGGTTGCAGTTCACACATCTGCAAGGCTTGATTTATTGAACAGGAGATCAATGTGAAAATACTGTCAAGCATCTAAAACTCGGAAGATATTTAGATCACTCTATTCAGGTACATCATATCTATGAAAGGAAAAGGAAGTGGGTAGATTATACAGGAGAAAAACCTAAGAAAAAGCCTCTGTTGTTTCCAATTTAATCTTTTATGAACCTCCTTCCAAAAGGCTGAGCGCAACTGTAAATAGTTACATTTGTCTGGTGTAATTTCTGGCCTCCAAACAGCCCTGTGCAGAGGCAGCATCTCTCAGATGCTCTCTGCGGGCTCCTCCAGGCCTGCCCAGCTCCGTGCTTCTGCCCTCTCCTTGGCCTACCACATAAAGCCAGCCATGAAGGCGGATTGCACTCACACCAACTGAGAATTAAGGAAGCCAGAGAAATCAGTGAGTCTCTGTCTCTTCCTTTCGCTAAAGCAGTTGAGACTTACAGAAGCAAGTCTCTTATGGAGAACTCAAAACATTCACTTAGGGTCAGCACTGGCCCGAGAGACAAGAATCCCAAGTAAGTCCTGGCTGTGGTGAAAGTTTGCTTTGTGACCTTAGGACGCTCACGCCACCTTTGCCTCAGTGTTGCTAATGAGAAAAGTGGCCAATTTGGTGGTTCATGCCTCCCGATTTCCCCATCTCTGCATGTGAGTCTACTGTGTCTCCCACCCAAAGCTGGAGCCCCTTTCCTGGCCCCGACCTCTGGGGTGGCTATGTGACTTGCTTTGGCCAACAGGTACAGAAGTGATACTGTACCAGCCCTGAGACTAGCCTCCGAGGGCTTGTACAGGCAGGCTCCTTAACCTGGAACCATGCCGAGCAGTCTTCGAGAGGAGACCACATGCAGCAAAGATGAGAGACATGCAACAGACCCCACCCTACCTTGATCGGCTCTCAGAGGGGCAGGAGCTGCCCACCAATGCACAGACTTAGCCGCAGAAGACGCAAAGCCAGCTAGCTACGCTCGTCCTAAATTCGTTACCCACAGTAGCATGAACTAAATCGGCGACTGGATTTCTAGCCCACGTCTCGGGGTGATTTGTTCTGCAGCTCCACGTGGTTTCTTCATCTACACAGCAAAGGGTGGAACAGAAAGATCTCTTCTCCCGAGAACCACGTGAAACGCCTGGGAAAGCGAGACTAAGAACTGAGCTGCAGTCTGGGGCTGCCCCTGGACACGTGTGACTGTTGAAATATGAACTTAAATATTGAAATCAAATAAAGTCTAAGAGGTTGTTCCTCAATCACACTAGCCAGTTGTCACTCGTGGCTGCTGGTCCCTGCATAGGACAGCGTGGGAGCAGAGTACTGCCATTCACACAGTGGAGCCATGAGAAGAGCCAGAGCCAGCACTGTGATGACTCCAGATTCACTAACTCGCTGCTGCCTTAAAAATTTAAATCTATATGTTGAGGCTTCTGCTTTGTCTGAAATATCTAAATCACCCGCGAGTCTTTGCGTTGACTGCAGACAGGCTCAGTATTGCAGTGAGAGAGTGGGAGCGAGGCACCGCACAAGGTAGGGAAAGTCTTCAAGCTCAGGCTGAGCCCTACCTCCTTCGGGGGATTGCCCTAGTTTTTGTTTTAAGCAATTTTTTCCATGTTGATAAGGTAGATAGCTAACTTTATCTGCATTCAACCCTTAAAGAGAATTGACGGGTTGATTTTTCTTTAATGTGCGTGTATGTAGGAGATTTCCTCTCCGCGCTATTTCTACCTTTCTCCCCCTTCTCCCTCTCCAATGCCCAGGGCTTCCTCTGACTTCAAAGAGTAAGAAAAGACTCATAGGAAAATGGATATCTGACCTAATTAAGGGCATAGATTGAGATTTTCTCTCCCAGCTGATGAAAAATTCCCTTTTCTTCAGGAGCCTTGTTTTGATTTCACAGATACAGGAATCTAGAGAATTGCATCCTGCTAATTTATGAAAAGCCCTGTCCCTGCCCAGAGCCGGGGGCAGGTGGGGAGGTGTATCCCCAGGGACCAGGAGGCAGGAGGGGCCTCTAACAGTGGTGGCTGAGGAACTGCTTTCCTAGGCCTGACTCCCAGCCAGCTATGCACCTACTGCCTTGAGGGGTCCTTAGTCTTCCTGTGCTTCAGGTTTTGCTTTTGTAAAATAAGATAGCAAGAACTGTTCTTTCCTGGGAAGTATCTGGTAAAGCCCTGCAAACAGGGTCTGTTATAGAACAAGCATGCAGGGCAGTTCATAGTGGGCATGCTAATGTTAATGCTAATGCCCATGTCCACGCTAATGGCCATGTCCATCCTCAGCGCCTGTGTGCTTTGTTGCTAAGAGTGTGCACCTAAAACCCCCTTCAGAGGCCTGACTTGGGCAAGAGGAGCCACTTCATTGGCACCAGCAGGGTGCCTGGGTGTGATCCTGTCTCTCTGATGAGACAAGAGACAGAAAGCCAAGCTCTGACACTCACAGAAAGAATATGGAGGGCATCTTGCACTCCAGACTCCCCTCAGGGTCTGGTGGGCCTGGGCCTGTCTCAATGGCTTGCTTGTGTGGCCTCTTTCCTTGGTCAGTTCCCGTTTTCCTCCCACGTTCTCTGAGAACACCTTCTGAAACATGAATCCTTCTGTCTGTCTTTTCTTGGAGACCACACCAAGGCAGTAAGTTATCATACTTATAAATTACTGCTGTTGTTATTAGAGTGCTATTATAGAAAGTGTTTTGGGGTCCTAAATGAGGTGATAATCATAATTTGTCCACGTAAAGAGAACTCAGAACTTTTGAAAGCACATTTCCTTTTTTCATATTTTAGTTCACCATGACAACCCACTGGGGAACAAGAGATTAGAGGAAATATTAGATCCATTTCCTCCTCTCTTCCCATACTCGGTTCTTCCCAAACTGGCCGGGACCTCCTCTGCTTGGGTGCGGAGGCCCCAGCCCAAAGAATCAAGCATAGTGCTCCTCAGGCCTCCTCCAGACAGCCATCTGCTGGGCCCTGGGCTGCCACACTGCCCTCGCAGGCCATCCTCAACAGGCCCAACCGTGGGAAAACAAGCAAACCTAGTTCTCATTCTAGACCTACATTCGATTCTTGTGGAGGGCTTATTAAAACAGATCCCCAGCCTTGCTCTAGCGACTCAGTCCCTGACAACCCTCACAAACGCCTCAGTGAGACTGCTGTGCAGATCCACATAGAGCCACAAGGTCCAGAAGAGCCTTGGCTGCATGTTGGGGGTGTGTGGCTCAAGGCCAGACATGGGTGGTCCCTGTGTGGGGTCCAAGCAAGGCATGGCTCTTAGGAAGGAAAGTTCTCAACCATGTAAGAACATCCACAGCCACTCCAAAGTGGTCTGAAAGGTGGGTCTGCAAGACAGCCAAAGCACAGTGTGCTAGCTTCCTGTTGCTGCTGTAACAAATGACCAGCAACTTAAAACAATGGAGACTTACAACAGTTCCAGACATCCATGTCTGGTGTGATCTAAAATCAAAGGCTTCTGGAAGACGCTCTGGGGAGAAATCCATGCCGTGCCTTTTCCAGCTGCCTGAGCCCGTCAGCATTCCTCGGCTCCTGGCTGCGTAGATTTGATCTTTGTCTCCCTCCCATATCTCCCTCTCCGGTTCCGGTCTTCCTGTACCTCCTGAGGATCCCTGTGATTACAGCGAGCCCCCAAGCAGTCTCCTCGTCTTAAGGCTATCTCCTTCACCACATCTTTACCCATATTTGGAGAATCCTTTTTGCCCTGTCTTGTTTGCAAGGTAACATTCACTCACAACTGCCAGAGATTAGGGCTCGGACATCTGAGGGAGCCACTCATCCCCACGGCCACAGCTCTTTCTTTATAAATGAAGCATCTTCCTTGCACATGCTTCCAGATGCCGTCCTAATTGTGTTTACAGCACACAGATCTTGGCAGTCCTCTGGCCTCTGCTTGCCACCCTTCCTCTCTCCACTAATTATGCGACTTAGCCCATCTCTAAAAGATCCACTCTTTTTCCTTTTTCTAGAAAGCTTCCCTGGGTCCCCTCACCTAGCAGTTCTGGTGAGCACTGTCAAACAACATTGCGGTTCTACCCTGACTTTACTTGCCTCGGTTTCAGCGCTGCATCTGGCGAAGTCTTGTTTAAGGCAGATCGCAAGGTGTTCTTATTCTCTTGCTGGCTCTCCAACCCAGTGCAGGCACAGCTGGTACTTACTAGATGCTTGTGCACTGATGGTTAGAGGAGTGGAATGTGGTGTCCTGCCCTTGCCTCGGCATCCCATGTGGCTAACATCATCCTTCAGACAGCCTGGAACGATCTGGAGCAAGAGATATACAAAGGCATGCCCTCCCCAGTAGTACTCCTCTTCCATCTAGGCCCCAACTCTTGACAGCACAGCTAGTAATGAGTTCATGAAAGGACTAAACCACTAATGACCGTAGCTCCCCCATGATCCAATCAGCTTCCAAAAGCCACATCTTTGCAGAGGGGCGCTTTAGGGAACTTCGTTGCTCTAAATAAGATCCTCTAATCCCTACTATCCTGAGTCCTATACCTGACCCATTACATTAGCTGCCTGTTTTCTGTATGCATTTGAGTTTGCCAAATATTTAAGGATGCCTTAAGAAGACATAGAAGTACCTGTTACTGTGGTTACTGCCATGTGTTCATCTGTCTTTATGTTTTTTGTTCTTGTTTTTCAACGATTTTGGAATTAACAATTGACTTAACTGGGCACGGTGGCGCATACCTGTAATCCCAGCACTGGGAAGGCTGAGGCAGGAGGATCATTGCAAGTTCAGAAGCAGCCTGAGCTACAAGTGAGCTCAAGGCCAGTTTGAACTACATAGTGAGACCCTGTCTCCAAAAGACAAAAAAAAAAAATCACAAAAAATTGACTCTTTTTCCATTGTGTGCAACAGAAAAGCAGGAGTTACTGAATGACCTCCCAGCCTCTCTTGCATCCAGGTTTGACCAGGTGATCAAGTTTCTCCTGTGGGAGGGCATGGAAGATATAAGTGTCTTTGGTCTTCCAGGTCCAAGTTTAAGAGGAACTTGGACTGATCTCCAGAGACCCCCACAGCTCAAGGTATGTTGGCTCGACAGAGCCTGGAGTCACGAGTTGCATGTGGCAGAACATTGTCTGCTGAGGGGAATATCTACATTTGACTTTAGGAGAAAAAAGCAATGATAATCTACTGGAATATTTGGTTTTTCTGCTAGAGTTATCTTGATTAATATACTATTTCATCCTATGGTTATTCATGCATTCAATAAATATTTATGAAATTTTCTCATATACAAGGCACTGTGCCAGCTTTCCACCTTCAAGGATTTTATGCACTAGCTTAAATATAAGAACAGGCTACTGCTTATATGCCTTACTATGCAGCAGACTATGTATAAGTTATTCTATGTATGGTATATAGGGTACTCTATAAACAGTATAACATTTGATCATCACACTAATTATACAATAATAGCACTAAATTATGAATTAGGAAACCAAGGCTCACAAAATGGTCTTTTTTTAAACTCAAATACCTATGTTTTTCCCAGTACATTCTACTTATACTGTGCCCTAGACAGACGATAAAGTGAATACAGAACAGGCAAATTATTGCAGATTAAATGGCACAAGGGAGGAATGTTTAAATGCTGCAATGTTCCACAATGACTATTTGATATCATTTTCATACTTTCTTCTGACAATACTGTCCACTAAATCATCTGCTTCTGTCTCTTCTCCTTTTGACTTCTTTGATGGTGGTACTTCTGATGTCAGAAATGTCCACAAAGATCCATACAAGCCGTCGAAATTCAACGTGTACCAAATACCAAGTATATGAACTCAGTAAATCAGAATCTAGTAAATTTCTGCTTCCCTGGGTGAGTGTCCTATGTACTGCTTTTTAAAACTTCACTTTTTCTCCCTACAGAACGGTCTCCGTAGAGCCTACCCTTTTCCTCTCCTAGAGTATGGGGGTTTGATGAGGATGCATTTAAAATGCATAAAAGTATAAACCAAACTCTTTTAATTAATCTCATTCATTCATTTAGCAAATAATAATGCAATGCATTCCCTCTTCCTAGTGATATGCCTACATTTTCTTCATACTTTCATTAATTTCAGGCACACTCCACTCAGAAATATCCTCAGCACCCTAACTTGGCTTTGAAATGCAAGACTTCACATTGCATTAGATGTAAATGGGAGGGGGCAGGGAGGAATGTGTGCCATTAACAACATACAGAAGCGTCAGATCTTACACCTTTCCCCAGATTGCATTGGTGTCCTAAGGCAGTGGATAGCCTGTAGACTTCAAGGCTTCCTGTCTTAGTTAAAAGAGATACAAATTGCTTCCCCAGTGCATCTTCTCAAGGGAGCTTCCCGAATAAAATGCTGACATTGCATGAATTCATCTTCAAGCAGAAACCGAACGCAGATGCCATTATTTTTTCATGTCATTTTAATGGGCTTGCTTGGAAAAGACAGTGGCATGTTTATGCTGGATTCTTTGGTATTTTACATTGCTTCTATAATGACTCTTTCTTGAGTACAGAATAAACAGGGTGGGAACCAAATGTTACCTAGATATTCAGTAAGTGTTTCCTTCTGCACAGGTAACTCTGCTACCTACATTTCTGTCCTTACATGCTCCTTTGCCTGGCTCAACAAAATCCCCATTTATTCACTCAAGAGCCCACAAATATTTATGGAGGACCTGTTATGTGCAGAGCTCATAACAGGGCTGGGGCCCTGGGAAAAACACTTGGATGTGGACAGTGGTCAATGCCTTTGCCTTAGGAGGGATTTGCTTCTAGGGTCATGTTCTACAAAAAATGTTTCACCCTTTAAGCTACCATACTCTTCTAGACAGTGTGGTCCTCGAAGACTGTCTTGGTCTTATCTACCTCAGAGTCGCTACTGAGAACTTCTGAGGCTGGCTTGGGGTTGGTGTTCAGCACATATTTATTTATTGAATGAATAATTGAATACTTGACAGGAAAGCTCGCCTGTGTATTATAGGGGAACAGCTACTTTGTATTTCACACAAACAGCCTCAGTTTTTATACCCAGGGCCTGGGAATGAAGAATAAAAGGACTGAATTACTCTCCCAGAAATTGTTATTTTAGTTCTACAAAAGAAAAGACACTTGTTCATTCATTCATTCATAAAGCAAATATTTATTGACTGGCTGTTATGTGCCAAGATTGTTGTAGGTCTAACACAGACAAGACTCTGCACTAGCAGAGCTAACCCACATTTTAATAGAGAGGGTAGGATATAAACAAATTAGCCAATCAATAAACAATACAGTGCTTGGTAGTGATAAGCATCACTAGAGAAAAACACTAAACAGTGTTTCTATTTCTATTAAATCACAGAAGATCACTCCAAAAGTTAATGGCATTAAAAAGCCATGTTATTATTCTTGCAGATTGACATTTGCCAATAATTCTCAACACCCAAATTATGGAATGGATGTGTTTGAACCATAGGCCCTAGCCTCAGTAAAGGCAGGTGCTGCATGGATGGCCTTAGGTAAATTCAAAGGTGCCTGCATATGTAGCTCATTCTCTGAAACATCTCTATTTCCTCAGCATGCATCCAAAGGGCCACCTGGGGACAAGTACACTGATGCTGTGGTTGCTGCATCCGTAATGAATTGTTAGAGCACAGACTGATATACACAACAGTTGCTGACTATTTTCCCTGCATGCATGGGTTGGGTGGGCAGTTATGGTGATCCAGGCTCTGCTCAGCTGATCTTGGCAGGGCTTGCTGACATGTTTTAAACTGTCTGCTAAGTGGTTAGCTAGGAGCACCTTAGTGGATGGTCTATCTTTGCACTGCATGTTTCTCAGTTGCCTCCAGCAGGGTGGCCTGGGCTTGTTCTCACAGCATCAGCAACCAAAAGGTGGAAGTAGAAAATTTCAAGTTCTTTTCAAGTTTCTGTTTCTGTCCCATTTGCTACTGTCCCATTAATCAATGCAGATCACGTGGCAAACTGCAGGGGCAATGTGGGCATTTGCTGTTATCAATTTCACTGCCACTAATCTGCCGTATAAAGCAGTAAGTAGGTCCTGGTCACCTCAGGGCTGCAGTTTTATAGAATGGAGAACTGGCTGCAGGTAAAGGGAATAACTTGAGACAACCAAGGAAGAATGAATCCTTGTATCCTTTCTCTTGAAAACAGTTTTTTTGGAATCAATGTCGACTCTGTATTTAAGGAATAGCATGTTGAAGCAAGATATTATGAGTTCTGACCCCAGGCCAACATGTCTTGGTCTACTGCTGGCTCCCCTGAGCTCTGAGCACAGGAGAGAGTCATGACATCCCCCAGTCCATGACTGAGAACTTAGTGCAGGAGACCAGGGAGCCTGGATTCTGGACCAGCTCAGCCTAATCAACTTCATGGCTTCAAGTTCCCTTCCCCTTCTCAATGCTAGACTGTCACACTCCTGGGAGAGAATTGATGTAAACAGACTCCAGGGATTGGATCTTTTAGGTAGCAGCAACTGAGGTAGTGAAGTTTCTTCTTAGCAAGAAATCTCAGAGTAAAACACTATGCAGCCACAGAAAGAAGATACACAGCTTGTGAAATCAGACAGTCCTTGTGTCAACCCAATTAACAAATGGCACAAAGCACCTGCATGCATGGCTACCACATCCAGGTGAGTACATTGTACATGGATAAGCCCAGCAGGGAGTTGTTTACAACATAGTCTATAAGCAGGGTACAAACCACACAATGTTTGTCCTAGCATCCCTCTTCAGCACAAACAGTGTCCACTACTGGACTAAGATGAAGGTTCTCAGACATCTATTGAAATAAGCCCTTTGTCCCTGACACATTAACAACTTTCTCTTGACTTGGTCTAATACAGACTTGTAGAGTTTTACATCATTCTTTTAAAAGTATAAGTTTTCTTCCTAAGCATTAGGGCAAGTTAGAAATTGTGCTTGATTTCCCGTACTCTTTCATAGAATTTCCTTCCATGTTTGAATTCTTATCTCAATGGAGAGCAAATGCTGATTTTTATTTTCCAAGATGTAACACAAAGCTTTGTGACTACTACTCCTGATATTAATGTTGTGCACTAAAGACTTGTGGTAGTCAGCTTCCCATTGCTGAGCACAATACCTAACCCTTAAAACTTAAGGGAACACAGGTTTGATTCACTCACGGTTTTGGAGGTTTCTGTACATAATTAGCCTGCTCCAAGCAAAACATCATGGTGGAAGGGCACAGAGAAGCAAAGCTGCTTTGTTCATAGCAGCCAGGAACTAGAGTGAAGGAAAAGTGTCAGAGAGGAAGGGACAAGGGACCAGGTATAGACACCTAGGTCACACCTCCATGACTCACCTCCAACAAAGTCAGAAGTGTGCTGCACCAGTCTCTTTCATGGCATACCAGTGAAGTTGACAATATCCCTAACTGCCTCAGCTTTATACAGCCATTATTTAAAGACTAACGAATAACCCAGACTTTGCATGCTTGAGAAAATGCATACCAAAGTTATTTTATTTATTTATTTATTTATTTATTTATTTATTTATTAACCAGAATAAGCCATAAACAATACCGAAAATACAAAATTATACAGAATATAGTAGGGAATTACCACTGGATGTTGTATTATATAATGTTATCTTCACATTAGTTAACACAAAAACATTAAAGGAAATACCAAATTATAGAGAAGATAGTAGGGAATTAGCACTGGATGCTGTATAATATAAAGTTGTCTTCACTTCTGTTAATACAAAAATGATTGAGGAAATACAGAATTACAGAGAACATAGAAGGGAATTAGCTCTAGATGCTGTCCTACATAATGTTACCTTCACCTTTGTTACTCAGTTACACAGATGATGGCCCATTTGATCATTCAGTTTTTCTCCTCCCTCATCTCCGTTGCCCTACCACTCAATCAGTCATCTTCCCTGTGATAATAACTGTACTCCTGGGTTTATCTATACCCCTGGACTCTCGCCTTGGGAAGAGATATAGCTGCCTCAGACTATACTATAGCATACATGGGTGTATACAAACTGCCATGGTTGGAGGTGGGAAAGCACATATGCTCACAGTGGACTGCCCGGCTCCACCCTGTTGCTGAGCTATGGGCGGGGGCAGGTCCAGTCCATGAGGTGCCCTCAGCAGGGCCCACTGCGGAGCAGCCGCAGGGCCCTTAGCGGAGCAGCCACGGGGCCCACTGTGGAGCAGCCATGGGGCCCACTGTGGAGCAGCCGCGGGGCCCACAGCGGAGCAGCTGTGGGGCCCTCAGTGGAGCAGCCACGGAGCCCACTGTGGAGCAGCTGCAGGGCCCTCAGCAGAACAGCCATGGGGCCCACTGTGGAGCAGCCGTGGGGCCCACAGCAGAACAGCCACAGGGCCCACTGCAGAGCAGCTGCAGGACCCACAGTGGAGCAAAGTCATTTTAAAACTACAAATTTTCAAATGCCACAAAATGCAGAGTTCTCAAACTCAGTAGGAAGGCAGGGCATTAGCTCACTGCTTTCTAAAGAGTTTCCTAAAAATTATGAAGAATGCATATAGTTTATGAAAAGCATATTCAATATGTCAATAGTATTTTTAATATAAACTTGGAGTGCAAAGCTCAACAAAAATCTTGACTGGTAGGAAGAGAGAGAAAATAACCGAACAAAGCATTCAAAAGTTATAAGTTTTTTAAAAATCTTGAGTAGTGGTCTACCTAAACATGTAATTTTTCCCAGAAGAGACAATAAATTACAACCAAAATTTTTAAGGGACACTGTCAGACTCCTGAATATTCAATAAACACAGGATTGAAGTCACAAATATGAACTTCTGTTGATTAAGATATTTCACCTTTTAGTTTGTATGAAAGTCTAACTTTCTAAGAACTGTTTCCTACATCTCTGAATTCTCTTCTTTTCCAAAGAAGCACTAGCAGCCAGATGTCCTGGAGAAGCACTCATGTTAAGAAGCAAATCTTCTGTTTTATGTAATTATAGCGTCACTTAGGTGTCTATATTCCAATGAAAAAGTCCCAGTCATAGAAGCTTGCATCATATCAGAATTTACTGGTTTAAGTATCTGTGAAGTCCAGAGAATGTGGGCTTGAGCCAGATATCCACAATATCATGAGAGCTGTCACACTTTTCTTTAGTGAGTCTTTTCTTCTGTTTCCCACTCTATGTTAGCTTTGTCCTCAAGCTGGCTTCTCTCTTGGTCACAAGAGGCTGCCAACATCTCTGAGGACTTCCACCTGCTTCCTTGTTCATACTGGGGAGTCAGCCTTGACTTTAATAGCTCATACTTACACTCGATGACTAATTGCATAAATGGCTCCAATTCTCAATCCTTTCCTGAAACCACATCCTCTGTCACAGGAACACGTGTTTCCTCTCATCAAGAACAACCTCTTTGTCACCCCTTGAATCTGGTTTGGTCTCATGACTGACTTTAGCCAAGAAAACCTGGAAGAAGGGCAAAGTGCTAGTTCTGAGCTGAAAGCTAACGAGAGTCTGGTATTTCATTCTCTCTTCGAGTTCTGCCTTCCCTATAAGAACAGACCTCAGTCACCGTAATGGGCAATAAGAAATCACACGAGACAGAGATAAGCTACTTTAACTGGACCCAACCCAGACTGTCCTCATCACCCCGTGCAGAACACCTGAGAGAGTCCCTCCTGGAGCAGCAGGAGGATCGGCCACTTGCTGATCTTCAGGTGACCATGGGCATGCAGTCTAGCTGAGCTGAGATCAGAAAAGCCACATAGCTGCCTTGAAGAGTAACATCTTATACAAGCACTTATTATTCAAAGCAACTGAGTATCACAGTGATTTGTTCACTAACATATATAGCTAGCTGGCACATAGATCTTCTCAGCTTATCTTGATTGCATTGCTTTAAGTTGTGGACTCACCCCAAAATGGATCACTGCAATCCAGCGGGCCTCATTCTGTGAATGCCCATCTTGAGCTGCAACAAGGCAATGAAATGGAAGCATGAGTGGTCACCAAGGGTTACTAGGAAGGGGCTGGAGAAACACGGACGATGATAACAGAAGCACTCACTGCAGACAAGCAATCCGCCCGTCGCCATCACTTCATAAGGGACCCCAGGAGGATGGCAATGGGGCGGGCAAGGTTAACGCAGGCTTTTAACCACTGTGTTAAAAGTCTAACCTGAAAGCCAGCTTCGGGTTTAATGCCCTGCCTCAATAACACCGCAAACTACAGGCTGCTCTGAAGGTTGAGGTTATTTGAAAATACTTGTCGAATCTACCAATGTCAATGTTCTAAGCAGTTACACCTTCCGACATGTCATATAAAACTATGAATACTCTGAGACACTGAGCGAGGAGAATCACAAGTTCAAACCCAGCCTGGACAAGTTACTGACTTAGTGAGACCCTATCCCAAAATAAAAAAAAATTTAATAAAAAGCCTGGGGATTCATTTCAGCACAGAAGCCCTGGGTTCAATCCCTAGTATCACCAAAACAAACAGACAAACAAACAAATAAACGTTATGTCTTTTAAATTTATAAGGCTTTCAAAGAAGAGAGATGGCTGCATTAAATAACCTGGCTTTTCCCATGAGGATCTAACATAGGTGTTCAAGATCTAAAATTCATACATATTTTCCCCCGGGTACTTGCTATAACAAGGGATTCCTCATATAATATATATCAGTGTAATAACACTGCTAGATAATTCTATTTGGAGACACTGTCAAGTGTTGCTTTAATATATTTTTAACATTTATATCCTATTTTTTTTTCTTTAAATACAACTAGGAAGGGATTAAAATAAAAAAAGTAAAAAAGAAAGAATATGTATTAGAATCACTCTACCTCGACAGGTATAAATCTTATAAAAACCTTATCCAGGACAAAATCAGAAATAGAATTTGGGTTTCAAAGAGCAGACATCTACCATTAAGGGAAAAGAAAGTGTGTAGTCTTTCACTTGGGGGAGGAGGTAATCATGGGGTTTGGGGTTGCAAGCATTCCATACACTAAATTTTCTTTTTGGTATCTCTCTTCTGCTCCTGGAAGAAATGTGCCAAAGAATGTTAGTGCTGGGAGAATTAATCTGGAGTTCTAAGAAAATAATTTAATGGGGAGTATGAAAATAGTATTTGTAAGTAGTCAGTTTTTATTACTAGCATGTCAAAGCTTAGAGGAAGCCTTTGGCAGCCAATGAAAGAAGGTAATGCCAAGGAATTTTGATGTGAAAATTGGCCAGATAGAATGAAGAGGATTTTACGTTAAAAATCTCATATACACAGAAGTACATATTAATTAAAACAAGTAAAATAGAATAAACAGCTGCAGAAGATACACATGTGAACAAAAGTTTTGTCATCCTTGACAATTCCCTATAAACCAACACATTTAAAGTGATCATAGTAGACTATTTTCGTACATTAGATCTATTAATGGTCCAAATTTATCAAACTGTATGTATCCATGCCCTAGAATATGATTACCTGGTCAGGTGACTCTATAGCTGGCCATACGTATCCAATTTGGCCAAAGAGATGACAGCAAATTCATTGTATCAAATAGTATATGCTTGAGAAGTGCTTGCATGTTTTGCATGTTCTCTTTTTCTGTTGTGAATTCCTGTCACCACCATACTTAGGAGTCCAGGCTAGCATGGTGTAGGTACATAAAATAGAACTGAATCATCCCAACCTAGTAGGGTTTGAACCCTTAAGAATATTACATCTATAGAAACTGTATGAAGGCACATCCTTTTCTGGCCTCATTCCTAGTACCAAAATCTGTATTAGTTATTTATGGTTACATAACAAATTGTCCTAACAGGCATAAGCTTGAAAAAAAGAAATATTTATCATCCAATGAAGTTTATGTCATTTGGAAATGTGAACAGAGTTAGCAGAATGTTTCCAGTTTGAGGTGAAGTTGAAGTCAATATGTCAGCTGAAGGCTTGATGAGGGTTGGTAGATCTGCTTCCAGTACAGTTCACTTTTGGGGCTGCTCGTAGGAGACCTCAGATACTTGCTGTCTGTTTGCAGGGTCTCAATTCTACAACCTGTGGCTCTTCTCTTAGGCTTGCTTGAGTGTCCTTACAACATGGCAGCTGACTTTCCATAGTTTGAGTGATCCAAAGAGGAAATCAGAAGGTCTGACGTCTTCTGCAGTGCTGTGGTATAGCCATCCTCCATTATTTGTGTGATATCTTTTGATTTGGCAGTTAGCACACTCATTGCATGAGGAATCACATAATAGCTCAAACAGCAAGACACAGGGATGACTGGAGCGCGTTTTAGAGGCCGGTTGCCAGAGTGATATTGGAGACTGAGGCCTGCAAGCACATGCTCCAAAAACTGTACGCTTCCTTCCAACTGGAGTTCTCATACTACCTGACTGAAAGACTGACTCAGTTGGGAATGTGGGCCAGAACACCAACATATAACCTCTCTGGAACAGCTGTCTCAGGGTAGTCCAGCTCTTACATGACCACTCAGGGCTCTAAGAGCAAGTATTTCTAATGATAAAGGTCATGGCCTTATATAACCTTGTCTTGGAAGAAACACAGTACCACTTGCACTGGAGGTTATAAACTACTGAAGGAGTAGATTGTCTCCCTACTTCATAGTGGATGGAGTAGCAAAGAATTCAGGACTGTGCATGAGACTGTCACATCAGTATCTCACTAAAAGAAAGCTACGTGACTCAAGACTTCTTGTTGTTTGACTCCATTACTGTAACCCATGTTATTAGTTGCAGTCCTTTTGAAACAAAATAAATAGGATGTATATATAGGATATATACAAGATGATTAATTATGGGGACTGACTCATGTGACAAATACAGAAGTCCCATGAACAGTGCTGTGCAAGCTAGAGACCCAGAAAGCTGGAGCTATAATTCAGTCTGAGTCTCAAGGTCTGAGAACTAGGGCAGGTATGAACAGGACTGGTTTAAGTCCCATAGAATGAAGATCCCCAAAACCAGACATTCTAACATCCAAAGACAGAAGTTGGAGATCCCAACTCAAGAAGCCAGAGCAATAATTTGCCTTTCCTCTACCTTTCTATCCTCTCAGCGGATTACATGAGGGTTATCTGCATTAGTGAAATTAGATTTTCTTTATTCAATCTACTGATTCAGTGCTAATCTTTTCAAGACACAGCCTTTCATACATACTCAGAAATAATATTTTAGCAGCTATCTGGTTATCTCCTAGCCAAGGCATGGGTATACATTAAAAGTAATCATCACATCTCATTTCCATTAAAGATGTGTAGTTATTGAGTGAGTGAGTGATTGAATGACAGATATAAAATCATGGAGACATCTTAAATGGAAAGTACTACAAGAAAGACCATAGGGCTCAATATTAAGCCTTTTGGGAATACTCTACTCATTAGAGCTCTCACAGGAGGCAGCACTGATGCTCTTTCCTGTGGAGGACCAGAGACCCTCACAAACTAGCCAAGAGGAAAGGCCCACCTAGCAGTCATGCTTCAATCTATGTCTAATGCAATACCTGGGACCTTTGGTTCCCTGTTTTCAGAATTTCAAATTTTCTCTCTCACAAGCACAGGGCAGGCCACCAGCATGTGCACTCTCTAGGCCCCAACGACACTTCATCTTTTTTTTTAAATTTTAAAAGTAAAAGAACAAAAACACTAACAAACATACACACAGTAGCACAAGAACAGTACAAAAACCGAACTACAGATAAGGTGGCAGGGGATCAACAATGGTTGTTGTATTGCACGTTGGTAGCTTCAAAGTGTATACTCAGAACAATACAATTTTGATGTGGGAAACAATCGATGATTAGTTGTTTGATCAATCTTGTATGACACTTCTTTGTAGCATTGGAATGGACTCATTTGAATGTACATGCTAAGTAATCTACATGTGAATGAGATAACCCCTTATGTTGCTACAGAAAGAAAGGAGAGGAAACAGAAAGGGTGAGGGCTGTTCTCAGCGGCCCAAGATCTGGGACCATCTCTACTCAACCACATTTCCTGTTGGAGAACTCTGAGGCACCAAGAATTTGAAACTGGAACCTGGTCTCCCAGGTTGCTACAAAGGCAAATTTTTCAAAATAGAATGTTAGAACACATTTTCCTTAGCAGCTTATTAGCTTGATTAGAATGTTAGAACATATTTCATATAGCAGCTAGTTAACATAACTCACAACATCTTTAGTATTTAGATATATAACATGTAGGTAAGCATCAGTGTGATTGTCCTGAGTCCTGTAACAGTCATGGTCACCCATGGGTAGATGGGCAGTCTTCAGTGGAAGGAATAGTAATGCTATATCCAGAAGTCAGAAGACCCGAGACTCAACTCCAATATACATAAGCCCTTGCTGCACTTGCAATTCAAATTTGCTAAAATTAGATTACATTGCCACCAGGGGGACTGTGAGAATGCCCTAATGAAATCATGATCTAAACTTTCAGGCTGGTTCCCAGATATGATTAACAAAGATCAAGAATTTAGACTGCTTTTCTATTTAATTAGGAATTTTATGAAGTAGGAGCCCTCATTTAAACAACTAAGCATAAAAATAAGTCCCTACCTGTGAGAGGATATATAATATAATTTTAAAATTCAGGAGCCCAGTGTTTATGAAAATCTAGGCTGTGTTATCTGCTACCAGACCTGGGTTGATCACAGAGACCCCTTACTCCATGCGACCATCTGACATAAGCCAGGTCTACATTAAAACCTGTTTTCAGATATAAGTATTGCAGTGGTTCCTGCTAGTGTTGCAAATTAAATTTAAGGGGAAAATTATCTCTGCCTAGAAACTACATGCTGTTGTAAGTTCTTTTGATCTTGTCCCTACTACAATTTTAAATAAATTTTTATCATGGATATTTGCAAACATACAAAACTATAGGTTGTAAAATTAAATCTATGTAGTCTTCATCCTGTTCAGTGATTATCAATATTCCCTTCAATTTATTTTATTTGGTGGTAATTCTGTGGCAGCCTCAAGCAGAATGCTCTTGACTGAATACAATAAAGGTTTATTCTTGGGTTTGGTTTGCTTTTATTTCTTTACCTTTTTTCTTTATCTAGCAACTGGAAGCAGGTTCATTCTCCTCCTTTGTATCATCCAGAATGATGGCAACCTGCTCTCCTAATAGACATCTGCAGAGAAATAAAGGCATACATCCCAGTTATGGTTTGCACAGTATTCCTGGTTGGTCGCTCTTTTCCACCGATTATTGTGCAAATGTTTCCATTGTTAACCAGAAAGGAAAGTGCTTGGGGGAAGAAATGGGAAAGGTGACATCAATTTAACACTGCCTTTTGGGGTTAGTGCAAATGGCAGGACAGCGGGAAGCAGTTTAAACTGCTTCCCCGACAGGAGATGCTAAATGATTGTGAGAGCTGCTCCCAATCAGGGCTGGTATTGACAAGAGACCAGCTCTGATAATGACCTATGAAAGATTGCATTCTGGCCGCACAGAGTAATTTGTTTTTCTAACCAGGGCATGTAGTGGAAAGTTGGGAGGCTATATGGCCCCTGTGTAAATGACAGTCATATGACAAAACACAAGAACTGGTCTGTTCTATTGATGTAGGCTGCAAGAAGTCACTTAGGCATCTGGCGACACTGACCTCTATCTTTAGCCTCTCCACCATTTCAAGGACATGGAATCCACAGGCTCTTCTACCAGCCTGGCTCCCCCCAATTCTCCCACTTCTTGTTTGGTATAAGAGGTGAATGCCTGTCTGCAAGAGAAAGACTCCCTCACCTTCAATCTTTGCTGATGAACGAGGGAGGGGAAAAGGTAAGCAATGGGCCAGGCTGCCCTAGTGCAAAGATCAGAGCTGCAGGTCCATGGGCTCTGTACAATATGGCATCAAGGCAAGTAGAAAAAGAGTAAGGGGTGGCGGGAAACCTAAAGCACCTCTGTCTTTCTCTACGAGGCTGACAAGGAAGGCATGTCAATGTGACACAGAAACTTCAACAGCATCTTCTGCATGAAGGTGTTCCTGAGGCTGCCCCAAGCAAGGCTGGGTTCTTCCTGGTGAAGAGCAAAACCAGTGCATATTTTCAGCTGCCTCAAGGCTTGGGACAGTGCTCCAGGGTGAGGCACCAGGAATGTTCATGTTTCTAACCTTAGCTCTTATCCCCGAAAGGCTGCTGGATCTGGTCTGCACTCTATTTGGAGGCCCAAAAGCTGCAAAGCCCCCCAGGAAAAGACATGATGTCATTCATGGGTCTTTACAAAAAGGTTCAGCAAACATACAAATGCCTCTTATGGGGTTTGGGCAGCAGAGCCACCTCCTCTATCCCTGGAAGCTGGTCACTATGCCACACCCTTGCCTCTACATGAAGAAGGCCAGCTACTTTCTCTCATCCTTGTTCCCAAATCTGTGCATCTCAGAGGAGACGGTATGTGTCCCCTCTTGTTCTCTCTCCCACCACCATTCTTTCCTTGAATTAGTTTGCCCGTATTATCCTATTTCTAATTAGGTCACATCCATGCTCATTTATGTTTCTTGAGCCAGAGGCTAAAGTGATTGCGCAAGTGGAAGACTGAGTATTATCCATCTAATAACTGTTTACCTGAACAGGTATTTCTTTTGCAAGTATGGGGAAGAGCTGTTCAGTTCCACCCTGACTTCTGAACACTGTCTCCACAACTGAAACATTAAAGACTGAGAAGAAACTCATCCCAATGTTCCCCACCAAAACACCCCTAGGTGTAGTGAAATCTGTGTAGTGAAACTTTACAAATAGATGCAGCTACCTCTACCTCTTATGTTTTCTTGAGACACTGCATTAATGGGAAGTTGTGTTTGTCCAGAATGCAGCTGGAGAAGAGCAGAAAGGGGAATGGGAAGCTGTAACATTCCTTGCTGGGAAGAGGTTTGACCTGGGAGGTACTTAACTGCAACTCCAGTTTTCTCTTTGGGGTGAATGACTCTCTAGGAAGCCACCATGTCATATGGCTCCCATTCACGCCGAACACTCTCAACACCCTCAAGTACACTTACAGTCACTGGGCTTTTTACAAAGAGTAACAGCACTAACCGGTGAACATGAAAATATATGAGCTATTTCACCATCGTTCTATTTCAGCATTTATTTTAAGAGCAAATAGAGGCCGGGCACAATGGCACACACCTGTAATCCCAGCACTCCAGATGTTGAGGCAGTGGGATGGCTGTGAGTTCCAGGCTGGCCTAGGCTACAGAGTGAGTTGAAGGGCAGTCTGAACTCTATAGTGAAACCATCTTAAACCAAAAAAATGAATAACAAAAATAAAAAATAAAAAGCAAATAGATCTTTGATGTCTGAAACAAATGAAATGGTCTGAATTGATGTTCTCTTGATTTCTCATACACCTATGTGGCAAATCACCCTGCAATGTAGGAAAAAAGAAATACAGCTCTCTCAGCAATTAAGTTTCTGACTGGTTACTGAGGGTAAATGTATAGTTCCAGTGTTCATGGCTCCCCTCAGCTTCCTGGGCCACATTCATATGGAATGACTCACGTCCAATGACTGGCATTAGGACATGGGGCCTTTGAGAGACGATGAAGTCATGAGAGCAGAGCCCATGTGAATGGGATCAGCACCTGTGTGACAGGCCAGGAGACCCTTCACCCTTCCACACTGTGAAAGTGAGGTTTCTGAAGCAGAGAGTGGGCCCTCACCAGACCTAACCTGCCAGCATCTCCATGTTGGACTTCTAGCCTCCAAACCAGTGAGAAATAAATTTCTGCTGTTTTTAAGCCACCCAGTTTATGGTATTTTGTTGTAATGGCCCAAATTGACTAAGGTAGTGAGGAATGCAAGACCTGGAACACTCCAACAATGAAAACTTCCTGCCCTGTGGAAGGACAGCCTGAAAGCAGACAGAGAGCCTCCTCTGGGGCACCAGCCAGGGTAGATTCTGTAGGGAGAAAGGAATGGAAGCCACAGAAGCAAAGGCATTGCTGCACTTCCTCCAAGATGGTGGAGGAAAGAGCTGACATAGAAATGCGTGTGATGTGATAGAGAGTGTTTCTTGCTGCCCAGGGACCCTATCCTTTCTTCTCTAGCCAAATCTCTTTATGAAGTCCCCTCTGGGCCAAGGAAAGTGCAGCTCATCCCTTAGTCCTGTCTCTAAAAGCCAACCCCCATTTTCCTTCCAGCATCTGAGAACCATCTCTCAGATCTACCCATCTCCTCTTCCTGGACAAAGCTCAGGTTCCTAGGGCTAATGCCAGAAATACCGATGCAGAAACATAGAGGAAAAAGGTTCCTTCCTGTTCACCTTCCAGCTTTCTGTGACCTTATTAGGCTCTGACCAGAGGGCTGGAGCTCGAGAAGCAACTTCCCTTAGCAGTCACCTTGCTACATGGGGAAGCAAGTGGCTCAATATGTACTTGGGAATCTTATGATGAGTGTAACAAAGAGATTCCTCCTCTTGTACCCTATAAAATCTTCATGTTCACTAATGCTTTTGGTGCAAGCAGATTCTCTGTGGGCAATTTGAAGTAACACTGAGTCTGGGGTACAAGTTCCAAAAAAAAAAAGGCCAATGTCTACAGGTAGGCTCCTCCCAAGAACAGGTAAAATATTGCAGCCAACTGACTGCATGTATGGCCCCATAAGCCACCTGACTATCTCAGGACTTTAAAGTTCTTCTCAGTAAAGACGGTGGTCTAATCCACCGCCCCATGCATGCACTCAATTTGGCCAATAGAATGCAGTGAAAGTGACGGTTTAGTTCTGAGCCCAAGTCTCAATGCTTTTACATGCTTCTTCCTGTTGCATGTGATTTTCTTGCACATTGGCCATGAAAATCTGCCCAAGCCAGCTTGCTGGAGGATGAGAAGCAAAGTGAAGTTGCTGCAGCAGAAGGTAGTCAACCCCACTCAAGTGAGTGAGCCCAGCTGAGAGTCGCAAAGCTGTGCAGACAATGGGAGGGAACACAAACATACTGCATTATGCTACTGAGGCTGTGTGTGTCAGGGATTCTCCATGCAGCAGAAGGCTGACACAAACGCATTTCAATATGACATTGTGGGGGTCAGGTCGCAGGTCAGGGAGTCGGGGGAAAAGGACAGGGAGTAGGGGGATTGATAAGGCTAGACGAGGAGATCTGTCAAAGCCAGCAAGCTGGAATGTTAGCATGGGCTGGTGACACTGGGAGAGGGAAGGAACTACAGACCTCAAGGTGGAATGTGCCAGACAGCACTAGCAACTGGACTCCTGAACAGGGGCTAATGAAGATCAGACCTTAAGGAGGTACCTGCAACAGGGACAAGAGCCAGGATCAGCACACCGCGGAGCAGCCTGGGTCTCTGTGCTTCCAAAGGGTACTTGGAGGGTTGGGAGTACCAGGTGGCTGTCAAACAGGAGTGAGTCAACAAACTTGAGGTCATAATCAAGAAATCAGGGAGTTAAGAGACCAGGCCCTCCAGTGTTTCTGGCTTACAGACAGCCCCTTAGAGTTACAGCTTCCAAAACTAGTGGTGCAACCAACCTCAAATTGAAAATACTTGGGAAAATAAACATCAATACTTAACTTGTAAGGGCTTCTTGTCATTATTCTCTAAGTAATACACTATAAAAACATTTACATTGTAGGAGGTATTATAAGTAATCCAGAGATGATTTAAAGTATATTGGATGGTTTCTCTTATTTGAAAAACCCAAAGTGTAAACAAAGAGCAAAATAAGGTAGATGATAGGAAGCAGGGAGGTAGAACTTTCACAAAGGGGAAGGAGACCAAGAGATGGGGGGAGGGGAAGGAAAGGAGGCACGTGGGATGAAAAAGGGGATTAAGACTCCACAAAAGGAACGTAAACATTATGTACTGCAAACATGTAACAAAAAGGGAAGGGGATCAGGAGACAGTGGGTGGGAGAAGCAAGCAGATGGAAAAGGAATTCAGATGTGTCCTGTACACGTACCAATTCCCCACAGGAAATGTAAACATGTGCTATACATATATGCTAATAAAGACAATACACACACAATGAAGTATATGGGAGGATATGCAAAGGTTATACGCAGATACTATGCAATACTGCAAAAAGGACATGAGTCTCCACAGATTTTGCTGTCCAGTTGGAGTCCTAGAACAAACCCCCCATCCATGCCAAAGGGTAAGTGCAGTTCATCACTGACACAGATGCTGGTTTTCTTCAGAGTCAGACCCAGGGTTTAGGGTCCAAGCAGTGGACTGATTTCTGGGAGTGGGTGGTGCTATGATTCCCAGTAGGGAACAGGGTGCTGAAGTTGTTAAGTCTACATGGGTGTGAGCAAAGGTTGCAGGATCTGTCTACGTCAGGGGCTTTCAGCCTTTCAGGAGCAGCAGAATCCCCATAATCACTTTCCAGCTTCACAAAAATCAAGGTGACTGGTACCCCTGTAACTCCTAAATGAGAATCTCCTGGTAGGCAGTGGCCCTTATAGGTTTCTTATACAAAACAGCAGGAAATCTGGCCTTGAAAGAAGAAACAGAAATTATCTTCTGGGACATCAGCACCTTTGAGAAATGACCAACACCCGCATGGCTCAAGGACGAGGTGAGCAGAGAGATGGGGTATTTGTGTGAAGGCTGAGGTAAAGTGCCACCCACTGTGGTGGCACCAGGGGTGCCCATGCTTCTGGCACACCTGTTTACTTGAATAAAGCAATTAGTCATTTAAATATTCCCTGTAACATTCACATCACTTATAACAAAGGTCAAAGCTGCTGTCCACACAGCACATAATTTCAAAGCTAAAATGCATTTAAAACTAAAAATATTTAGAGAAGATATAAGCCAAAATTGCCTATGACTTTAGGCCACAATAAGAGTTTATTTTAACACTAGAACAAGTAAAGGGTATTTTTTCCCCTGCAAAATGGACTCTACTTAGAAAATGTCTCCAAAACTCGTTATGCACACACACGTTCCATCTTACGAGTAATTTTCTGAGGAATCCTAGACAATTCCCCAGCAGAAAGGCATCTGATATACTAGAATACATCTGCATCAGAATAAATCATTTCCGTATCTCATTAACATGGTGAAATTGAAATATTTATTAAGAATTTGGTGAAAGTGTGAGAATTCCTCAACACTAGAATACTTTGGAACTTTACATACTCTGTAGATATTGATCATGAATTAAAAGAATAGTAAAACAAAGACTTTAATTGCACTATTTGTTAAAAGTACATCTAAAATAAAAATTAGTTTATATAATTACATATGAGGGAAGTACACGGGTTTAGTTTGCAAATTTCTGTATTGTTTCACTTAAAATTCATACAGCACTTTCTGTTTGTCAGGCACTTACAAGTGCTTTAGAAGTATTTCTTTATTTAATTGCCTGTGAGAAAGGCACTATTATTACTTCCATCTTTCTGGAAAGGCCAGAGGCTCAGAGATATGAAGTGACTTGTCCAAGGTTCCCGGCAGCTAGAACCAAAGTTCAAATCCAAGTGGCAGTACTGCTTTCAGGATCTGAGCTACTAACATCTACACCATCAGTGGTGAACCTACAGCACGCATGCCACGGTAGGCTGTTCAAAAAGGTCCGTCATCACTGATCCGTTCTCCTTTTACCTTCTTCCTAAGAGAGTTCAAGGACAGAACCAAAAGGACTATCTATGAACCAACTTCTTGTTGTACAGGAAAAGCAGTTCTCCCTCTTGATCTGTAAGAATAAACCTAAGGAAGAAGTTTCATGCAGCTTCAGCAAGCCTCTTTTTAACTGCATGTTAAAAGTCCCATTAGACCCTGGGGAGCCGCCCTCCATTTTCTAGCATTTTCAACCATTTCTTCATCCTTGGCTCTGCTTTGGTCTCTGCTGACTACTTTCATGGCTTACCTGTTCCTCTTGCCTCCAGTCTGATCCAGTCTACTTTCCTGAAGCTTCTAAAACATAATGGTGCTTACGTTGATATGATCAATGGTCTTTGACACCAGGGCTTTATTTTCTAGGTAACAGCCCAGTGATTTAGACTTGATGAAGCGCTCGTGAGTTCATTATCCTGTCCCAAACATTGCACACAGTAGGTGTGTCAATGGCTTTCATCTACATGCACCTTTCACTAGAGCCATATTGTGCTGTCTACCATTTAATCCCCCTTGATGTCTCTCTTGTGGGATTCCCTCCCTGCTCCCAGCGCCCAGAACAGTGTTCAGCTAAACAAATGTAATTCCTCCTTCAAAACCCAATTCATGCATCATTCAATCTCCCACCTTGAGGATGGACTTTAAGCCTTTCTCATGATCTGCTCATAGCCACAGCACCTCCTACCCTTAACACTAGTGCTGTGCACCCACAAACCTCGCCCTCCACCCCCTCTGATTAACACAGCAATTCTCAGCATGACTTGTGGTGGAACATCAGCATCACCTGGAACCCTTGGATAGGCTTCTCAGACCTCACCCTTAGTTAGACTCAGCAAGTCATAATTTCTGGGGGTGCTGTCCACTTAGGGTTCTTCTGCCTGCAACAGTAGAGAAGCACCACAGTGGACCAGAAAAATGCCTGCGATCACACAGCCCACCACATCTTACGGTCTCTAGTCACCCTGCACCTCTGTGTAGGATGAAGCAAAGGATCAATAAAAGATCAGGGAGTGAATGTGAGTTAATCCTTTGAATGATCCATTAAACCTGCCTCTTTAGATGAGCTAAATTATGCAGCAGACACTGTATTCTTATGCCCATTAATGCCTACAAATTTTCTTAAAATTGGATTTTTCTTAAACAGTAAGGATCTGAGTATGAAACTTTTAACTTTGAACTGCTCAGGGCATTGTTTCAACTGCTATGACGTGGGATACTGAAATAATTTAATGTTTAGAACTGTTTGAGATAAGCAGAAAACTGAAAATTCCCTGAGATGCATAAATGTCTTAAAAAGTACGCTCTACAAGATAGCAAAGGTGGTACCCTTTGCTTTAAGATCTGAAATATTAGAGCTCCTTTAAAGAGCCATTATCTTTCTGATGACTTTTTGAAAATAGTAGTTCAAGAAGGGAAATGGAAATTGTAAAGCCCCACAGACTTCTACGTATCACAGCATCATGTTTCTAGGTTCTCACAAAACAGTCCACAATATACAGTTCACAGATGTACTGCAACCTTTCTGTTAAAATAAAAAGGATACACGGGGGGAGGCAAGGATTATTTCAGTCCTTCACAATAACATTAATGCATACCGACCAGGGTCACTAATCACATCTTAAAGGGAAATAAGTAGCTCAATAGTAAACTAGCATTTAAGTGCTAGCAGTGATAACTAATTACATCTTATTATACCTAGACTTTTATTTAAATGAGATTGTAACGGATGAGTTTAATGAGTTGTTTTAACCATCTTTTGAGGTTGGGGCCCTCTGAAATGGCACACTGTAAAATTACATCTGCTCCCAGGTGTGGTGGTACATCTCTAATCCTAGCACTCTTGAGGCTGAGGCAGGCCGATAAATTTAAGTGCAGCTTGGGCAGTTCTAGAGTCAGCAAGACCCTACTTCAAAATAAAGAGGTCTGGGGATATGGCTCAGTGGGACAGGCCTTCTTAAACCCTGAGTACTGGGGGGATCAGTGGGTTACGTTAATAAAGCTGTTGTCCTCTGGGCATTGAAATGCAAAGTGATAAGCACAGAGTTTGCATACATAAGAAGCATACCCTCATACTCCCCTCCACCCTCAGGATTTGAAAAGGTAAGAGAGGTACCCACACTGTGACAAATACGCCCACCCTTCAGAGACCAATCTGTAGCTCCCGGTGTCACACTGCTTGCACGTCACATGGTCTACGGTGGCTTTCAGCTCCTTCACATTTTCATCTCACCTACCTGGAAATTTTTTGGTTAAGGACACTTTCATCAGTGCTGTTGTTTATGGAGACAAATGAGCAAATTTTATTTTTGGGAAATTTCTCCAGTATTAGTTGTGGTAGAATGTATATCCTAAAATATAGAGGGGAAAGGAAGTACAGAAAGAAGTGCAGGAAATAGTTGAGTAAGGTGGAAATGTCTGAATTAGCAATCCTCAAAGTGCATCCCTGCTCTCACGTTATAATAAGCCCCCCACAGTACTACTGGCCTTGCTGTCACAACTTTGCTTCCCAGAGCACTTGCTCATTTCAGCCCCAGAAATGCCTTCCGCCTTCCAGTTTCCTCCCACGCTTAAATCCATGGTTTCCCCGGCAAGGCAATCAACTGGGAAAGCATAATTCGGGGAGAGTGGATCTTAAGTCTCCACAATGAAGGGGGCGGGGCATTCAAAAGTGTTTTGGGATGACAGAAACAAAAAAATGTGGATAAAGTTTAAATAGCCACACAGAAGAGATAATGGCAGCTGACTTTCTGGGATTGAAATCTTTGCAATTCAGGTTGTAACTGTGACTGAGCCAGTGAGAATGGGGAGCTCCAGTACCCTCTCTGGAGTAAGGCCCAAAATCTTTGGAGCAGGTACGCTGTAGAAAGCAAACCCTGAACAGATGGAGTGGTAAACAAATGCAGAGGTTTCGCAACGACTAGAAAAGCATCAGAAAATAGCAAAGAAAATATGTATGTGTGTAATTATGAGCACATGAGTGTTACGTGTATATGTATGTACTTGCTATAGGAAGCAGAATGGGACAGTAATTGAGCACATAACCATATTAAAATTCTTATATGGCATATCATCTGTTATTCCTAGACCTAAGCTATTGTAACACCGCAGGAAGCAGCAATACTGGTCACATCAGAAGCCAGACTGTTCAATAGAAGTTTCCCTTCATACATGGAAATCCAGATTTTTGAGCAAGTATAGCATCAGAATGTGACATAAATGCATCCATTCATTCCTTCCCCACAACAGTCAGGCTCTGAACAACGCACTGATTAACATGTCCATCTTCTCTTATGCTGCTGCCTCACGATTTTACTTCTTTAGGAATCAAAGCTGTCTGAACACTTTGCAAGTGCTCCTGAGAAACTAGCTCTGTAGGACAGACTGGTAGAAGGAATTTTTTATTTCAAGGGAGTGACAAAAATGAAAAGAAACAAATCTATGAACAAGTTTTATTTTATTTGCATTTAACATGATTATACACATTCATGTGTCTAGCAAGATCTGCACTGTTACATTAAAAATACAGTACAATAACATTCAACATGAGGTACTTCATATTTATATATTTTCCTTCATAAATAATGCTGTAAGCTGCTAAAGTCAAGCACTCTGAAGCCAAGTGGCTACAGTGTCTTGAATTAGCTGTATTTAAACACCTTAAAAAAAAACAACAAAAAAAGAAGACAGTTCAGTGCAATAACCATGGAAAAATTAACCATTTACTTAAATACCATTTTAAGATATGCTTAAAGAATGTTACATTAGAACTGCTAGTCTAAGTTACCCTTTTTTCCCCAATATGAACAACAGACTGCCGGATACATTAGGAGAAGCATCTACAGCATATTGTTTAATAAAGTTGTATTTATACGTTAGAGTTGCTTGCCTTGTCAGAACAATGGTTTCTACTTTTAAAAGCTACAAAATTCAAAATTACAAAAAACAAAAACAAAAATCAAAAACAACGAACCCAAAGCAAGCACATTAGCTTTCATTCCATTTTGCTGAAAATGAAGGAGAATAGGGTTCAAAATATAAAATTTCTTACTCTAATACAATTTTCAAATTTTACCCACAGCTCTTGGCGCATGCCAATCTGATGGTGGATATAGGAGTAACTAGTATAAAATTAAGTGGAACAAGGAGTGTATGGGATCTCACGTGGCTTCACCCAGCAGGCTGCCAGCCCTGTGGAGGGCAGCTCAGTCGCCGGAGCGCTCAAGTGAGCAGTGAGTGAGTGGTACCACTCTAAGGCTTTCACATCCACCTCAGCCATGGGAGAGGATGAACCGGTGCTCATGTTTCTTCTCCTCTGGCTTAGAAGAGTGCCTTCTCATCAGGCCTACCAATGTACATGGTAGCGCTCAGTTACTGAAATGTTGTAACCATAACTTAGGAACAAAATCTCTGAAGAAGCATTTTAAATTGAAAATATGCCTCTATTTCATTGATGCTTTGCCAAAACTACCTGTATTCTCCCTAATAAGAAATAACTATTCACAGTTGTAGGTAATGGCAAATGTGATTGAAATATTTCCCATAATCCAGTGTTCTCCTCCTTTGGGGCAGCTGGCCAAAGGCAACACGCCCCAGTCTCCAGGGGAGGAAGTGGCCCAGAAGCACAGCGAGGAAGAGTGGTTGTTCCTTGGGCCTTGCTGGGGTCAGCAGGGGGACCATTCCGTCCCACCTCTCACTAGCCAGGCAGGGAGGAGGCGATTCCTGAGTCGGCATCTCACTCGCATGCGCACAGGAGCACAGGCACACACACACCCCAGGACTAACCCCTGATCAGACAAGCCAGTTTTGGGCTTGGAGCAGGAGAAGGAGGTGGCCAGGGACCACACTCTAGGTGGTGGGGAAAGCCATCTCAGGACCACACTGAGCAAGAAGCTGCCCAGAAACACATGGATACTTCACCCGGCAGTGACATAATGGACACTACAGGGTCACAGGCACTAAACCAACACAAGCCATCACTGAAGGAGAATTTCTAACGAGCACCTCCCTCCTTTGCTTACATTATCCATGGGCAAATGAAAGAGCTGGAGCAATGCTGATGCAGTGAATATTAGGCATAATCAAGTGTGTCACTCAAAAACCCTGCAGGCATATATTGGCACTTTAAGATGGCCAGAGGCCAGATTCTAGCAGTCCAACAAGACAAAACTATACTCAACAAATAAGATAGTATAATGGTCAAAGATCAGAGAAAGTATATTTCAGGTTAAAAACAAACAATGAATAAACCACTTACCACGTTAACATGTAGTGTTACAAAACTGTTACTCCCTTCTTCTAAAGAACTGTTTGGTCCTCTTTTAATGGGCAGAAAGGGAAAAGGAATTCTATGCAATGTGACATACAAAAGTAATCAGACAGCCAGGATCCAAACTACATGACAAGAAAAGCGCCTGGCTTTTTCAAACTCTGTATTCTAATGTGTCATTAATTACACTATTTCCGGTATAGGACTTCTTCAGGCTTCTTTTTAAAACAGCTTTAGTGTAAATGAGCAAGCCTGAAACTTTTTTTCTGTTGACAGTAAAATTTTACAATTGTGTCACTTCTAAAAGAAGAATGCTCTGTGGTGATGTTTTGCCTTTGAAACAAAAATATAAATGTGTTTTGTAGTGAAAGCCACAGCCTAAATACCCAGTTTCTTATTTCGATTTATACTGACAATGCATTATTTAACATGCAATAATTTCCTTATGAATTTAGAATTTAAAAAGCCCAGAATCAACAAATTTAAAAGGAATAAAGAACTAAATATGACTACTATCTACTTTTTAAATTATTACTTATTATAAGCCAAAGCTTCTTCATAATTTTACACAGAGTTTTATCTTTTTATAAGGGGCTAGGGCTTCTGTGGAAAAATAACTCTTGCTGTTATTATTTTAGATCATCTCCATACGTCAAATAAAATCCAAAAGGAATTTCGAGGTGATCCCAAACTTTCTTCAGTGGGGCAAAACTGGGAGGTTGGTGAAGCACTTGGAAGAGTACAATCTCTCCCTCAGGTGTGGACACAACTCTAAAGACCACAAAGCCTTAGGAAGAACCTGGCTCAAGTATATAGTTAAAAGCAGAATGCTGCATTTTACCTTGTACATAATTAAAAGGTTAAAAGAAATTAGAAACTGCCTACTACTTCATTCATTACAAATTACCTGTGCTATCACTTATCTGCAGACGAGCTAAGCATTAAGCAAGGAGGGACCAGATATGCAACTCTGACTTGCACTGCTTGGGGAGGCAAGGTTTCAAGCATAGAATATAAGTTCAGGGATCTGTCCTCCCTGTACGCCAGTGCCATTTGTGCTATCTGAGGAGCACTGAAACTGGACAGTCACTTTGCCACACTGAACTTCCGTCATGCCTTCCTGTCCGAAGTAGCTGAGCTCATTGCCATCCAGGATCACACTGGCCGTGTAGAAGGTGTCTGGCTCGATCTGCACCGGGTACTCAAACCATACGGGGAAGGTGCTGCTGGAGCCATCTGAGAAGTACTTGCTCAGGTTCTGCCCCAGGACCACACCTTGCCTCTTGAGTTCAATCTTGGCGCTGTACTCTGCAGAGCCGCAGCTGGAGCCATATAGCCCAAAGCCCGCAATGAACACCCTCTTGTCAACTGCAAACTGGATGCTGTCACAGCGGCCTCGATAGCGCCACTGGTTGCTCCGATAGGCACAAGATTGGAATCGGTGACAGCGCTGGGGGACAAGACCCTTGCGGGCTTTACTCACAAACTGCAGCTCTGGCTTTTTGGCCGCAGTGTACCAGAGGAAGATGTCATTGGTCTCGTTGAGAGTTAATACTCCGGACTGGGCAGCACCATTTGCAAAATCATCCAGGGCCATTGTGGGTATCCGGATCAAGTAAAGTGCCTTTCCTAGAACCTTGCGTTTATTTTCAATGCTCAAGGCTAGATCTTGTCGCTGGCATTCTACTTCAGCCCAGTTGAGAGCTGCCTCAAAAACAACAATTTCTTTGGCATTCAGAGTTTCCCTGCGGAGGATACTTTCTAGCGTCTGAAAGTCGATGTCACAGAACCCCTCGGACTTGAGAGCTAACTCAGCCTGGGCATCGATCACCTCCCAGCAGCGCTGGGTCAGGTCTGGCTCTTCGAACAGGCAGCTCTGGGAGAGCAGCACACAGGCATTCTTGGCACTTAGGCTGGTCTCCAGGAAATTAACGCAGGCTCGAGCAAGGTGAGGGACGATGTACTTTTTGGCAGCATACAGTGTGGCCAGCACTGTGTCAGCAGCCAGGTCGATTTCATCACAATAGATATACCTGAAACAAAGCATGCAGCATGTGAATGGGACTCTCAGAAAATGAGCAGCCAGCAAAGAAACCACTTGTAAGTTTGTTCCAAGAGCCTCATCTTAAGTGTTACTATAAAATGTTTAAAGAAATATCCAAAATATATTCGTGAATTATTAACATACATCTCAATATATGATGAAAAGCATTAACTAGGTATTACAATTCTAGCCTTTCAATAAGAACAGAATATAATGCAACTATGTCAAAAGGGGTGACCCAGCCAGATACAAGCAAAAAAACAGCAAAATATTATCTCATGTACTGCATTAGAGAATAGTTCTACTCCTACATTTTAGGGACAATACACATATATATTTATATAGATATATGTGTTTTTATGGTAGTTTTTTCCTGTATTCAGATTAAAAATACCTCTAATATATCAAAAATAATTGCATCTTGATGCTTTTTGGATTTTTCCTAAATATAAAACCTGATATTAAAAATTTTTCAAATAGCTACAAGTTAATAAATGATCAAACATGATTATCAATGCTTCCAGTTAACTTTATATAGAATCTATATTTTGTATCTTTTTTTCAAACTCTAAACTTCTAAGCTCTTTCTCCCCACACATTTATTCCATCTTCAGAATTAAAGAATACATTACGTCTATAGTAATTAAAGCAAGAAAGTTTGAAAGTTTAGTTTCTGTGATTCAGTCAACATTGCTTATCTAAGGAGATGAAACACTGCTTTTCATTATGGGAGATGATGGTGACCTCCCCCAAAGGCTATGTAAAGGCAGAAGTGGGCTGCTTCTCTCACACTACGTCATAGTGACAACTATGAATGAAAGACACTGACATTTCACTTTTAAATTTTTTTGGAGAAATCATATATATTAATACTTTATTTCCTCTTAGTAAAACAGACATAACTTATAAAATTAGCAACAACTTCTTCAATGAAGTACTAAAATACAAGGATAAGAAGAGAATTTTTCTCTGTCCAAAAGTGCAAATGGGACCCGCCTCGCCCTCTTGCTCCCAGGTGGCCTCCTCTTCCATGAGAGGCCAAGCAGCACAGCTGCAGTTTAGTGAGGCTTCTGTTTTGGAGGGGTGAAGATGGGACACACTTCAGGAACACGGTCAGTACTTGGTGGCGCTTGTCCCGGAGCTGTCAGGGAGCAGCCATCCCCCTTCTTGACAACTCCTTTTCCAGGAACACTGGGTACTCAATAACAATGCACAGGGAGAATGAACCTGGTCGTCACTCTCCTGGGTACAGCATGGCAACAAATGACCTTTTACTGCATTTCTTAGTCTCAGTGCTGTACATGGACTGCATGTGCAGTTGTAAAAAGCTTTACTATTATAAATATATGCGCTAGGCAATACATCTTTGAAAGGACACGTAATAAACATTCCATCAAGTGGCCTAGCTGAGATGTAACTCTGCTGTTCTTGCTGTTTCCTAATTATGCAATGTCCAGAATGACTACTTTTCTGCAGTGAGGCCAAAATGCTGAATTGGTACTGCATTCTGCTTAGTAATAAACAACACTGTCAAATATACCAAGCTAACTTCTTTTGGGATGTGGGCAGGGGCGCTTACCGGTAAAATCGGTTTCGGCACACATATCTCTAAACATCACAAAAGTTAAAAGCGGTAGATAGCATTTTGATACTTCCTATGCTCACTTCCCTTTAATTTCCCTGCCTCCTACTGTGCAAGTTCCAGTCAGCAGCAACTTGATTTCAAAATTATAATATGAATAAAGATCACTTTTAAACTCTGGAACTAACTATAACTTAATGTTCCCATAGGCAGTAAATTACACAGCAGCATTTTAACCTTTGTGGGGTATCGTCCAACTTGTTGACTCACAAGTAATTTTTTTCAATAAACCTTTTTTTTTTTTTTTTTTTTGTGTTACCGGGGATTGAACTCAGGACCTTGCACTTGCCAGGCAAGTACTTATTCAACTGAGCTATATCCCCAGCCTCAATAAACATTTTATTTAAGCCAAATGAAGCACAATCCCAGAACAGCAGGTAACCTTGAATTCATAGAAATGCAGATTAAGAAAAATAACAAGCATTGTTTAAAATGAGATTTCAATCACCTGAGCAACTATCACATTGTCCAGCATCGGTACATGCAAAGATGATTTTACATACATGGTACATATATGTTTTTATGTACTGGAGTGTGCCCCAAACCCACTAGACATCAAACTATTTTTATAAATATATCACATATTTTATACTTTTATATCTGTTGAAGTTTTTCTGTATAAACCCACGTAAAACTATGGGAAACTATACTTTTCATGAATTTTTCCTCTATCAGCAAATACAAATACTTCTTATCCCAGTGGTGTCTGATTTTATGTAAGAGAATGCACAGGTGTGCACAAAGTTGAGATTATTTCAACAAATAGTAAGTTTGCATCTGTTGCCAGAAAATAACTCTTAGAAAACTAAAAAATCTCTCAACTGGTGGTATTTAAATAGGTATATAATTTCTAGAATTGTAAAATAAAAGGTTATTTATTTGAAGACTTTTCACACACAGTGGTTTCAGACAGAAAATGCTCTATAATGTTAACACCAGAAAGTTATTTCTATTTTTCATTAATTACAATTTATTGAAAACAAAATTTAGGGACGCCACTTGGCATCCAAATCCTATGCCCAGGTGTGCTTATAAATGCTTGCAACATTCCACACTTTTCACTGAAAGATGAACCATTTTCTCTAAAAACATTTACAAGGTAAGCAGCACCCTCTCTCTTCATCCATCTCCTTTTCTGTTACACAGAACTTACACTTAACTCTGAAGCCAGCAGAGTAAAATACAGCATAAACAAACTCTTTCCAAACACACGAATAATGCTTACTTCAGCATAGCGAGAAAAGCAGCAGGTTCGACATCTGGTATACGGATTTCATCTTTGTCCTCAGCAAGTTCTCCGTAAAACATCGCATGGAACACAGAGCTCCCAACAGCTAAGACATACTGTGGAGAAAGGAAAATCTTATTTCATGCACTAAATTGAATATGTTTTCTGCAAATCAGTTCAGAAAAACAACGCCAAGCAATCAGGTTTAGTAGGCAGGGAATACCTAAGCCTGTTCTCTGAAAAAGCCAAGGTACAAGGTATCCTGCCAGGGAAGCATAGGAGACTTACACATAAAGGTTTCTCTACTAATTATCTCAAAGCTCTGAGAGATTAATGCACAGGCCCCCTTAGTATGAAATAAAAGCTTATCTAACTGATTTCTAGAAGAAAGATAAACATCTGACTTTCCAAATCTGCCACAACAACTTCCCAGGACTACAGATAAGAGGACACGCATATTTTTGTGGGAGATACAAAACAGTGTAGAAGGAAACAAAGAAAAATTCAGTGTGGGCAAAGCCCCTTGGAGAGGGTATGTGTTCTCTCTAACTGGGTGAAACATGCTGCCTGCCGGCGGCAAGCTGCCCACACTAAGTTTCAGGCTCTCAGAGAGGGTCCCTCTTTGTAAATCTCAGGACTAAACCGGTAATGCAGCTGTTGCTTACTTTGTGTCCTGGCAACCGCTGAGTCCCACCTGGTGGCCCAACCACAAAATGTACATCTGCCATCAAATCATTATTGAACATCACCGCATTTCTATAAACAGAGGCAATTCATTAATTAGTAGCAATCAGCATTTTTGACATCCCTTTTCCCAACAGAGAAAATTCACAAAATATTCAAAGCTAATCAACAGTCTAATAAGTGCAAGACAGAACAACAAATGAAGGTTTTAACTAAACTGTGTTTTTAATCATTGCAAACACATGGAAAGTAACTCAAGTTAAAAAAAAGTTGCACAAACTTTTCACAAGGCTAAGAATAAATAAAAGGTTTCTGCCTGCTATGGCCCTGTCACTTCAATGTTTCGGTGTGCAAAAATATCTTTATCTTAAGAGGAAAACAGCTGTAGTGTTTTGGAAAAGATACAAGGCAGTTTTCCATTACCAATAAAGCTTCTGGGAAAAAAGGAAGCAGATTTGTGTTAAAATACGTTATACGTTGTGCAGAAGCAGAAACTTCAACACAGGAAAACTTCTAAAGTAAATCTGCTGGGCCGGCACTTACCTTTCTCTAATGGTGGGATAGAGTCCTTGCCAGTTAGGGGCCGGGATAAGGTTGTTGTTGCTGAGATTCTGCTGGTGGTACTGCTGGACAGTGGTGGTGCTGGAGCTGGCTGGTTTTTTGCGGGGGAATATATCAGCAGCCATCTTCTTCTTCTTCTTAGTCTTCAAGGTAATTATTTCATAACAAACTGGGGGTAACTTGGTGCTGCTGCTGCTGCTGCTGCTGCTGCTACTGCTGCTGCTGCTAGTACTTGCTTTCTTCGAGCTTTTCTTGGACCTATTCTTTACCGTCTCTGGAAGCATCAAGAAGAAGGTGAGACATTTCATGTTCTTTTCCTTGTCATCTACCATGAGTACAGTATGTCTCTCTTTAGAGCTAGATATCCCAAACTGGTTCGAACATGAAGCAAAAGAGGCTAGCTGGAGCTGAGATGTTAACAGAAACCACAAGCTGTTATTTTGCTTCTTTTCTCAGCCAGGCAAGGTGACCTTTTCACTATGTTGAATAGAAACTGGCTTTAAGTTTTATCCAGTACTGGGTCTGTTAAATACATCCCCATCATGATTCTTTTTTCTCTTATTTGTCCACGAAAATAAGCGCCTCCTAGATCACCTGAAAATGCTACACTGAGAGAAGTCGACAGGCACAGAGCTGTGGCACTTGTTTTCTGAATCAGGTTAGGAAGATGTGCTGGAGCCCAGCGAGTCTGTCAGCCGGCTGAAGTTGTGTGGTGAATGGATCGGAGGAGAGTAGGTATAAGAGCCCTGCAGATGGAGTGAGACAGCCAGCGCTCGGAGCCAATAGCTGAAGTCACCAATCATGATTGGACCAAGCAAAACAGTGACACCTATTGTAACGTGCAGAGTTCTGATATTAAAGGAACAGCAGTTGCATTCTCCAGTCTACTGTATATTTAAGTAAGATAAACAACATATGAGATAGACTTGAAAACAGGAAGGAAGGAGTTTATGCTCACAGATTCTCTCCAGGAGACACAAATTTTTACTTCCTCGGCTAAATAAGCAGGGTCAATTAACAAAGAATAGGGACAGTTACCTACTCTGTGTTTCTGGTAAAATTTTTTCCCTTGCAGCATTTGGTTTCAAGTATTTCTAACAAAATTCTGTAGTCTATAAACTAAAAGACCTTAACAGCAAAACCAACCAACACTGTACATAGTTATTACAGCTTAAGAAAGATGCTGATTTTTCTTTTTCTTTTCTTTTTTCAGTCTCTTTAAATCCAAGTTATACTCTAGTACCAAAAAAGAGAGCTAAATGTTTTCTAGATCCTATAATGATCTTTGACAAGAGTCCCAGTCACAAAACACTGTTAATTAGGATAAGATTATACCAGTACGCTTAGCTGCACTGAAGCATAAGATAAATTCTCAACATAAAAATAACATTCAAATGAGACAAATCTGGTAATCAGTGCTTAAGGACTATAATTCACTAAAAATATGTCAGATGGGGCCCTGTTTAGGATATCAAAATCCAACTTAACTGTTATGGCTACGTTTAATCTTGTTATTATGATTTTTAAGAATATAATCCACTACTTCTAACACAGAACCAGTAAGACCATTTAGAGTGATAAATATCTGATGCTGCCTAGTTAAAATGCAAACAGGTTCTCTCTGCTTTGGATTAAAATAAAAGCTAGTATATGGTTTTCATAGATGTGAATCCAACAATTTCTAATTAAAAACAAAAACAGAAACACTTGCTGTAGGTTCTACACATGCTTGTTTATTTGTAAAGAGGGACTAATGAAGAGATTTAATCTCACTCCAACCATTTGGATTACTCTCATTTGTTCCAAGGGCAGCAGCCACTTGCCACCCCAACCTAATGAATCCATCAGGAACACAACCCGGCTTATTACACAATATTCATCTGAATAATGACTGCCTGACAAAGTGAGGGGCTCAGTAAATACGAATGTGATTATTACTGTAATTAATAACCTAGTAAAGACAGTAAGCATACCAGAAACCAGTGTTTAAATCCCTAGGATCCTAAATCACTAAACTGAACCAAGGAGTTATCATTATTAATATTCAAAGCCATTACAAAACACACTGTTCACAAGAACTAGTCTTCAGCATAAGGGTATCACTACAGTTTTGGATGGCCCCCGAGTGCTGCTTGCTTATACAGATCCTGAGTGATCGATCATAAAGCTAAGATATCATACATGCACACACTTGCATGTTGCCTTTCAAACCCACTTTTAATGCACAAACTTGGACATATCTAACAAGTGAGTCGAAAAAGCACCTAAAAAAGCCATGCAGAACCAACAAGGCTCCTATTTCACACCCAGGCAGAAGACGGTTAAAACAAAAGATTTCTCTCCTCTGCTGCTATTCAACTCCATGACCATGCCCATCCTGGGAGAGCACCACATCAGGGAGGCCCTCGTAGGCATTTCTAATACATGCAGCAGTATCTACCTTGTGAGTCAGAAGTAATCAGTTAGAACAGAAAGGGAAACCAGCAGCTTTGAGGCAGACATTAATTGGCAACTAAATGAGACAAAATAGTAAGACTATAGAAGAACAAAGGAAAAAGTTTTGTGGATTTTATTCATTTTAAAGATAGGTCAATATTCATCAAAAAAGAAAGGCTCAAAAAACATGGCTTGTGACACCAGTAAGCTGAAGTGGGAAAGTGCATGTAACTGTTACAGAAAGAAAATTATACAGTAGTTTTGAAAATGCTTTCTGAATTAAAGAGTCCAGTTATTTGGAAAATTAAGTTTTAAAGAAAAGTGTAAAAATGCTAATTAAGAACCTGGACAAGACCGTTCATAATCTGTATTACATTCAATTATTTCAAATTTGAAATAACCTCAGAAACTAAAGACTGTTAAACATGTCTTCCAAAGATCTTGTATCACTTGCTGCCACATTTTGCATTCCACTTCAAATAAATAAACAAATAATTCAAAATAATTTGTTTTACACAACAATTTATGCACTCACATCTTGTTCTGAAATTCTTCTGATTAAATGTCAAAACTGAAGGATTTAGGTGTACAGCCCTGTGAGGGCCCATGATACCTGCCCATTCTGGAAAATACCTGCCCATTCCAGCTACTCTGGAAAAGTAGCTGAAGACCAGCTTATCTGAAAGGGCAATGCCGGATGATGTTAGTGGGAAAGATTCAAAAATGGCAGGGATGAAGCTGATGAGGCACTTACATGCTTTAAAATAATATATTTCACAGTTCTATTTCAAAAAAATAGCAAGGCAGCACAACAGAATGATGAAATCAGCAATCAAGTGATCCAGTTCATTCCTGGCTAGACCACTTACAATGGGGAGGAGGATTTGAACAAATCAGTTAGCCTTTCTGGGCTTCAGTTTTCTCAGTTATTAAAAGAAGATTCATCTATAATAGATTTGTATTTCTCAAAGTTTATGTTCAATCTACAGTGAAAAGTACATTTTATATTCTGATTCAATACTAACTCACATAGAGGAATACAAATGGGAAGAATTCACAAAACTTCTGATAGTTTCTATTTTATTCTTTTGCTTTTTATTCTAATGTTGCTCTTGAGCCATCCCACTATTCTCAAGACCAACACTGGTCTACATTATTTTGAGGGACATTTAAGGCTTACAGCCAGGGTTTGTTCCTTCCTTCTTTTCTTCTCTCTCTACCCCCAATCCTAGGGGACACACTCGGGCTCTGCATGAATTACACTCCCCAATCCTTTTTTTTTTTTTTTTTGAGAGAGGGTATGACTAAATTGCTAAATTGCCAGGTTAGGACTTAACTTCATGCTCTGCCTGCCTCAGCCTTCCAGAGTACTGGGATTACAGGCATTAGCCAACATACCCATCCCCAGCTCAAAGGATTCTTTACTATCAAGACTTTGGACTAAGGAAAGCCAGCTGAAAAAGATAGCAAGGCTCCACTGACTTAATGTCTATAAAACACAGGATTGTATGTTAAATCAGCAGACTGCATTATTTTTCTGGAAAGAATAATGACACGTTTCATCTGCCCTTTTGAGTAATCTATGACACCTAGGAAAATCTAGTACTGACTTGAATACATAAAATTTTACTATCACTTTGTTTTCTGTTTTCATTTCTATAATGTACTACAGTAAATACAAATTATGGCTGCTTTTCTCCCGATTAAGTACCTATAAACAGGTAAAATCCCATGTATTCAATATGTAACCTTGGGACTGGGGATATAGCTCAGTGGAATAAGCGCTTGCCTAGCAAGCGCAGGGTCCTGAGTTCGATCCCCAGTACCGCAAAAACAAACAAAAAAACAACACAAAAAAAAAACAAAGTAGTTTGAGATGGGCAATATGTAACCTTGGCATGTCATCTATTAGGTTCAAAGAATACCAGGTAACAAACAGCTCAATATCTACTGTTAAAGTGTACAGCTAAAACTTTTTTCCAAATAGTATTCTATCACTTATTCCTATACTCCCTATATTTCATAGCTACTTCAAGACATAGTTAACTTGTCCTAATGAAGTAAACAGGTCAAGAGAAGTTCATCAATCTTTAATGAAAGTATGTTCAAAATGCCCTAGGGTGATCATGGGTATAACAAGGCTTGGTTACACAATAGGGAAGATCAGGAAACAAGCTCAAAGAAAGAAAAGCTAATAATAGTGGATTTCAGTTGTGTTTATTTTATTGTGTATTCGCAGTATAGGAAGGATTGAACCCAGGGCCTTCAAACTAAGCTATATCCCCAACACGTTTTTTTATTTGTTTTTGAGATAGGGGCCTAATTTGCCCAGCATGGCCTCAAATTTGTGATACTGCTTCCTCAGCCTCTAGAGTAGCTAGGATTACAGATATACACCACACCCAGCTCAGCTGAGTTACAACAAACATGAACTCCTATTATCTATTTTCATTCAATTCCCAGTTAATGACAAAATTACCAACAGAAGTTCGGCTCACTAAGATCAGACTTTTCACTACTGGTTTGCAATCATCCTATCTTTAATACAATCTTACACATTTAGTTTGGGGATCTCTATGAAGTTTAGAACTGAAAGGGACACTTGTCAAATAAGACAACTGGCTATCAGAAGTTGAAGAGGGCTGTGAGAAGTCCAGGGTTAATCAGCAAGGAAACAACTGGAGTACCAGGCAGATCTGCTGTCCATGTTCTCTTTGTCCCACTCACACTGCTTTTTACCCACAGTAATGACCCCAACGGCTGTTTTCAGGACTAATCTACTATAAAAGAAAAATTATATGCAAAGTTTACAGAGATGAAAACTATGAACATATAGGCCACATCTCTAGGGTCAGCCTAGAGCAAAGAATGCTGAATGGTTACTGTCTGGGCAGAAACAGGACAGGACTGTAACAGGAAGAATAGCCATGAGCAAGCTGCTCAAAACAGAAGAGGCTCTCCAAGTGAAAGGAGGTAGAAAACCACCCAGTCAGGGGTACAGCACATTCTAGGGCCACAACTAACAATTCTGGTCACTCTTGCTTAACCTGCTCTGATTCTGCACTCTCCTTGTCTGGACTTGTACACAGTTTACTACGGGTGACTTAAAAAAAAAAAAAAAAAAGGTTGTAAGGTGAGTTGAGTTTTAAACAGGGCAAGGCAGACCGAAGGACTATCTACCACTTCCAAAACCAATCCATAAAATGTGACAGCAAAGCAGCTGAATCTCAGAAGTCATGATACTTATTTTTCCTTTCAATACTGAGCAAAAGTTACACTTGTGATCTGGGAGGTAAAGCAACAAAATGTTGGCAGTCCCTAAAGATAGCACAGCTGTTATAAAACTACTATATGCTTTCTAAATTTGTAGATAAATATGGAGTCAAACACTGGCAGCATTCAGAGTAAAAAAAGCAAGAGACGAAAATAAGTGACCTTAAGGTTAGGTACTTAGCACTTGTGAGCCTCATTTTCCACATCTGCCAAATGGGATAATTATATCCAGCTCAACCCCATCAGGTTTACTGTGAAGGGAAAATTATACGTTTGTGAAAGCCCTCCGATAAAAGTTGAAAACAGGCTACAAACGGAAACCTTATCAGTCCCGTACCCAAGCAGTAAACATTATCTGCAACCAACCAAAACCCAAAGATGATGCTGGCTCCCTCCAACCCTGTATAGCACAATGACTCTCTCAGGCAGCACAATTACTGACACCTCCTGCGCTCCTCTCCAGGCCTGTGCTGTCCCACTTTGCGAGACAAGCAGGCTGCTGTGAACATCGCTGATGAGAGTTGACAAGTAAGACTCCTCTCACTCAGCTCACACCCAGTGTCCAAATTCTGCAGCATCATCTCCAAATCCACACTCAGAACTCACACTCCCCGCCACGTGTTTACTGTGGATCTCACATCTCCATGAGGCTACCAGCTGGCTGATGCCCTGCTGTTCCTACCTTCTGAGAGCTGGACACTTCAAGTGATCTGCCTAGCCACTCGGCAACATCCACACCAGCAATTCCATGGGGCCTTTCTCAATGAAGAGCCAGTCTGAGGTCTAACACCAAAGTTGACAATCAGTATAGTACAAGTCTTTGGGCAAAGCATACCTCGGAGCTATCTAGGACATGGCATGTGGGCAGTGTCACCAACCTTTCACCATACTCAACTCCAATTAACTGAAATTGTACTTTACATCTGAGAGAGGAAATGCCCACAGTTAGAATGCAACAATTCTCAGAAATCAGGAACAATGATGATTCTTTTAAAATTCTATATGGTGTTCAGCATGGTATTTTATGATTACAGCTCTTAAACATAGTGTGTCTCAGTGTGCACCTTGTTTGGAATACTAAACAACTCATCTAAATTCTAAATTATTCTCTTTTATAAATTAAGTGAAGTGATCTTGAAAAAGAGTATATAAAATTTGTCATGAGATACTCTAAAGGTAGCTGTTTAAGAGTATTGCTCTAAATCCTTTTGTAAAGTTTAAGATACTTTGCTTAAAAAGGTAGTCAACTGCTCATTTTTATGTACTCTAGATGATCTGATAGAGTTCCTCATATTTAAGTGTTGACTAAATGATCTCTTTTCCAATCTTAGGCTTCTAGGATCAAAGAATCAACATACCTGGCAGAAATAATAATTTATTTAATAGTTTATTTTAAAAGTTAATGCTATGATTATAAACCCTATTCAACTAAAACTGTAAACAAATGTGCCATATTTTATTGATAATGTCCCCACAGATAGAAACATTTTAAAAAGAGCTCTGAAATTGGGTTATATCTAGGAATATATATAATGTATACAACTATTAGGCGTTTTTTTCCTTAATGGTACATAAAATAATGGTGTATGCTACATCTAATAGCACCTTGCAGTCAGTGAAATAAGGTAAAATTTATATAATTCAAGAGAAAGAAAACAATCTCTTCTTTGGGCTGGTTAATTATTCCCTTGACCGAGCAAGATGATGGCTCAGAATTCTGACTGAACTACATTAGAATAATTGAGCTTTCATCAAGTAGTCATTTGATAAAGTATATAATCACAATTCTCAATAGGGACTGCTACTATGACAACTGTTGGTATGGTAGAAAATCTAGATGGAAATCTCAAAATGACAAATTTCCATTGCCAAGACTGGTAAGAATTCCACTATTAATTCATTTCTAGTATTTTTTTCATGGGACAGAATTAAAAAGGTATATAAACATGGTATTACTAAGACCCTGTCACTCTAGTAATGCTGAAGATGTTTATCAACTTACAATAACTTCATAAAAGAATACTTAGAAGATACTGTTTGAATTCAAATAAGTAGAATCTCTATTCAAAGAATAGTTTAAAAGGGAGAAACATCCTATCATAATGATCCCATTACATGTACATATATATCTCTCTCTATTTAGGTACCTGAAAGTAGTTTATCCAAAGAAAAGTCTAAGGCTCTAGTGGTCTCTTCTGAAATGCCCTGAAAGGGCACTGTTCCCCTCCAACAGGGGACTTTTAATTCTACTAGGCATAACTAGAATGGAACAATCTCAGCCACCTTCAGGTCATCTGTATCCTTTCAATTACAGAGGGATACAATAATGTGTATGGTTAAATAAAAAACATATTTCCAAGATATTATTTACTTTGGCCCCATGGTTTTTTGGTTAGGAAGATAAGCACCTAGAATCCCACCACAATCTGAACATTAAAGGCTTGCTCACTCAAATCAACAAAGAATGTGTTACTCTACTTGGGAAAGTCACTCTCGTCTAATGAGTATGTGGAACTAGAAGAAAGAATCCAGACAACACCCAAATTATCAGATTTCCCATTACTCCTAAACATTAGTGGGGTTCCAACAGTCACAGTCCAATTTCCCCAACATTCACAACTCAGTGAAAACCCATTATGATAATAGCCCCAAATGTAAGTCATCTAAATGTGTGTTAGTCCCTTAATCACTCAGGTGCTTAGAAATAAATAATCCTTAAATTTACCCATCTACCCCCCCCCAGTAAACAGCTGAATGACACATTTTTGAAGTGTTGTGAAGAAAGGTAAAGTGAGAAAAAACTTTTCAAGTTTTAATTTTAGCAAAATCATACTGAAAAGACCAGCTACAACCATGCAATACCACCATCATCACTCACACATCCACCCTGGTCTGCATTAAGTAGGAGCTAAGGAAGTATTTCCCTTCAGTTATGCGGTGTATGTGATCAGAATGAAACATAGTAAGGTGGACAATAAAAAATATACTTAAAACCAAGAATTTTCCTATGATAAATGAAGTCTGAAAAATTCTGCACAAACACTTGTGAAACTGCAAGGCACTTTCACAATCAATTTTTAGCACACAGTATGTGCTAAAACGAAAATGGTATACACAACAAATACCTTAGTAAAATGTGTAACAATATTAACAACAAATTCATGTACAATTATAAGTCTGTGACAGAGGGTTCTTACAGAAACCAACTTCTGGCAAAAAATCTAAGTAAAATCTGTTCTAAATCCAAGTTTAAAAAAAATAGTTATGCTACATTTAACTATCTTTAAAGTATTCAATTCCCTGGTCATGTTGTGAAGGACCCAATATAAAGGTACTGCAAGTACTGGCATAACTTTAACTGTACCAACACCAAGTAACAGTCAGTGACTCCCGTCGTTGGCTGGAGACATGCTGTAGAAAGCCGGCGCTGACAAAGTACTCCTTTGTTGCCCCCATCACTCCCGCTGTCGTAATCTGAATAGAAACTGAGGAGATTCTTGTAGTTAGCTTTGTCTTGTGTGTCCAAACTAAGAAAATAAGGTATTTCAAACAAAAATTCAATTTTAATAAGACATTCAGTAAGACTTCTTATTCCTTTTTTCTTTTGTAATTAAGAGCTACTGCATAAGCAAGCCAGTACTTGAACTACTCAGAGACATAAACTGATCTACTTATAAAACAGCGCTCAAATAAGTCTCATTTAGAAAGTCAAGACTACTCATGCAGAGATTTGTTGTTCCCAAGCCCTGCATCGCAAAACCATAAGCAGACAGTATTTATATGTGAACCTTAGTAACAATGAGCAGATTAATATATTGAAGTTAAACTACCTCTTCAAAAAGTGACAAGTCAACTAGTAGTACCTTTATGTAAGAAAATAACAACACAAAGTAACCATTTCATTATTGTCGACAGCTACACAGACTCATGCTAGATCCATGTCTTATTCTCTCTTCTTGTTGCTGAAACAAAATACTCAACAGTCACAAGTTAAGGGAGGAAAAGTTTGTTTAGAACACGGTTTGTTGACGTTTTGGTCCATAATCACCTGGCTCCATGGCAGAATGGTGGGGCAGCCCGGCATAGCAGAGGAGAAACAGAGTTCATGGCAAGCAGAAGAAACCAAAACAAAGCAAGCAAGGGACTTTTAACAGCGTCTTTCTGCTCTCTTTTTTTTTTTTTTAAATCATATCCAGGCTACTTAGAGCAGGCACCACTCACACCCGTAACATTAGTGCCCTTGAGCCTACCGCTGCTCCAGGAATCAACCCCAGTGCCACACAGTCTAGACTCAGCCACCTCTGAAAAAGCCTCACCTATGACTGCATGAGGTTTTAGGGGCCTGGTGTGGTTTTTGACTGGGTGTCCCCCCCAAAACCCCATGCAGTCATGCGCTGGGCTTCTAGAATTTATGATTGATTCATGGTCCAATGTTGGAATAAGGATGTGCGTGTTACACCTGCCCCAGGGCCGGTAGTTCGTATACAATGTAAGGGAGCAAAAGAGGGTGTTTGCTACGGCTCCTCCCTTCTACTCTTGTTGCTCTTGCTGTCTTCCACTGTGAATGACTGCCCTCTGCCAGGTGCCACTCTGCCTTGGAGCCAGCCAAGAACAGACTGAAACTGCCACAAATTGGGAGCTAAATAATCTTTTCCTTCCTTAATTCTGGGTGTTGAGTATTTTGTCTCAGCAACGAGAGAAATGAAACCAAGACAGGGGACGTATAGATACAAGCTATAACACGGGTAACGATAACTGGGACCAGACCAGGAAAGCAAACGCAGTCTCTGAAAATGCAGATCAAAACCGACATCTGAGTCAGTTCTCTTCCACATATGGATTTTACTAGGCAGATATGGGGAAGCAATATATTAAAAGTTCAGTATAGGAGGCCTAGATGATGTCAGTATTTGCTTAAAAATCTCTTGTAAAACTCAAAATATAAAACCTCCAAAAAGGAGACAAAAAGAGATGTTTAGTAAGTAACATGTGGCCAGATCTTAACTGCCGTTCTTGACACTCTTTCCAAAGAGACTAACATGAACTGAGGATGGGCTCTCCAGCATGACAGAGCTGGGCAGAACAAGCATCTCTCCAGGAAAAAAAGACATCCCACCTCATTTTTCTTAATGAGAAGAACCCACAAGCGTGCAATGCATTTTGAACCTCCATTACCTGCTCCAACTCACCACTCGCTCTCTGCAGTGGTTCTTTTCATTCACTCTCCCTGCATGCCAGGCTATTCATCCCACGTTGCTTCCTGCCATCCTCACTGTCTCTCCTTTCCATTAAATTACCTATCAAAAGCCTACCTGTCCATGAAGATATAGTCCATGTGTACCTCAGCAGGAAGTCTTCCTGGTATTTCCAGACTCTCCAGGCCCAGCTGCAGTACTTTTTCACACTCTATCTTTCCTTGAGTGGCCTGATTAGTGTATGGATTCTGTGGACAGCCTTCCCTATCTCCATCCAGAGCTAACAGTGCCACACCCACATACCTGGCTTTCAGTGATTTATAAGTCCAACACCTCCAAGTCCAGTTAGCACTCTGGACTGCACTTGTGTAGCACAACTGGTCCTGAGATAAAATGGACTGAGTTCTATTTGTTCTAGTTGTGTGAGTTGCTAGCTTAAACCAGGTGCCTGGCAGATAACCTAGACACTTTTGAATGTGCCCCAGGGCTCTCCTGAACATGTCTAAACAAAAACACAGTATTTTACTACATTTACCTTGCAGCTAACCTAACTGAAAACATTAAAGCTAACTTAAAGCAAGTCCCTACATGTGCTCAAAGTGAGGCTTTGCTTCATTAGAAGCCTAAAATTTAATGCAATATAGATATTCAACAGAAAGAACAATCAGTTACCAGGACAAAGCTGCTTTTATCAACCAACTTCAATTCATGATCTGGCATATTTATTTATAACACTTGTAGAAAATTTAAGTGACTTAATGAACTGGAAAAAATGATAAATTTTCAGTAATTCACATGAAAGAGGAAAGCAGTCATATGAATAATCTAAAAAATGGATAATTAAAAATATTTTTATGCAGCACTGAAATGTGTTTTGTCTGTATTTAATATTGAATGAGTGAATTTCTACTTCACTAGGCATACCCAATCTTCAAACAAAGTAATAAAATAGGGCTATGTGCACTGGGCAGGCAGTGGACGACTCAGACCTCCTCCTCCAACAAACTCCACTGCAGAAGGTGGGGCATGTCCCACTGCAGAGTACTGTAACCATAAGCACCAGTATCAAAAGTACACAGCTTCTATCTGGGTCTTGAGTTATGAAGAACTAGTGTTAGATGTTTTGTTTATAAAATAACACATCAATCTACATATTCTCTTAAAGGTGGACAAGAAATAAATGGGAATGGTAATATGAATGGAATGGCTGAATATTTTGGCTACAGCTGGACTTGCTGAGCTTACAGTTATGAAATGAAAGTTTTATCACCAGCAGTGATTTTAAAAACCATTCATAGAGCTGAAAATGCAAAGTAACTGTTTTAAATCCATACTGATTTTTAATTTGGTCAAAAAGAAAAAAACCCTGAATTTTCAAATAACAAGTTCAACTGGTTATAAAAGTGTATTTCTCGGAAGGTGGGATAAGGTAAATGCATTTTGTGTGTGCCTGTTTGATGTGTGTGTATGACTTAAAAGCATTAGGCATTTTTAAGCAGTTTTGAATTGTGCCACTGGAGAAAGTATTTGTAGTAGTGTTAAGTGAGCAATCCCTCTGCAACTTCTCAGCAACATCTAGTAGTAGGGATGCAGAACTACAGCCCTCTTAAGGTTATTTACACACTAGGCGTGGTGGAACGTGCCTATAATCCCAGTACTCAGGAGGCTGAGGCAGGAGGATCTTTGTGAGTTCGAGACCAGCCTGGGGTACAAAGTAGGCTCAAGGCCAGCCCGAACTGCATAGCAAGACCCTGTCTCAAAAAGGCAAAAACAAAGAAGATGGCGACTTCTTACTACTGATGGGTGTTGCTGGCTCATGAGGGCCAGGGGTCAACCCCGAGACCCCAAGACCCCAAGCAGCTGAAGGAAGATGCTCACCAACTTCACCATCTCCACTCCTTCCCACCCACACCCGGATGACAGAGGAATCAAGCCAGTGGTGAAATAGCCTGGATGAAGGCAGATAAACAAGGGTGTGTTCCTTTGGTAGAACAGACACACTGTTTCATGAGGAATCTCTGGGAGGTGAAGCACTAAAAACTGTTGTTTTCATTAAACTTTACCCCAAGTACACACCTTGTACTATTTTGTGTCATGAAATGGGAGGCACGCATACAGCATTTCTGATTAAACTAATGGCATCATTTCCATGATACAAAACACTTGTGCAACTGCATAAAGTCAAGTCAGCACTTTTCTTCTTAGATCATCACTGTTACTTGAGAATAAGCAAAGTCTACTTATTTAGGTGGGTATCTGGCAGACATTTTCTCAAAACTGAATGAAGTGATCCTGTCAATTCAAGGAAAACTGACAGCATTTATTGCTGATGTAAAATTCAGCCTTCCAAGCAAAAAGAAGAACGTGGGAAACCCTGATTATGGTACATAAGCCTACCAGCTTCCCAGTATTTAAAACACTGTTCTGGTGAAAGCAGTGATGTTAAATGAGTATCATTTTTGATACTATAAAATGAACAATGTTCACATGTGCAAGATTTTAATAACTCTGTGAACTAATGTTTTCTAATAATAAACCAAGTTATGTACAGCCATACATCAGTAAAATATCCATTCAACGTACAAGCCAATTCAAAAGATTTTAGTGTAACAAGAATACAAAAATTTCTCTGCTATGGTTTTACATTCTACATCATAATTAACGTTCAAGAAACTACCACTCATCAAGTTTTGGTGAGGTAGCAAATGTCTATAATCATCTGAAAAGGTATTGATATATGCCATACTTGCCCAACTATATTATCTGGGTGAGGCCAGATTTTCTTCATCTACTTCAGTGAAATATCTCTTTATCTTTCAATAAATATTTAAAATTTTTATGTTTCAATTTCTACCTCAATAAAAATCAATAGGCATCCTGAACAGAAAAAGGTGCTTCTGGGTAGATTTTTACCATTTTCAACACTGAAAATAAGATTATTTTGAAAAAGGTTAAGAGGTGCCTGCTGTAATTCCAATTAAGAATTTTATCATTTTCTAGGCCTTCTAAGCATACAGATAATTCCTCAAAAGCACATTAAAATAGTTTGACTTTACACACTCAACTGTTACCTGTATCTTTATTAACAAAGATATAAATATAGGCAATAATCTGTATGTATAGTCACATAAATTTAGAATATAATAGTAGCCAAGGGCCAAAATTAGTCGCTCACCACTGAGTAAGTGCTGATGCTGGGTAGGCAAAGCCACCACTGTCAGGCAATCTAAACTATATGCGTAGAAGAAATGAGGAGAGAGAGCTTTCACAAAGGAGCACCTGCTTGCAGGAGTCTTGAACCAAGTGCAGAACTGTAAGAAGGTGGGTTTTCCCCTGGACTACCCATTACTGGACTAAACTTCAGGAAATGCAACATCATCAGAGAGGTAGGTCAATGCTTTCTACTCCTTGACATAGGATTCAATGTAAAATGAATTTTTTAACAATGTGATTTTCAAAATTACAAAACACAGATCCAGTAAGAGTTTCAAAGACAAGACAAGTTTATATAGCAGATGCACTCAGAACAATGATGCCTATGAAATTTTATTGCTGCATAGGGTAATCACTGGTTAAAATGTTTATACCCTCTACACAGGGTTAGTTGCCCTTGCCTGTAATCCCAGAACTCAGGAGGCAGATGCATTGCCATGAGTTTGAAACCAGCCTAGGATACACAGCAAGACCCTGTTTCAAAAACAACAAAAAAAGGTTACACTAATTGAACATGGGAACTGCTAGGCTCATATATTTTCTCAGAAAAATTTAGTGAAAATAACATATACATAAAGAACTAGTACTTGAGAAAAAACTTGAGAAAAAACAGAATTGAAAATTTTTCTATTTTTGTATTTAGGTAACAGGTATTGAGTTAATGCATTTGTATAGCTACATTATGATTTTTGTTTTTTTTTGTTTATTCTGCCCACTTAATCATCTGCTTAAAATAATCATCTTATGCCTTATGAATGACATCACTTATCTGCAAAGCAACTGCAATGATACAAATAAAATATTCCGGGGCTAGGGATATAGCTCAATGGAATAAGCGCCTGCCTGGCAAGCACAAGGTCCTGAGTTCGATCCCTGGTACCGCCAAAAAAAAAAAAAAATATTCCTTACTCTCAAAGAAAAAAAAAGGAAAGGGAGTCCGAGCTTTTCAGGTATTCTTGGATTTGAAGGGTATAAAGAGACTAGATACACTGTTAAGTGAAATTTTAAACTACTGTATAGGGACAACTGCAATATACTCTTGTCTAGGAAACTGAAGGTAAAAGGACTGAGATCCTCTGACTTTGTGGATTTAGTTAGTACCATGTTCAATTATGTGCTTCTGCATGAGTCTGAGGGGTTTCAAAATGATCTCATAGGAGAAATAACATCAGCTAGAAACTCAGAAGGAAAGGATTTAAAGGAGACTTGAAAGATGCCCTGAATACCAAGAAAGTATTAAAGGGGGAAAACAAATGGTTATATTCCACTTTAAGAGATAAACACTTGCAGATTGGTTAAAGAACACACTATAATACCAGGACATCACTGACATTTATTAGGGGACCTGGGCATGTTTTGCAAAGATCCCTGGTGATGTCCTGCCTAAGCCTGGTGAAGGACTGAAATCCAAAGGGAAGATACTAAAATCCTTATCACTCAGACATGAATACAGCAGGTAAGGAGGCTTTTTCTGACAGTTAAGGGAGTGTGTCCTACATATTAGCACAGTTTAGTACTTCCTAACAGTACTCTATTTAACTCTCATAACCATTCTCTGTATTATGTTCACTCTGAGTTACATATGCCCTGGAACTTGTCCCTTGCTGGTGAAAAACTAAATCATCAATGTCACCAATCACTGCTTCCTGAGAAATTTATTCAGAAAAAAATGGGGAAAGAATACATTCACTCAAAAACATTTACTGAGCACCTTCTATGAGTTAGATACTTGTGACATATTAATGAACAAGCACAACATACCTTCCTTTGTAGACATTATCATCTACAGGGACAAGGGACAGAGTAATTCTCCAAAATCAAAATAAATGTATTTTATTAGTGATGTTGAAAGTAATACATGCATGAGAAAGGAAAGAAGCAGAGCACTTGAAGGATACAAGGTACAAACTTCCACCCATCAACAGGGAAAACACTGCCAACAGGTCACATTTTAGAGAAGGCTGGAAGAAACTGGCCAGAAGTATATGGGGGGAGCGTATTGGGGCAGAAGGAAAACTCCAGCACTAAGACCTAAAATGGGAAAGTGCCTGCCCTGTGCAAGAACTAGCAAGAGGTGAGGCTGAGTGGGGCGCGGCATGAGGAGAAGTGGAGAAGAGCGGCGTCAGCAGGAGCTAGACTGTGCGAGGCTCCTGAGTCCTTCAGGGGATGTGGCCTTCACTCTGAGCGACAGCGCAGACCCCTGAAAGGGTTTACATCAGTCTGACTTATGCTCTGAAAGTATCATTCTGGTGGTTGTGTTCATAAAGAAAACCCAGGGAAGGAGAGAGACAAGTTATTTTTCAGAAGCCCACTGCGATAGTCCAAGCAAGAGCAGCTGCAGATAGGGATAAAGATGCTGGCAGTAGAAGGGGTAAAAGTGACTACATTTTGTATTTATTTTGAAAGTGGGATTCTGAACACAGTTTTAAAGACAAAGCAGCAGGATTTGCTGACATTCTGGATGCAGAGTGGGAAAGAAAGAGAAGTCTGGATGACTCTAGGTTTGGGATATATCTGCAAAACCTGAAAAATGGGGCAAACTGCAGGTGGAACAGGTTTGCAGAGAAAGAGCAGAAATGTAACTTGGGTCCTACTAAGACTACATTGTCTTTAACATAATCAAATGAAGTCAAAAACATACTTGGAGCTGTCTGACCCGGCAACAGACATTTGGGAGTCTTACCAGCCACACGGCATTGTACCAGTCTCCTGACCACTTGAGACAGGACATTTGGCTCATACCAAATGAAAAGGTTGGTGAGGAGAGAAAACTAGCATTAAAAATATATATATATATATTTCACAATGAAAAGAGGAAGCCAGCAGGTCAGGAATATAGGAGAAAAGGCAAGTGTGGTGACCTTAAACATCAAATGCAGAAAATGTGTCAAAGTACAGGGAGTGATCAATTACATCAAGTGCTGTGAACAGGTAAGAAGATAAATGATTGTTGGGTTTACTTCATAGGAGTATTTTCAGAAAAGCCCTGTTGACTAGCTGCTACTGCACCTCACCCAAGAAAGCACAATTATGCACTAACCATGTTTTGCTTCAATCTTCTCAGGAGTGTGATGTTTTTCAAAAGAATGACCCGCAATAAAGAGTTTGATACAGTTTGAGACTCCAGTCAGAAGATTCGTTAAGAAATACCAGGATTAACTCCAGGTGCTAATATCCACTTCCCATTCCTTAAAAAAAAAACTTCTAGGTAAAGTAGAAATAAAAGTACAGATTTCCTTTGTCCTGATGAGGAAAAACAATAAAAAAGCCAATATTGTACTGCTATCTTCCTACTAAAATAAACACAACAAGTTTTTACAATATCACCATTACTATTTGATAATATTCCAGAAGCATTTTATAACATTCAAAACCATAACTCCAAGGCAGTGATGACGAACCTTTTAGAGCTTTCAATAATACAAACGTCCTGCTGCAGCATGCTTGCCATAGGATCACCACCACTGCTCTAATGAAACCTGTTCTAAAACTAAATGAAAAGGTGTAATTGGAAAGTAGGCATGAGTGTCATTACCTGCAAATGGTTACACAGCTGGAAATAGAAGAGAATAAACTGTAACACTCTTATAATACAAACCAGCTACAAAATAAATAACCATCTTAGACCACCAATAGCCAATTTGATGAACATATCAGAAAAGCAATTCCTAATTGCTAGAAACACAAAACACTCTACTGGTGGCCATTCTTGCCAAAGAAACAAAATGCAACATGGTCTGATGGTACATTTCAATTCCCAGGATTTATCTTCAGGGTTTTCCAGAACAAGATGGCCTATTCAACATAAACATTCAATAACACCCTTTCCCTAAATGCCACTAAAGTGAGAGTTAAAACTTTCTAGAAAACTTGGAGACCCTTTTTATATGATGATTTCTAAAAATGAAGCACCTGTTTTATATAACATATTGTGACTTTAACATGTGGGAAGCAGATGGTCAGCGTCTCAGACAACCTAAGGGTGCCTATGCTACACCAGCAGTGAGGAAGGCTGAGCACTCCCATCCACCTAGACCTCGGGCACAAGGTGGCTGGCTAAAATAAGGTTAGTAAAAGTTGTCTGAGAAGCTCTCATAGTCACTCCTCACTAGGACAAAACACCTGACACCTGTTTACTTTGGTTCACTTTTCAGTCCATGGTCAGTTGTCTCCAAGGCAAGATGGCTTGGCCTGGCCTAGGGGCCTGGCGGTGGCGAGAAGCTCTCACCTTAGTGTCTGGGGGGCAAAGAGTGGAAGAGAGGAGCTGGGATGGGAGACAGATGCTGCAAGGCATGCATGCCCCTGTGATGCCTCTTTCAGCCAGACCCCACCTCCCTCCTGCAAGTCAACTAGAATCCAGTCTCCCTCCAAAAATGTCCCCTGTGAGCACATGAGGCTCTTAAGGCCTATCTAGATATAAAGCATAACAATATTTGTAGAGTCTCCCCCTTGCTCATTATTGTTTTTTAATTCACTTTATGGAGTTTTCCAAATAATAAAATATTCAGTTAAAAGGTAACATGGGAAAGTACCAGAACAGAGAACTCCCAAAAGAAAAACCAAAACAAAAGACAAATTACTAATTTCACTAGTGACAAAATAAATAAGTCAATTCTTAGAGAAAATGAGGAAAACTGACTAAACACTGAAGTGCTGACACACTGGGGGATATAATGGTTAAGGGAATGTGCCATGGAACCAGCAATGTGGCAACAAGCCTCAGAGTCATGAAAAAGCTCCCCTCTGTCCCAGGAATTCTACCGCTATAAACCCAGCCTAAGCAGTCAGAGGAACTCAGACTTCCAGGCAAGGGCATTTATCCCAGCTCTGCCTGTATGACCACCAAGTTACCAAGCTGAGCCTACATCCTTTAGCAGACCCGGCTGGCCTTCCTTTATGTGGCTTATGCCATCTCACCAGAACTATACCTCATGGAAAGGACATGAAAGAATGAGGTAATTAAGGTCATTCATGTAGGAAGCAGTCAATCTAGACTTTGCAACCAGAGTTTAATACCAAATGGCCTGGCATGATGCTGCAGGCCTGCAATGCCAGCACTCTGGGAGGCTGAGGCAGGAGGATCAAAAGTTTTAGCCCAGTCTGGACAACTTAGCAGGACCCTTTCTCAAAATAAAAAGGTCTGGGATGTAGTTCAGCAGTAGAGTACTTGCCTGGCATGCTAGAATGCCTGGATTCAATGGGGGGGGGGGGTGCAAATCAAGCCATAGAGAACTAGTGCAATAAGCTTGGATATGGTCCTTATTAAAATCCTTATTTTTCAAGGATTTAACAGCAGAAGAAATATCTGTGATATACTATTAATTAGAAAGGCAATATTTAAAACTACACAGAAAACTACAACATAATTTTGTTTCATGGTATGTTTACGCACACAAACCAAAAGGAAAAATAGAAGTTTATCATCCAATTAATAGCTGATTTCTGGATGATGTCACTCTGTAGCCCAGGCTGGCCTCCAACTCCCAGTGATCCTCCTGCCTCAGCCTTCTGAATCATGTGTCATCATGCCTATCCTTAATGATAATTTTAAAGTGTGCAATGGAAACAGGGAAGAAGATCAGGTATGACATTACTATCACTGCAATATAGTATTACTGGTGGAACTACAAACTTCAGACAAATGAAGTTTCCATATTATTCGCCTCCCATAGTAAAATTGGGGTAATTAACCTTACAGAATTTGCTTGGTGGCCCACTTAACAGAAATTTAGCTAGCATGTAAAACAAGATTAGTAAGGGAAACAGTTCAACTCCCAGTAAACTCTCAGAATTACTGGAATCCTAAAAACATTTTGGGAGTGACTGAATTCTAATTAGACAGTAGAGTTTGAAGGATTTAAAAAACATAAATCCTGAAACATATATATTTCTGTAGTATTTCATTCAGAAGAGTTTTAACAGTTCCTTGTAGGGCAAAGTGAAATAGCGTAACTAGAAGGCCTCATTTGAACATGAAGATTATTTCTTTAAATTGCCCTTTGGATGTGTCTGCTCAGGGAGGCAAAGAGTGGGCAAATATAATGCTGCTTAGGTTATTTTAAAGTATAAAATTACAAGCGTTTAACATTTGGAAAGAATCTGGGCAAAGCTTTCTAGGAACAAAACAACTTTAACAACTTGATAAATGGCATCTTTTTGCTTCTACAAACGATCGAGATTTTTTTCTTTGCATAGCTGTAGAATATTTCACTTTTCAAAATGCTTAAATATGTCATAAGACTTTAAATAAACGAATGGTCAACGTGGTTGCTTGTATCACCAAAACAGCATCAGTAAGTTAATTCTGTAGTTATCTTGGAGAAAAAACTTGGAATTGGACAAGCTCACTTTTACATGACCTGAGGCAAAGCTTTGAAAAGGGTGATTGAAAAATCTTCAGGGGGAAGAGCTCCATTTAGAAACCCAGTGCTAAGAGGACCCTCCCACTTCCCCGGGACCAGTTGCTATGGGAACCCGCAGTAACCCTTCCCATTCAGCACCTGAACCGGCGGGAGATGCTCCCTAAGGCCCGGGAGGGGGAAAGAGGGAACAAAGGAGAGGGTTGTAGGAGCGAAGTTGAGCGAGGATTTGCCGGAGAAACCTTCTAGCTGTGGTAGTGGGTCAAAAGGGGCAGTCTTGGTAACTCTCAACGGAAATTCAAAACACCATCTAGAACAAAACTCTGGGATGCCAGTCAGATTATAGTTCAGCTAAAGTTTGAACCACTACAGGCGCTTCCCTTTCTCCCTGGTGGGAAACAAACCATCCTTTGTGAGTTCTTGTCTAGGGAAAACGAACTCGAATTTCAACCCATCAATTATGAACCGAACGCTCCTACTTGGCAAAACTAAAGACTATCCTATACTAAACCAACGGTTTCCAAACTCTGCAGCACACCGGAACTACCTGGGGAATCTTAAAAGCACATTTTTTAAAATTGGTCTGGGATGCAATATGGGCATGAGGAGTTTAAAAACTCCCCAGCGATTCTACAGGGCAGCCAAGTTTGGGAACTTCTGCACTACAGGACTTGGCGAAGCGGCGGGGAACTATTTTAGAGGAAAAATAAAATTGGGTAATAAACACAATGATCTCCCTTGGCCTTTTAAAAAACTAATAACAGAATCTGCTAGTTTTCTCGAGGCACACACAGGACAATGGGGTGCTTGATAAATAGGGATCCCTAGTACGCCTCAACAACACTTTGGGATGAAAAGGGCCAGCTTTCCAAGAGAGCCAATAGCCCTGTAACCCAAACTTCAAACTTCGGCATCTATTTTAAGCGCGAAGGAATCCGAGCGCCGGACTCGGAGGGCAGCTCGCGTCCAGCACGGCCGACCCCACCACGCCGCCCTAGGCGCAGCAAGATCCCGGGCCAGTGGGGCTCCGCTGGTGCAGGTGCCGCCCGCCCCGCCCCGCCCCGCCCCGCCCGCGGCGCCCAGTAAAGTTCCTTGGGAAGTTTGCCCCGTCCCCATGCGGGTCGGGGGCGCGGCCGCCGCCACCTGCAGGGCGCCGGGCTCCCGGCCGCTCCCGGACCTCCGCCTCCTGCCCTAGCGCCCCGGGCTCCCCAGGCCGCTCGCCCCGCGGCCGGCTCGCCTCGCCCCGCGCTCCCTGGTCCCGGACAGCGGCCGGTTTCGGCCTCGACCCGGGCGCGCACCTCGAGCCCCCGCCGGAAGCCCGAGCGGGGAGCCCAAGAGCCCCCGCACCCCGTCCCTGAAGCCGACGCCGACCCGCGCTTTCGGCCGGCCCCGCCGAGCTCGGCCACTCCGGCCGGCGCGCGCCCCTGCCCGGACGGTCCGGCGCTGCGCACGCGCGAAGGCGTCCGACTCACCGCCGCGCTCCTCGTCGCCTCGGGCGCCGCCGCCGCTAATCGCCTCGGCCCGGTGCCCGTTCCTCAGGCCCCAGCCCGGGCGCTCTCGGTTCCAGCGCCCGGCGGGCTAGGCGGGAACCCGCACGCAGGGCACGCTCCCCGGGACCGCGCGCGCGCCCGCGAGCCCGAGCCCCGGGAGGGGCGGGGCGGGGCACCCGGAGGCGGCCCGGGATACAGAGCATGCGCGGTGCCTGCTTCTTGTGGGCTACCTAGGAGTGGGCGGGGCTTCTGGACAAGTGCTAGAAAGGCAGGTGGACTAGGAACAGCCAGGGATCCTCCCTTGCTGGAGGTCACTTTGCCTTAGTCTCACAAACCGGTTTTGCTCTACAATTCTTTTATTTGTTAATAAGAGTCAGAATGCATTTGGCTTTAGGATTGCTTTTCAGAGACTGAACCCAGTCTTCTTTATGAGTAGGTAAGAGCGCTTACCCAGAGATCGTCTAGTACCTAAAAGCCGCAGAACCTTAACTACTCTCTTAAGTGAGCTGGAGAAGAACAGCGCCTTCATGAAAGCTTGGCTCAGAAAGAGGAGGAAGTATAGGTAGAGCTAGAGTCAAGATAAATTCACCTGGGTGGAAAGGTCATCCCAACGGGGCAAGTGGCAGAGCTCAAAACTGGACTATTGTTCACAGTGCAGGATTAAAACAGCAGCTGGAAGGGTGGTTACAACTCATCTGGAAATAATTTTTAACGCTAAGCCCAAGACTTCAGCTTTAAGATAGGGCACATGGGAGGCTGGTGGTGCAGATTGAATGTAGAATTTGGAATACAAAATGAATACTAGGGCCTTGAAATTCAGTAGTATACATTCCTCGAAGAAAGTGTAGAGTTTTAACTTCAGGTGCTGGTATCAGCAATGGAAAGGATGGAACTGATCCCAGAGACTGTGAAGGACCAGACGATTCCTGGGTTTTGTGACTGCTTCTTTCAGAGTAGAGAGCTGTCTGTCATGACAGGCACCTGCCTCATTAGTAGATCATAACTCTTGCTAAATGTTTATCAGTAGATAAACTAAAGCCATAAAACATAGCCACTGTCACTAACTTCTTCTTTCAAGGTGAGTTTGGCCTTGGAAGAACATATTTCTACTTAATTGAAAAAATATTAAGTTTGAAAGACAGTATGTAAAGGGAAAAATCCCGAGCTTTAGAAAACAATATTGAAAGGCATATAAAACACTTTTATAATATAGTTACCCTACAATAAACTGATAGTGTCCAAGTTACTTAATATCGCTGAGCCTTACTGTTTTCCTCTTTAACACAGCATCATAATATTTACCTTGTGTAACGGTTGGTTTTTGGCTAGGCCGTGGAGCCCAGATGGTCAAACATTATTCTAGACATTTCAGTGAAGATATGTTTTACATGACATTAACATTTAAAGCAGTAGACTTTGAGAAAATATATTACCTTCCATAATGTGTGTGGGACTCCTGTGAACCCTTTAATAGAAAAAGACCTCACTCTATTAAGCAAGAAGGAATTCTGCCAAAGGTCAGTTTTTAAACTGTATTTCTTCTCCGGAACTCTAGCCTCATGGTCACTCAGCAGGCCTGCATGAAGATTTTGAAATTCAACACTCTATAATTAAGTGACCAACTCCTTAAAATAATAGGGAGACAGAGAGACACAAAGACAGAGAAGAGACAGAGACAGAGATGTGTCTCAGAAACTCAGTTTGTTGAAATTTTGTACTTTGACATACATATGTAGTTTATGTGTATCGGGAGAACTTTGGCTAATACCTCTGGTGAGGTTATGAAAATTGAGTAATTCTCACCTGAAAAACAAGCATTATAATGTTTAACTTGCTAGATTATGGACAATTAAAAGTAAGTAAAAGACCTACTGAATGCATAGTAGGGACTGGATAAATAGCAACTGTTATTACTTGTGAATGAACACGAGGTAAAAACTGAAAAAGGAGAGAAGGTATTAGCTATTTGAAATCATTTTCTCAGCTCACTGGGTAATATGTAAAAAGCAGATATATGAAATCACATCGGAACATTTTATTCTAATTTTAAGTTCCAGATAAAATCAGTCTTCTTACTACTAGGAAGGGAAAAGGTAAGAAGAACTTACTTTTGAAATAATTCTCAATCTCGTAGAGTAGTTGCATGATTTAGCACTCAATCAATATCATTATTTTATGGATCTTTTCTGTGAATGCCAATGGATATGGGGAATGTGCAAAATAATTACAATATTCTGTTTATCCTACCAATATTATAACTTGTTATGTACTGGACAATACCCCTGTGTTTGGGGAACTTATAAAATCATCTAGAAAAAATGAATAAGCATAACTGTAATTCAAGGAAGAATGTGTGACAGATGCCTTTCAAGGAACACAAATGATTTGGCCAATCAAGTCTCAATCAGGTTTTTAACTCTGGGGCTTACACTCCTGCTCTGGACTCTCTGATGATCGTCAGCTTTGTATATCTCCATTTGGTGAAAGCCAGTGAAATACACCAGAATCTTTTAAAAATGTTTTAAGCAAAGCTGATAAATAGCAAATGAATTACCATTCTCATTCCACTAACTCTTCTTCTGAGCTTCTAGGGTAATTGGAAAGAAGATGAGAAAGACCTAAAATCTCTGTTTATTATTTTCTCTTTCTATGTTGCCTGTCTTGTTTTGTGTAAAGAATCATTTGTGTTTAGATTAAAAATAATCATTTTCCTCAATCAGTGGAGATTTATGCATAAAAACTGGCATGAAGATAACAAAAACCAGAGTTCGGGTTTACAGTGGGACAGTAAGCTGGCAGCCTTTACCATCTTACCTTGAAGGAAGATGGCATCAGATTAGTTCTAGGACCAGTACTGCTTTGCAGAGTTCTGCTTCTTCCTTTTGTACAGGGCTGACAAAAGCAAATGATTTTGGGGAAATACACAGCATGTTCGTAATGTTTAAATAAATAAGATGATGGTTTATTAGGAGCACATCACAATTTCTTGAGTTTTGCCACAGCAGCTGGGAAATATATTAATCCGGGATTAAACAAACTGTACTAGAAAAGGGGAAAAGTTTAATCAAATTGAAAGGAATGACCTCAAGCCATGGGTGATACTTGTCATCTGATGAATAATAATCGCAATAATGGGAGATGTGAAATAAGTTAAAATATATGCCAGCACAATTAAAAACAATTTTAAAACCTTGTAATGGTACAAGTTTAAACAATACCTTAGTTCAAAATGGTTTAAATTAAGAATCATGTAGCACTTAACCATTTAGCATTCAGCCAGTTAGCACTAAACTATTCATGCACAGCCCTATGATTTTTCTTTTGAATAATGCTATAAAAATTTCATACGCATCAGTCACAAGTAACCATTGTCCCTTTACTCAGTAGGTAGCAGCAAAGTAGATGGCTCTGACAAGAATATTTGGCCATGAAAATACAACATTTGACAAAATTTGTAGCAAGAATAGTATTGTTTATTTTTACAGGTTCTAGTTACCTCTTTCCTTTAATATTTTACTTCCCGGTGACAAAATGTAATTGAAACACAAATTCTTAACACGATTTTTGAACATTCTGATTATGCCTGTAACTCAAATCTTATATAAACATTACATTAGTGGAATATTTAAGATATTAATTTGGACATAATCCTAGAAATTAATTTCATAAATCATTTTGCATATGCAATAGCAAAAACAATGTAAGAAACTCTGTAATGAACCTCCCACAGGACATTATATTTCTTTTTTAAATTCAGACACATACTTCATTAAGTAAATTTTTATAAAATCATGTAAGCACTAAAATAATTATTTCCACACATCATGTTTCTAGTTTAGTGAGACAGTGGAGATCAGTGATGTGTAATAAAAGAAATGTGAGCCACAAATACAAGCCACATATGTAATTAAAATTTCTGGTAGTCACAATTTTAAAAAGTAAAACAATAAAAAATTATCTTTAACATATTATATTTAGACTATCCAAATAAATATCATTTCAGAACTAAATAAATATAAAAATATTACTGAAATGATATACTTTTTTCCTATTGCATCTTTAAATCTGATATTATGTTTTTGCATACAGCTCATTCCAATTCAGACTCCCCAAGTTTCAGTTACTTACTACCACCTGTGACTCATGGCTACCATATTGGGCACTGCAGATCTACAAATAACTCCTTGGTTTTCATGCTTAGCTGCACATTAGAATCACCCAAGGAACTTGAAAAATATTTCAGGTCTGTATTTGTGTCACAGTTCCATGATTCTTTTGTATTTGGTCTGGATATTTCATCTTGGTATTTGGAAATTTTTAAAAAGCTATTCAGGTGACTCTCGTATACAGCAAAATTTGAGTTACTAGTCATATATATACTTGTATGTAGGGGCTGGGGATATAGCTCAGTGGAATAAGTGCTTGCCTAGCAAGCGCAGGGTCCTGAGTTCGATCCCCAGGACCGCAAAAAAAAAAAAAAAAAAAAAAAAGATGTATACTTGTATGTATAGATATACACATATATATATATACACTTAAAGCATTATCAAATCTGTTATAAAAACAATGCCAATTATTCTCATATTTGCTTTACTTTAAATCATTAAAGTAATGATGACCTTTACATGCCCCTCCAATTTTATTACTCTCATATTTGAAATCATGCTGAAATATCCTAATGACATGACACATAGCATGTGTAGTACGTGTACCACAGTAGTACATTTTAATATAATTAATAATTGCTTACATAATCCCAGTACTTTGGTTGATCTACCCTTGAGTTTAAATACTACCTAGGTGATTCCACTTTAGGATTTAATGTCAGGACTCCATGTAAACTACTAAATAATGACATTTCTGTACAAGTTCTGTCAGGGAAGAACAACATTTCCTTTGTGCTCTTAGATGCTCCTTTTCTCACTACTTAAGGATGTGTTATGGCTTGTGTTTGGTGTCCCCTCAGTCCTTCATTGCAGTGCGGTGGGGATTTTTCAGAAGTGGCTGGATCTAGAATGTGTGATGCTGGGATTAAGGGTGTGTGATTATTAAATCAATCCACTGATTGGTTTGGCACCACCTCCCGAAGCCTGGTAGTTTAGATACAAGATGAACAGGGACACAAAGGAGCTGCTAAGGTTACTTGGATTTGCTTATTTGGTGCTTTGTTACTTTTGTGTCGTCTGCCTGCCACGGACTGTTTCTCCTCTGTAGTACCTGTCTCCCATGCCACCCTTGGAGCCAGCTGATTATGGACTGAACCCTCTACAAACTGTGAGCCAAATAAAGCTTTCCTCCTTTAACCTTGGGTGTCAGGTATTTTGTCTCTACAATGTGAAAAGTAACTAAGACAGGATATGTAAATTAAACAGAAATTGATAAATAAACAGAAAATAAATTTTACCCACATGCATATCTGAACACACAAAAGAAGTGGCTTTCTGAACATGTGAAGAAGTGGGTTTGTATGTGTTATGGTTGATACATTGTGTCAACTTGGGGAGTCTAGAGCTTTGGCTAAGTAAATCAGCAGTTGTCAATCTTGGGGTAGAAAGGACATGCCCTTACCTTTCTGGGATGTTGTTTATTGTGTTAATTTGGGAAGTTTAAAAGGTTAACTATGTGACTCAGAAGGGAGCTGGGGTGCTTATTTGTATTCATCCTGAACCTGTGGAAGAGGAGGGCAAGGAGGTTCTGTGAGTGCTACATGCCCCTGGGTGGGGGTAGGCTGTTTACAATGTAAGGGAAGAGAGGAGGCTGCTTGCAGCCAGTCTTTCCTTTTGCTCTGGTTGTTTTTGCTGCGCTCTGCTGCCATGAACAGTTTGCCCTCTGCCATGTGCCACTCTGCCTCTGAAGCAGCCAAGTATGGACTGAGACCTCCACAAACTGTAAGCTAAATAAACCTTTCCTTCCCTCATTTTGAGTGTTGGGTATTTTGTCTCAGCAAAGAGAAAAAAAGTAACCAAGACAATATGCATAACTTTGTAAAAGGGTGAATATAAATGATTTATGAAAAGAACAAATGGCTTTCTATGAGAACCAATGGAAAATACCACAATTAACTTCTTTTATTTTTACTTTTTATTTTATTCATTTCTGGAGATAGGGTCTTGCACTGCTACCTCAATTCCTAGGCTCAAGTATTTCTGCTGCCTGATCCTCATAAGTAACTAGCTAGTTGTGCAAGCCTGTGCCACAATGTCTGGTCAATGGGAGGTCAGGGTGATACTGCTCACTTACACGGGTGCAAGAGGTCTTCTCCACCTTTTGATTCATGGTGATGAAGCTCCCTGGAACTGAAGTGCATTATAGCCATATTCCAAGATTAAATGCATTATAGCCATATTCCAAGATGTTCCTACTTTTACTGAGATAAGGGGCACTCTGAGAAGCCTTCCTTCCACATCTGCTGAATCTCAAATATCTTTATTTTAAAATAATCTTTATATCAATTTTGGGATCCCAAGTGGATACTCATGGTTCTCTGGAGGTTTATAAATTATTTAGCAAATCATTTAATGGAGAAAGTGTTCCCAATTGTATGTAAGAAACCCATTCTATCATAGCCACATTTATTTGACGTGTTACCTTCTGTGTCCTATCTGTAAATACAAGAACTAACCAACGTTTGTGACAAATATTTCTCATATTGTTTTATACTTCAGCTATTATTGCTCACCTCTATCTATCATATCAGATATAGATAATATTGCCAGATAACAAACCTCCTCAGACTCTCTGGTTTTTAAATCAATCACTTTGTCAACCTAAAAGGCAAGTTGAGGCACAGCTAATGTAAGAACAGAGAGTTTATCAAGCCAAAATGAGAATGACCGTCAGGGGAGAAAACTAGTTGAATTCTAGTTATCCAGGATAAGATCCCTGAAAATGATGTCCAAGGGATCTGCGTTTTTATAGGTATTTAAAAGAAAAAATGAGAAGCAGATTACAGCAAACCAGTTGTTACAATTATATTGATCAATGGGAATAGCATAGGAGATTCTTGGTCACTTACATTAAAATTCCATGTCAGAATTACAATAAGCAAGAGAAGGCATGTTTTCTGATGTTATTTATCATCTTTATGGCATCAAGAATTCCACAAGAGTGCACTGTACCAGGTCAGAATGACCTCACTGACTATAATCTCATGTTTTCCCCAGTGATAAAGAATTTTGTGACTTCACTGTTTTGACATTTTAAATTCTCCCTCCAATTTTATTACTCTCATCAAGTCTTTGGGACTTCTTCTGGAGAGGTCTCCACTCATCTCCCAGGGACTCTCATGTATTCATGTTCAAATGCTGGATGGCTTGGAGGCTGATTCTTCTAGAACAGCCTCAAATGAACCACGGCAGCTCTGCTCCATGTTGGTCTCTCTTGCAAGTCAGCCACAGATCTGAGAGAAAAGCTGCACTGGCCTGCTCACCAGTGCGGGGCTCCGTGAAGCAGAAACACACGGGTCCATCTTTAAGGCTAACTGCACCACGTTCCCACTGTCTCATTAGCTAAAGCAAGTCACATGGACAATCCTAGAGTGGGAATGTGAGACATAACAGAGGGTATGGATATCGACATTGATCCATTCAATCTGCTGCACATAGTATTTTATTCAGTTAGTCCTTTAATATTTTATTCTATTCATTTCCGGACTTATGCTTTGGAACATTGTCTTAGTAATTAGAATGTTGACTATCTCTCCTTTTTAGAAACTGGATCACCCTCTTTTTTTGAACTATACTTCAGACTTCAGTCCTTTTTATATATTTAAAGCTTCTTTTCTAAATTCAGTGTGGATAAACAATAAAAAGGAACACAATCTCTGGTCATTTAAACACAAAGTAAACACATGTAGTATACTTAAGACTTTCTGCATTGTGTCAAGTTCCAAAAATGTTTTAAATGCCATACATTTTGTCAAATTTGTAAATCTAATTTCAAAAAAAGAGCGAATGAATAAATGTTCATAGATATGCAATACTGAACATTTCTGCATTCCTACTTGACCATTGTCAATTCAAAGTTACAGTTCACATGTGTGTTTTGTTATAGGGATCCATTAGGTTCTTGCTGCTTCCCAGGAAGGAACGATGGCAGGCATGAGGAAAAAACAGACAAGAGACACAAAGCTGGGATCAGGTGGAGGTCCTCTCTCTCAGTGGAGAAGGGGAACTGCCCAAGAACAGTAGAGCATTTACTTATACCAAGAGGTTGGTTAATTTTCACCTTGCTGTCCAGCAACCAGTTAACAAGCAACAATGGCTTGTTTACATGTTCTTGGAGCTCCCAGTGTTCTCAGGCTGGCTTCTTCCTGCACATATAATTACTTTCCAGCCTCCACAGCCTCCAACATTTTGCACTATATTCTCTCACAGCTGATGAATCAGTTCGTCATCTAAAATGTTTCCCGACAGAATTTTGAGAAGAGCATCCTGAAGAGTTATACAGATGTTATATAGAGACTCTGAAACCCAGACATTATAGTAAAAGTAGTGGTACTTGATCCATTGGCAATATGACTAAGCTATGGTTTGAGAATGAAAACAAGTGCCTTTCCTTCTCCAGGAGTACTTATTTTCATCTGTGGAGTTTCAAAATTCTGTAGATTTTCTCTTTTTCTCTTTAAACAGGCTTGTAAATTATGTGTTACTAGATTATAGCTACATGTGAGTAAATCACAGCTCCCAGGCCTTTAAATCACCAGGCGTCCTTTGTGCCTACGTAGGTAAATACCAAAAAGCAGACTCAGAAAACACTAGGCCCTTAGGTTATGCTGTTTTCCCTTTGAAAAGGTTTATTGCTATGGAAATCCTTATAGAAAGAAAAGACAGAAACTTCTCATGTATACCTGAAGGAAGGTGTTTTTCTGATCAAACAATAATTTGGACCAGGAGAAGCCCTGTGGATTCTAATTCTCACAAGGTTAGCTTTGTGGGTTTGAGGAATAAAAGAAGTCATCCATGTGAAAGCAGTGGGAGGCGCTGAGACCTCCAAACTAGGGGCATGCTCTTGAAAGGAATGTGACCAGTTCCTCATTCCTTTTTCTTCTTGGCCATGAGATGAGCTGCCTGCCACACCTTCCTCCCATGATGTGCTGCCTCCTTCTAGAGAGCCTACCCAGGCCAGCCTCATCAAGGTCTGAAGGAGTGTATATTTGTAGCTCCAGGGAAAAGTTAGAGGAATTTTAATAAGTAAATTTTAGTCTATCACTTCCAGTGCAACCCATGGTAAGAGTAAAGAGACAAATATACATCTGTATTTGCGGGGACCCCAAAGGGTCCTAAGTTTAATTGGAACAATGACTAATTGCAACAAAGGCTTCAACCCAGAGCAGAACCCCAGTGTTATTAATTTGTGAAGAGGGGAGTGGCTCAGGGTTGAGTGAGTGTGAGAATGCCAGGAAGTACGTGAGTGCTGTGAGCTGAACTAGGTAGGAGGCACAATAGCATTTCTGCAATATGCAGAGAGAGGTGTGCAGAAATAGCACTGAATTGCAGTAATGGGTAGTTGCTATGTTTGGAGGAATCTGCATAACACAGTCTGAGGATGTGTCTTGTATTTTTGGTCAGTTGCCTCAGCTTTGGTATCTGGCCTTTTGCCCTAGGACATCACAGACTTTTTTTAAGGCTCAGTCCCAGCCAATAGTGAAGCATCTCTTGGCCTATTTCATGCTTAGTAGTAGGGAGCTATAGGTGGGGCATCACTGACCTGTTGCATTGCTTCAAAGGCAACACATCAGCCCCTCAGTCAGATCCATTTGATTTGCTTAAAACCAACTGAGGGGGTAGAGTATTACCCTAGTCAGCTCTGTACATATCAGTACATGCAATTAGGGCAAGGTTAAGCCAAAATGGAAATAAATGGTCTTTTTTTCAAGGAGAGTTGTCCCGGTGGTCCTCCACACTGCCTCCACACTGGCCCAAAGCAATGGGGCCAACCAACCATGGACTGCAACCTCCAGAACTGAGAGCCAAAATAAAACTTCTCCAATTTGACTATCTCAGGTTTCTATGGTGATGGAAAGATGACAAACACATTATTATAGACACCTTAAAATGCACAGGACAGCATGTTTCATGACACAGATAATGAGCCATTCTGAAAGTTCTGCCGTGATGCTCTAGAAAAACCCTGAACTGGAAAAACAACATCAAAGGAAGAAGTGGAAATGGTGGATCATGCATTGCAGTTTCCTTTCTAAATCTTTTACTCACAATTTTCTACTAACAAGCAAAGTTTCCATTGATTTTTAAAAGTGATTCTAAGCATATTGGGAGGCACAAAAAAGAAGCTCATTAGGTTTTCCTGAAACTTTACTAAATTGAATAACGGAGTAGCAGCCTGACCTTTTAAAATGTTTCCAGATGCTGAGCGCTGGATTAAAATGCTAAATCGAGAAAACTAACTATTTTTGATTAGTAACACTATGGCAAAAGGGCAGTTTTCTTTTGATGGAGTGAGTCATGAAGGACAGAAAGATACTGACACTCAGTGATTAATTTCTGGAAATGTGGTTGAACGAATCAAATTATGTATCATTTGATGCCATTAAATTTGAGTTCCTGCATTATATGTAGACCTTTTGCTTTTCAAGCATTCTCAGTGTGGGAAATTGAATGTGCCATTTACAAGCTATCATGTAATGTTCTGTTTTCTGAAACAAAAGCAACAATCTGGGTACATTAAAGACCATTATATAATTGACAAACCTGCTTTTTAAAACTTGATCCAAAATACTTACAATTACTATTATTTGCCAAAGGGAGCTATTCCTTAACAGTGGAAAATCTATTAAAAATTAAGGTAAAAACCCTCTTGGTTTTGTTTCTGTAGGACTACCCCCATGTGTGTACACTCACAGTTTACAGTTTTTCTTTTGTTTTTATGCCTATTAAATCACTTGAATTTTAAAAAAATCAACTCTATGAACACACAGAATAGACATGAATACCCCCCATTTTCAAATTGAGGACATTAAAATTCAGAGACTACAAGTTATTGATTCAGCGACAAACGCACTTTGTGAGACAACCATATTTTCATTTATGTCATAGGACTTCGACTTGATGTTATCATTAAAAAATTTATTGCAGCATAACATAGGTGAAGAAAGGTGAAGTCGTAAGCATGCAACGTGGTAAATGTTCATAACCTAAGCAAACCTATGAAACCAGCACCCAGGTCAAAAAGCAGAACATGACCATATCAAAGTCTCCAGTGCCTCTGCCCATTTCCTGCAGGATACCTAATACTGTCACTTCTGACATTTTCTTCTATTGTCAATTTTTAAATTATATGTGGTGTGTGCTCCTTTGTATCTTCATTTACTCTCAGTGAAGTACATGGCCTCTATTCAGATTATTGAATGTAGCAGTGCCCTGTTAATTCTCATTATTGTATAATAGCCAATGTGTGAATTGTTCAAAATGTATTCATCTATTTTATCACTGATAGACATTTGTGTTTTTTCCAGTTTTTCTTATTGTAAATAGTGATACTCTGAACTCCCTTAAAAATGGTAGATAAGTATAGGTATATTTTCTTGTAGGTCAGAAAATAGGCAGACACGCCACCTCAGTAGGTAAGGCCAAACAGTGATTATATCATTTCGTATTCCCACCTGCATTGTATGAGAATTTTTTAATCTTTGGCCATGTGTGGCTTTATCTTCCCTTTGTCATCATAGCCATTCTCTCTGGGATAGTTATAACATCACAAAGATATTTTGTTTTATTTTTAATAACTGGAACCTAAGTCTCCAGGCACTAGCCTGTACGTAAAACTCTGATTTTAACACTAAAATTTTTTCTTCCCACTCTCCACCTATAAAAATGTAAGACCTTAACACTTGATTCAAAGTCATCCACTTATTTCAGATTATCCACTGAAGTTGAAAGAATCTTCTTCCGGAAATTGTCTTTGGTCACTTCATTAGAGTTTGGTGCCACTGGGCATGTAGGCAAGTGGCGCTAGCAGATTTGTGGGTGCCAAGTCCTAGGCATGAGTACTGTTGCCCATGCCAGGAGGGATTTTGTCCAGTCTCCCAAATTGCTACCGTTGTCAAGGCTAATAAAGAACACCATGGGGATTCAGTTTTATCTGACCACAGCCATCTTTAGTCATAGCTACCATGATTGTACATCAACAACCCTGGTCAGTTTTCCCTTGACTGTTTTCCGGCACACTGTTTTCCAACACACTGTGCATAAACAAAACAATTAAAGCAGTATGTGGAGCTTTACAACCACACCCTGGTGCCAGAGAAGTGCCTGCCTAGCTCTGGTATTATCTTGAAATAAACCAGATGCACTCTGATTTGAACGAAGTCACTTTAACCCCCACCACTTTATAAGCCCTGTTTTGCTGACTCAAATTGTAGAGGTCTAGCCAGTTTTGGTGCTATCCAGAGCTGTGTCTGGAAGCATCACAACATGCACACACACACACACACACACACAAATGCATGCAGAATAATCTTGGATCTGCCAGCCTCTTACAATATAACACATAAGGGCTGGGTTTTATGCACTGTGCCTTACGACACAGCATGTTAGGGCTGGGTTTTATACCCTGAAACAAGATTGTTCTGGAACAAGCATATACTGTGTTCCCTTCTGTTCTGACTTCATAAGAATCATTCCGTATCCCACTAATAAAGGTTTATTACTTCAGCTCCAAAGTATGATGTCTGCCTCCACTCCCATGCCATGCCTTTATACCACTGGACAAATCCCATCCAATTCTACATCTCAGTTCATCCCTCATGCCTCATAACCTTTCCTCTCTGGACTCGTCATAACAGATTGCTAGAAGATGCTTGGAAGAAACATCCTCTACTAACTTCTCCATCTTCCTCCCTTTTTGACCCCTGGACTTTCATCTAGACTTCTGTCTCTCAAATTTGAACCCTAAATCTCAAAGTAGCCTGGGATAATTTGTTCTAAAAATATTTTTGTTAGTAAGAGAATAATTTGAAATAAGAAAATCATGATCTCTAATGTAGAGAAATATCTTTGCACTCTTAACTGAGCTACAAAACTACTCAAGGACAATCCCGAGGAAGTGGAGGGAAATCAATGTGCTCAGCTGGGTGTGGTCTACTTTAAAGCTCAGGCTCCTAGTGTCCTGCACAGTAACCGGTATCTATAAATAAGGACTCCTGTAATAAGAAGCCTTTGCTCATTATCTTTACTAATCCTAGCTTTAAAATTTTAGCTTTGCTTATTTTTAAAACTAGTTGGATTGTGTCATAAAACTTCATAAAGAACTAACTCTAAGTTCTGTGGCTTCAAACAATAAGCATGTACTTAGCCCATGAATCTGGGGGTTAATGATTTAATTAGGCCTAGGCTGGAGTTTTGATTGGATTCACTCTCACATTTGGATTCTCAGCTGTCCACAACAACTTGGTTGGGATGATGTAGTGGCTGGTCTCTATTCTAAGTGTTTCTTCTCCTCCCTTGGGGCCAGCAGTCTAGCCTAGGCAGGTCTTTCCCATGCTGATGGCAAAGGCAAGCATGAACAAGCCCAGTTGTACAGGACTTATCATGCCTCTGAAAATATTACACTCACAGACATCCTATTGACCAAAACAAGTCATGTTACTGGAGCCATAGTCAACGTGGGAGGTACACAAAGTTCCACGCTGGAGGCATGATACAGGGAAGGGTGAGGGATGGCCCTATTTTTGTACTCTATCACATTGGAAAATCTTAGAGAAGAACCTTAATCTTCCTAAACCTCAATTCTGTTATCAATAATTTATGTGTACTCATAACCCAGAAATCTCTCCCCAATTATTCTAATGACTTAAAATGTGATAAATAGATTACAAAAACATAACTGCTTCCAAAACTGTTAAGGGAGATGTCATCATCATTACCATTGCTATATTTACATGCTTGGCCCTAAGCTAATTGTGAGGTAAATGAGCTTGACTTTCAGTGCCTCTGGCCTAATAAGTGGCTTCATTATATACTATGCCTTCCAGGAGCTTCCATTATTTTAGTCTTCTCATTTTTAGGAAATACCAAGGGATTGAGTGAATGCATGAAATCATCAAGCAAATGGCTAGTCAACTCTCATCCCTTTTCACATTCAACCAAAATGAATCGAGTACACCATGTCTCTGCACAGCTTCCTCAAGGTGTAATTTTCAAGTTCCAGTAAGGCAAATAAAAACATAGACAGCCATTGCCCTTGAAGAATTCGCAGTCTAGGGGTAAACAAATCAGTTCAAGGTAGAAATGCCATTATAATGTGCAGATCACTATACATTACTGATTAAAGTGAGATCTACTGGGTCTTTTTAATAAAGAGGAAAGGTTTCAGAAACGGAATTGGAGCTGGGAGGGTTGAGTGGAAGTTGTCCAAGCCCACAGGCAGGTGTGTATGTGTGTGTGTGTGTGTGTGTGTGTGTGTGTGTGTGGAGTATGGTCCAGACTGAAGCAGTGGCCTGTATATAAAAAAGTAAGGTCTGAGAAAATTATGTTTCTGACATTGCTCACAAAGGCTGGAATTTACAATAGGATCATAACTGTGAGGAAAAATGCAATTAGACTGGTATGTGGGAGGTACTATAGGATTTAAACGAGTGGCATAATCAGATTTTACTGTTAGAAAGATCCCAGTGGGAAGCATGGACTAGAGTTGGAAGTGGCCAGGGAAGGGTAGGACAGTAGGATACATTATGAGTTCAGATGAGTAATGCCCTGTCGTTTATCCTGCGAGACATGAAGAGAAAAATGTGGATATGACAGATACTCGCTATTACTCATGGGACATTGTGATCGAAGGGTGGATGACAGGGCCTTGCCCTCCCACACCAGGCATTTGAACAGTATATCCAATCCATAACTCCAATCAAGAGACTGACATTCATTGAAAGCATACTTTGTCTAGACCTAGGAGCTAGTGTGTGGAACAGCTATAAAGAGGATGAAGATATAGACGCCTGACAATTAGTAACCAAGTGGTGGCCATAACTTACAGAATTGCAAAAATGTCCTCTATCAAAGAATGCACAATGTGCTGCCAGATGACATTGATAGTAACTGTGACCTGTAATATTTGAGTGGCAAATGTAACACACTTGATTCTATGTGTTTTGAGAATTCAAAGTGATGCTTTTTATAAGTAGGTACAGGAATAAACTTAAGTGGTCCCTATTTCAAGAAGAAGAATGGGAAGGAGTTGGAAAAAAAGTAAGAAGAAAGAGAAGCAGAAGAGGAAAATAAGGGAAAGATTGGGATGACAAAGCAGGACAGAGAAGGAGGATTTGGAGGAAGGCAGAGGAGGGAGGGGAGGAAGGGAGAAATAACACAAGAACTGTTTGAGGGCTAAATGGATCCTGGGAAATCCGGCAGGGCTTCTGCAGCATTTGTCCTGCTTGGGCATGGGAGGATCCCACCTTATTTAGGTCAAGGGGAATAACTTCAGAATAATCCTCCTAATATCTATCTGGCTGTATATTTTTATTAACCTTTACATTCTTTATTTCCTTCCCTAGGTATAGAAAGGTGCCTTTTGGGTAGGAAGGAGCAAAAGCTTCAAATTTACTCAGTTATCTGAAATATATATTTTGAGTATTTAATCAAAGCCAAATAAATTCTAAAGTGAATAATTTTTAATTGGAGAAGAAAAGCATAACCTTTCTCAGGGGTCCTTGCTGTTAGCCTATATAATATTGAGAATGACTTGCAGAAGATTACATATTCACTTTTCTTAGGGAAAAGTGAAGTGTATATGTGAGGCAGATATATAAAAGACTAAGTCGCTCAGCTATAAAGCAGATTCTGCTGACATCAAGTCCAATAAGAGTTTCTGTTAGGACCCTGGAAAATTCAGAGGAAATCTGTGCAACTCCTACAAGGTACATTAACTCAGACTGTTTGGTTAGGTAGCTGGAAAGAGCTTAGTAGAAGAACTACGTTAAGGAAGAAACATAATTTCCTGAAATAAAATGTCTGAAGAGAACTATAAAGTTATTTGCTGTCCCTTTGAAGTATAATTGATATGCTAATCAGAGCTCATAATGAGTTTTCATTTCTTTCCCCAAGTAATAAAAATTTATAAGGAAATTCAAGATTGATTTATTTTCTTAAGCAAAGAGTAGGCAGGCAATATAAATGAATAAAGAAGGTGAATGGAGTGTCTAGTTTGCCCTTTTATAAAGGAAGCAGCTACTTTTCAGCCCGTCCATAGTTGGTATGTGAGAATGAAAGATTTAATCTTATCAGACATTCTGAGCATTTGAGAAAAATTGGAAATTTAAATACCCCCAGTATTAAAATTTTGTCAACTATAGAAAGGCTACTACGTCAAACTTCATAAGTAGCAAGGACAACATTTGGTAGCAGAATAAACTGTGAAGTTATTGCTAGACTTTGAAGTTACTATTACATTAAAGTTTATGATGATTAACTCTTTGATATTAAAATTAATTTGATTCATCACTCACTTTCAATTTATGTTAACTTGTGTTTTTCTCTCCTTTGTCCATTGTCAGTGTTATATTCATACACTTAATGTAAATCCTGTTCTGTAATATCTGTTAATCCAAACTTCACTTCCTGAGGATTTCAATGTTGGAAGCATCTCTAGTGTACAAAGATGTCCAGGTGGTTTATTATGACTGTCTGAATATCTACGGCAAACAGTTCAGTGAAAAAGGACAATAAACAGAATCCCAAACTTGCATTCTGTTTAAGTGCAGCCACTATCTTCTAGCCTGTAAAGATGGAGATACTACTCAGGGCTATAAAATAACTTAAGTCCTTAGAGAACTGCAAAAAGGCCTCTTTTCAATATAAGAGTCTCTAAGCTAGATGACCTTAAATTTTATGCTTCCTAAAGTAAAGCCAAAATTTGCCATGCTCCCTTACTTTTCTCTAATAGATTAAATTTAGTTCCACAATTCAATAAAAAATACACCTAAATTACTTATTAGCTTAGCAAAGATTACAAAGATTAAAAATACCTACAGGTATATTTGATGTGGATCCTGAGTACTAGGTTCTTCTCTTTTACCGCAGGACGAGGAATTAATTGGTGTAACTTTTAGAAATTCAGCTCAGTATTATGTTTAATAGTATGTATTAAATTAAAAAATAAACACATGTGTCTTTGACTCTACAATTCCAATTCTTGGAAGCACATTGCAACATATGTTTATAATAATAAAAAAGATGCCAGATGTGGTGTGCTGGGTGTAATCCCAGCACTTGGGGGGCTGAGGCAGGAGGACTGTTGAGAGTTCGAGACCAGCCTGGGCTACAAAGTGAGCTCAAGGCCAGCCTGAACTGCACAGTGAGACTCTGTCTCAGAAAAGACAAATATATATATATATATAAGAAAAAGCAACAACATTTTGAAAGAAAAGGTAGTTTAGTGAGTGTTAGCACATTTATGGAATATTTTGCATTTATTAAATATAACATGATAATATATTTATATCTGTTGAAAGTATTGTAATATATGTGCATCAAAAAGCATTCAAAATAATTTTGTATTATGATCCTATTCTTGTTAAGGTACATATATTGATGGCAAACAGACAAAAGATGAAGAGAGAGCAGGGGGAGAGAATGGAGGGGACAAAGGACTTTCTATATGCTAGTAGCCATTGCTTGGATGACTTTGTAACACTAAAATGAGCTTGCAGGCTGTTTTATAATTCAAAGTTTGCTTTTTAAGTGTATGCATAAATAAAACAACAGTTAAATTAATATCTACTTAGTAGACTGTAATATAAAACATTAGAAGTATTGGGATCAAAGTGTTTTATTTCCTAATAACAATTAGCAGGGATATTTTGAATAATGCTTATCTTCTTGTCACTTGCTTTAATCTGGAGCAAACATCTTTTCTATGCCTTGGCTGATTTTCATACTCCTTGTAAAGTTTGGATCAGCCTCCAGCATGACAGATTTTGTACTTTGAATGTCAGGAAATATTTCTGAGTTCTCCAACCGAAAGGTTTTGCTGGCATCACTTCCTCCAGGACTTGATCCTTTACATCACAACTGTGTTCCTCATTCAGGTAGAAGTTTGCCCTCACTAAATTCCTCTCTAGGGCCTTGGGTCAGTATTCCCGCAGTCAGCCATCTCTAATTCTATTTTCTTTCTATTTGAATGTCATTTCCACATGATCATTGTATTTTTTTTCCTTTGAACTTTCACTTTGTTGGTGAATTCCTCTTTTCAGTTTTCCATTTGTATAAATTCTTATGTAGATTTATCACTGGGAGATGAGGAGGAGACACAGTTACATGCTTTGCTGTGTGTGAGTGAACTAAACGACAAGCATGCAGTCATCACTCATAACAGACAGGGAAAGAGTGATACAAGTTATCACAGTTCATGAAGCTTGTGTGTTACCTGCAAGGTGGTTGCTGGGAGAAAGTAGGAACACAGTTTGCATTTATATAATAACTCAGAGTTCATGTAACATGTTAACTATGATTTGAACTATCTGATTGGGGGACTGACTCTCAAGAAAACTGTGGTAAATGGAAGTTTTGTACATCAAATTTATGCAAATCAAATATTGCGAACATAAGCAAAATCTGGGAGAAAATGCGATAAAATGTTAAGAGTGAGTGGCTGCCTCTGATTTTCTACATTTGTATATGGCTATAATTTTAATTCTTAAAAGTTTTACTTCTGTGTGTTCCAAACTTTCCTACAATAATGTTAACAAAAATGTAGTACTTACTTTCCTTTTTGTTAGGAAAGTAAGTGCTAATCTAGTGCTCTTACCTGCCTCATACATGCAAGACAATTACGTACTTATCCTTCTCACTTTATAACGATCTAGCTTAGATTTTGATGTGAATCAAAAAATTTAATTCAGTTCAGATAACTTGAAAATAATTCAGTTAATAAAAGTTGAACAAATTATTCTTTTAAATTCTTCCCTCTAAACATAGTTTTGCTTGGAATGAGTAAATTTGATTAGGAGAAAATATTATACTATTTAGGCTCTTTTTTCCAAGAACATTGATTAGAATGTTTCTCTGTTTTTACTTGTCTATTTTTTGTCTGTCAATGTCATTTTTGCCATATTTTCCATAAAAGTCCTTCCTGTATCGTATCTATTTCTGTCTAGGTATATTTTCCATATTGCTACTGTGAATGTGGCCCTTCCTTCAGTTTTTGAACTAGGACAGCTGTTGATCTTCTATACTTAATCATATTAGTTGTACCATAGTGAACTCTCTTGTTAGTAAAAATGCATCACTGTTGCAGACACATATTCTTCGTGTTTATTGACAATCATCACTTATGTGACAGGCTGGAACTTCCTGTGTTCCATGGTAAGGCTTGTGTTTTGGTTGTGCCCTAATCCCATGTTTTCTCTTCCTCTCAGATACTCTACCCTCTTTTATCACCGAATATAATCTTCCTTTATTAGTTCTGCTAGAATTCAAACAGTTTTTAATCTCACTCAATCTATAAAAATAAGATTTAAATAAATCCATCAACAGTCTGTATTTTTTGCTGCTGCTGTCTACTTTCCCTTATCTGCTTCATAGTAAAGTTCATGAAATGAAGACTTTCTCCTCACTGACTCCCTGTCTTTATGTAGGAAAGGGTTAACATAGCTGGCCTGAATTTTAAAGCCCTGGAACTTGAACTTTAGAAAGGCCTTGTACCACGTTAATTGTAAGAGTGCCTCACAATGTCCAAACTGTTCACACAAACACTTTGATTTATGTTGAGCACCTGCTTTCATCTGGAAGTCAGAAATGTTGGCATGCACCCGGCAGAATTTGCCTACGTGACTTGTCCCCAGTAAAAACTTCCAGTTCTGAGTCTCTAATGAGTTTCTTTGCCAAATTTCATTCAACTCATTGCTGTATGATTCCAACTGGGAAGGTGCTTGGAAGCTTATGCCCGGTTTTGCCCAAGACACGTGGCTTTTGTCTTTGCAGATTTCCTTTTCTATCCTTTCACTGAAATAAATCATACCTGAGGCCATCAGTATACAGAATCCTGTTACTCCTCCCAGCTAATTACTGGACCTGGGGGTGGTCTTGGGAACTTGGTCACTCTCCTCCTTTCTCTGTCTCTCTGTCTCTGTTTCTGTCTCTGTCTCTCTGTGTCCATATCTGTCTGTCTGTCTGTCTGTCTCTCTTGCTCTCTCTCTTTCTCTCTCACCTGCTGCACATGCCGGGCAGACTCTGTACCACTGAGTGACACTGCGAGCTCCCCAGTTTCTCTTGAATGGCCTCCAGTAAGGATTTCATTCCAGGATCTCCAGGGAATCCCCTCTTGTCAAGGTTCTTGTGACTTCCAGGTTGTCCAGTCCAATAGCGGTTTCCCAGTCCTCTTCTTATTCTGTCTTCAGTAGCTTTTGAATTTGACCATCAGTTTCTTTCTCTTAAACTATTTTTGTTCTGTGGTTTCTAGGACAACAACATGTCCTGGTTTTCCTCCTACTCCTTTGACATGTCCTTTTCAACCTCCTTTGCTGGATATTGCTTTGCTGCCTAAACTCTACATTAGACATGACTTTTATAAGAACAGTTTCATTGGCATGCTGGGGATGAATGTCTAATTCTGATGACTCAAAGCAGAAAGAAAAGAAATTGAAGGCAGTATTAAGGTACAATGGACTTTTTTTTTTTAAAGTTTATCTACAAACAAGAACAAAATTGAATTGTTACCTGGAAAGCAAACAGGGCCACGAAAATATTTTTAAGGTGGGAAAAATTAGTTTATTCTTAAATGATGAAGGAATAATTCCATGGAGGGAAAAGGAAAGACAATACAAAGAGAAAGTAAACATTGTTGGTACCAGGCACACATGCAGAAGGTTTATCTTAGAAATGGGAGAATTTCATTCATGATTAACAAAGAGAAATCAAGTTACGTGAGACCTTTGGCTTCTACATTTGTTGATTTGGCAGAAATTTGAAGATGCTTTGCAGGGCTTCAATTCTGGTAGAAGGAAGAAGCCAGTTATGAGGTGGAAGTCCAGTGAAAGGCATTCTGGGGATTTGAGGAGCAAGAAGCTTATGGAAGTAGAACAAGTTATAGAACTTCATGATAAATAAAATAAGAGAAATGAGGATTGAACAGATTTCTAATGACTTCCTAATGTACCTGATAGACATCATTCCCAAACTTGATTTGATGTCAAAAGGTTCTGCCTGATAATCAAGAAATTTGTTAATAATTTATCAACCTCACTAATATCAGTTCAGTATTCCCTAAGATTATGGATGGATAATCTACTTGAATACATGTAGTATTTTGTAGGCAAATTTCAATATCCTTAGAAGGTTTAGGCCCTTCTACATTAACTACTTGTAATTTTTCTGGGATTTGCTTTGTCTGACCCAATAAGAAATAATAGGAAATATGTATTTGACCTCTGCTCAGTTATTGGCACATACCTACAACCCCTCATAATTTCCTGATTAATGGGGTTCAGGATCAGTTTTTATTACAATGTTTACTCTCAGTCCCTGTTTCCCAATGGAAGGACTTCTTAAAGCCTTGGAACTCTCAGAGTGGTGAAAGTGTTACTTGTATGCCAACAAAATAACTGATGGCCAGGGTCACTGCTCATTCATAATTAACAAAATGGAAACCAGGATATATGAGGCCCTTTATTTCTAGATTTGTTTTACCCATCATATTTATGTAATTAAACTTCCATACAAATGCTGAAGGATGGGGTTCAGGGAGCTTCCAGGGTGATACAAATACCCAGAAACCAAGAGTTTGGTGCCCCTAACTGAAGCACCTGCTCTCAGAACCACTCCAGACCTTAGTCAGAGTAGTTCTTCTGGATGTCCATTTGTGTCCTTTATAATATCCTTTTTAGTATACTGGTAAGTGTAAGAAAATGTTTCTCTGAGTTTTGTGAGCCATTATAGCAAATTATCAAACTGGAAGCAGGAGTTGTGGGAACCTGGTTTAGAGACAGTTGGTCAGAAGTATAGGTGACACCTTGGGACTATCAGTGGGTGTCTTAAGTGTATGTGTGTGTGTGGATAATTGTGTGGCCATGAGCCCTTAACTTGTGGGTTTCTGCATTAACTACAGGTAGTAATGTCAACATCAACACACCATATAGTTGGTGTCAAAAGAGTTACAGAATTACATAGTGTCTAGACTGTGCTGCTACAAAAAAAGATCACCTGCAGGGTAATTTATAAGCTATAGAAATGTATTTCTCACTGCTTTGGAGTCTGAGGAATCTAAGATCAAGATGTCACTAAGTTTGGTGTCTGACTGAAGCCCGGTCTTAGCTTCCAAGATGATGCCTTCTTTCTGTACCTTCCAGAAGGGATAAATACTGCATCCTCCCATGCAGAGGAGAAGAATCACAGGACAGGGCTACATTCAAAGAGAGGCTATCCTATAAAGGTGCTAATCTCAGTTATGAACCCCTGGGATTTATTCCCTCTCAAAGCCTATACTTCTTAATAAGGGATAAATTTTAGCATAAATTTTTCAGGAGCCAGCATCATCCAGGCCTTAGTATATTATTGGAGTCTGGACATCTGTGCAAAGGGAAAGGCACGAAGAAAAAAAAACACTTGTATATCCAAGGCTGGAAGTCAGAAATTATCTGAGTGGGTGCTAATCCACTCTGTGCGTCATTTGCTTGTAGGTGTTCATTAAATCTGAGAATGGAAGACTGGAATAGGACTGAAGCAGAGCAAGAGAGCCCTGAGGATTGCCATGTTTACTGACCAGAGAGAAGAAAATGAACATGCAGTAAACTCAGAAAAGAAGAATTTAAAGAGGGAGGCAAAAAGCCATAAAAGTGTGGTTTCTTTAAAGTGAAGCAAAGACAGTACTTTAAGGAGAGTAGTCAGTGATTCCAAAAAGGGCCAAAGTTCCTATCGGAGGAGTGTGAAGAAATATCCCTGGCCTTGCACTCAAGTTGATTATTCTGGACAGAAGAACCATTTCAATGACTCTGTGCAAGAAGAAACCTCTAGAGTGGGTTAGGACTTGATGTTCAAACCGGCTACTACTACCACTTGGACACAGAGACACTCTCCAAGTCATTTGGAAGAAAACATGAACAGTTATTTAAAAATTCTATGAAGCTGATGGGAGAGAGTTAGATGCCAGAGGGGAAATATTGGTCTAAGGAGAATTGTATTTGTCAAAGAAGTATGCTTTGCATGGGAAAGGATTACATATGTTTTAAAGCTCTTAGAAATAATACAGTTTAGTGTATAAATAATGGGAAGAAAGAAAATAATAAATGCTGGAAGATTCTTGAGAACCTGGCAGAGGACAGTTTCAAGCATGTGTTGAAGGACGGCTGTGGTTGAGTGGAGAGTCACCACTCCCCTGGAGATGGAAGGGCACGGAAAGAGAATGTGGGCAGATGATTGCAGATGTGTATACATGGTATCCATGTACTGCTCAAGTGTATTTTTAGCAATGGTTTCAAACCAAGCATGGTCTGGTACTTGATCTATGGAAGTGAATAAGAGAGAAAAAATTTTGTATAGCTTACACATTAAAGGGCATGTGGCTGCAATTTTCTCAGAGAAGGTGAAGGTCATGCCGTTGATGTGATGAAGTTGGCAGGGAGTAGGGCAAGTCCAAAGGAAAACTATAAAAATTTTGTCACTGAGGATGAGACAGAGAAATTGGCAGGTTTTCTCAGGCATTCTCAAGGCCTTTTTGATATTGACACCTATGCCTTTTTGGGAAAAAGCATTGTGCAGACTGTGGTGTAACTGTCTGGCACACGTTGGCTTTTAGCAATGGTCTGAAGAAAAACAGAGAAGAAAATTCAGCTAAAAGAAGCTTTCTTCCCTGTGCTTACTTGCCCAATTTTATTTGCAATATTTGCTGTTTTATCTCTTGTATACTTGATAAAAAGTTATCTATTTTATGGATATTTTATTTCTTCTGTTTATTTTCATCTACTGGTGATGGCTTTAGTACTTGATTGCTGATTCACTAAACACTGTATAGAGTTGAAACAGTATAGTATAAAACATGTAAGGAAACAAACATAGCAGTGAAATGAAGACCTTAGTACCAGTCACCCAATTTGATATGTGGAAGGTTTCTCTTAAAACTGAATTCCCCATCTCTTTCTCTGGTCATATCACCACCATTTCCTTCAGAGGTAATTAACTTGAATGCTGTGTTTTAGCCTCCTTCTTTCTTATATTTATATGCCAAAAAACACATTATTTTTTATATTGCATTTTTTTCCCCTTTACAACAGTGGAATCAAACTGAGTGCATTTTTCTGTGACTTACTCTTTTGGGAATTTTCTTAGATTAGATTTAAATTTTTTTAGGTCGAGATGTATGCATACCACTCTTGGGTACCTTCCTGGGAGTTTTATCATTTTGTTTTTCAATCAGAGTTTTAATTCCTTGAGAATTTTGTGTGCGTGCGTGCGTGTGTGTAATAAAGAATCTAATTTCCTGTTTTTCACGTGATGATCAATTGTTAAAATACTAATTTTTCTCTGCTGATGTATAACTATCTCTTGGTATGTATGAGGCATTGATGCCAGGACCTTGGAGGAAAGCAACATCTGTAGATACCCAAGTCCTTTGTATAAAATGCTGTAGTATTTTAGATAAACTATGCACATCCTTTAAATCATGAATAGATAATTTATAGTATCTAATACATAGTAAATGCTATGTAAATTGTTGTTACACTTTAATGTTAGGGAGTAATGACAGGAGAAGAATGTCTGCCTGTGGTCAGTATAGGCACAAGTTTTGAGAAAATATAATCTTTCAATCCACAGCTGGTTGAATCCATGAATGTAGGACTGATGGTTATGGAGGTCCAACTCTGCAGTGTCATCTTTGTAATAAACATAGTAGAATAAAGGGTAATAGCAGTAAATGGATTTGCTGACATTAAAGAGAAGTGGATTAATTTACTACATCCAATAGCACAATAACAGGAAACATGTAAGGTCCATAAAATGAAATCTCCATAACACTTTTGAGGGAGATTAGAGAAGACCTAGTAAGAGAAGAGACATACCATTCTTTTTAAAAATTAGACCATTAAAAACTAAAATGTCAGTTCTCCCCAGACAAGTTTATAGTCAAAACACCGCATGTTGTTTTTTTAAATAGCAAGTCACAAGCTAGTACTACATTTTATTTTAAATGGTTTTAAAAATAATTACAGTTTCTTTTAATTGACAGTTTATAGAAATACAATTAAATTATCTGTATTTATTTTGTTTCAGAAAAATTTCTAAACTCTCTTATTCATTCTGATAATACGTCAATAAAATCTGAGTGATTTGCTACAGGAAATTGTAGCTCTGAATTATGCCAGCTTGATTTCTCTTCTCTCAGTTCTTATGATTTATAGTTCACGTTATTTCTTGAGCAATATCAAAGAAGGAGTAACAGCAGAACTTTTTTCCCTATTCTTAAAGGCATTAATATTTGATCATAAAATGAAATACTTTTATAGTCTCCTTCCTTCCTTTAAAAACACTATTCATTAAATGGACACATACGTTGCATATACTTATGGGGTACAGGTGATGTATACTGGAGTGGATGAAGAGATTGAGAACTCTTGATGGGAATGGAAATTAGTAGAGCCATTATAAAAAACACTATGGTAGTCCTCACAACACTGGAAATAAAGCTGCCAAATGATCTATCCTTTTTTCTTTCCTTCTATCTCCTCTGTTTTCTTGAGACATTGTTGATCAAATTAATCCAATTTTTTCTCTCCTCTTAATTTGCTCATGAATTTTTCTTTAAATAAATCCACTGACATCCTGTTCAATTATTGGCAACATTGTTTCCATATCCATCAACATGATTTTAATATTTTCCCTTTCAATCTTGTTTTCTATCTTTGCTTATTCTCTATAAATCGAGATCTCTGACCTAAATTATTTCCTTTCTTTTTGAAGAATGGAACATCTCTCGCAAAGCAATTTTTACAGGCAACATATTCTCTTTATTTCTTTGAGAAAAATCTTTATTTGTCTTTCACTTTTGAAGAATAATTTCACACCATATAGAATTGTAGGCATTTTGCTCTCAATAAATTTTCATTTCACTCTTTTCTTATTTACGTGGTTTCTGAGAAATCAGATATATGTTTTTATGTTTAATGTTCTATATGTAAGGTGATTTTCCCCCTCTGGCTTCCTTCAAACTTTTCTCTTTATTTTCATTTCTTGCAGTTTGAATGTGATATGCCAAGGTGTGGTTTTCTTTAGCATTTATCCTACTCACTGTTCTCTGAGCTTCCTGTATCTGTGGTTTACTATCTGACATCAATTTAGGAAAGTTTTTGTCACTGTTTCAAGTGTTTCACAGTTTTCCTCACTCATTTTCCTTCTGGTTTTCCCATTACACAACTATCCTTCCTTTTGTAATTGTCCCACAGTTCGTGGATGTTCTGTTCAATTTGTTTTGGTCTTCTGTGTTTTTCAGTTTTAGAAGTTTATGTGGACATACCTTCAAGCTCAGAGGTTCTTTCTTCAGCTTCCTCAAGCCTATGTCTTCATTTCTATTACAGCATGTTTTATCTATATCCTTTCTTTCTCTTACTGACCTGGAAATTTTATGTATCATCTTATTCCTCTGTCCTTACAGGATGTTTTCTCCCTTCCCATTCCTATCATATCAGCCCCTTTCCAGTGCTGTCTTTGTTGGTTTAAAGTGTGCTTTTGCCTGCTAGCCTGCCTTGTAAACTTTTCTAGAAAGCTAGACAAGATGTACTAGGTAAAAGAAACGTTGGTAAACAGGCCTCAAGCACTGTGGCTCAAGCACATGACCACTGTGGTGGTCATGTGTGTGGGGAGGGAAAAGGCTCTGGAGTCTGCAGTTCTGTGCTTAGGTTCTGGCCCTTTAGTGAACCTGTGTCTTGGACTGTGAACCTTACAAGTGTTTCTCAGATTTTCTCCCCCACTAAGCTCAGAAAGGAGGACCAGATGCTCTGGAATTGAGTTTTTACTTTCTTCTGGGTTCTGAGTTCTGGTAAGATCCTAATAGATTAGGTTCTGGGAAAATACTAGGTATGGTTAAAAAATACTCTGAATGTTTAAATTAAAAACCTTTTTATAGTAAAAGAAACATTGCCATTAATCCTCCCTCATAACTCCCTTCATGTCACACACTTATCCCTTTGTTCTTGCCACTTTCTGCAGCAGTTCTGGACGTCCTCTTTCATGAGTATCTTTAGTTGGACTGTCATGCCTGCCTCACTGACCTGAACTGATTAAAAATATTTTGCTTTATGGTCATTGAGTTGGAGTTTGTGTCGTGCCACATCTAGGGAATAAAGTGAATGAGCACGCACTATGATGCTTTTACAAGCCTGCTTTTCTGTGGGATGACACTGGGGAGGAACATCCACTATATTTTTTTATCACATTTTGTAAAAGCATTTGTGGAAGAAGACCACCAAAACTGCTTCAGAAAGGGGCAAGAATGGTAGCGGTGAGTGGGGTGGGGGTGGAGGTGGTGTTTTGATGGGGTCAGCGCTGATGCTTCTCTTACCGCCACACCTTTTTTCCTCCTTAAGCATTTCCCATATAGTTTGATCCTCCCTTGTAGTTTCTTTTGAGAAAAGATTTTGTAAGAACAGGTGGCCTAAGCTATCTGAAAGTGGCTACTTTTTCTCTTTCCCCACTGGAAGTAGAAGGTATTTTCCTCTGACATTTACTAGGAGAACCTAGCAGAACACAGGGAGATATGTAAAAGCATCAGGATGCAAACTCAGGGATGCGAAAGTATCAGGAACTCATAAACTTGGGCTCCTTGAGTTTTTAACTCTTAGACTTGCCTACACTGAATCTCCTGCAATTTGTTACAGTTCAAGTTTCTTACCCTAGTACTGGTTCTTGCAGAAATTGTTGTTTATGAATTTGCTTCAGTAACAAGTGAGTTTCTCTCTCTCGCTGCCTTCCTCCAATTTTTAGGACAGCATTTTTCCCCATGTCTTCAGATCTCTGAGAGATGTAAAAATGGTTTTTAATTTGTTTACTTATTTTCTATTGTTAGGCCCCAGAGTGATAACTCTCAAGCTCCTGGAAACTGGAAATTTTTAAACCTGTTAATACAGTGAATTTTATTAGACACATATACCAACTTCACATTACCAGGAGACATACAACTTGATCATGATGTATGTTGTTATACTTTGCTCAATTCAGTTTTCTAAATTTTTAAAAGTTTTTTGTACATATGTTTGGAAGTGATGGTTTCCTGTAAATTTCCATTTCCTCGTCTTCTGTTCATTTATTGCATCACTGTTTTATGCTAGCCTCATAAAAAGTTGTGGAATATCCTTTCTTTTGATATTCTCCAGAAGAATATGACTAATAGTGCAATGATTATTTTTTTCAATGTTTGTTAGAATTTGCCTACAAATCTATCAAGGTCTGATATTTCCTCTGCAGAGAAATTTTTAAGTACTGATTGCATATCTTTAATGATTATAAGAACACTCAATGTTCCTGTTGCTTTTGAGTCAACTTTGATACATCATATTTAGAGGAATAAGTTTAGTTTGAATTTTTTGGCATAATATTTTCCTGTTTTTTTTTTTAATAGCTATAACAGAATTGTGTCCTTACTTTTTCCCCTGAATTTATTTGGAATTTCATTCTGATTCTTAGAAGCCTAAAGAAAAGGTAACTTCCTTTAGATTTTACCTGATTGTGCCTCTGCACAGTGCTGGAGAACTATCAGCTTCCACTTCTAAGCAGAGATTGGTTGTGTATCAGAACACTTTCCTCTTCAACCTAGAAGTATAGGTAGATGGTATATCCCAGCCTCCAATGAAGTGTAGGTAGATGGTATAACCCAGGCTCCCTTGAAGTGAAGTGTGGTTTTGTGCCTGAGTTTTTGTCAATTGAAAGTGAGTCCACTGACGTACTTGCTTCCAGACTTAGCCTGTAAAACCTTGCTACTGAATGAATACACACTTCAGTTATTGTCTCACCAATGTCCAAGACCTAGTGCCTTTATACAGCAAACGTTGTATTTGTTTTACCAGTCAATCCACTGAGCATTTTGCCTGGAATCTGTCATGCGACTGCATTGAGTTTAGGTTTCCCTCAGGCTGGAAAAGCCTGAACGCTCTTCCTCACATATTGCAGGATTTGGTGGGGTGGATGGTTGACGGTCTCCTCCTTGGGTCTCTCTCCACGTGCTGTCCCATCCCCCACGGCCTCTAGGTGGCCTCTTTCTCTAATAAGATTGTAAGTGTCTTCAAAAGGCCCGTGTGTTAAAGCCTTAGTTGCTGGCCTGTGGTTGCAGTCGGGAGGTTGTAAAACCTTTAGAAGTTGAGCCCTTGTGGAATAAAGTTAGGGCACTGGAGGCGTGTATCAGAGAAGTTATCAAGACCCAGCCCCCACTTTTCTTCAGGCTCTCACCAAACCCAGCGTATACTCCCACCCTATGTTTTGCCTTCCCACAGACTCAAAAGCAATGAAGTCAAGCGACCTTGGACTGTAACCTTTAAATTGTGGGCCAAAATAAATCTTTCCTCCCTTAAGCTGATTACTTCAGGTATTTTTTCACAGCCGTGGAAACCTAAGCAACAAACCTGGACTCGGTGGTTGGACGCTCATAGGAAAAATATAGATGTAGCCAGCCTTATTAAGGATTGAGTTCAAGAGTCTCTTCGTGAAGATTCCCACAGCGGACCTTCCTTCTCTTTCCCTCACTAATGCGTCAATGCAGGGGGAGAGCGGCCTTGTGGGCCGAGTAATGAAGACAGAGGGGCCTCTGTTTAGGAGCCTCTCACCTCCAGCCTGCTCTGTGAGATCAAACGTACAAGAAAGAAACAAATGGGGAATTGTGTTAAGCCACTGATATGGCACGGTTTGTCTATTAGAGTTAATCTTATCCTAAACATCCAACTTCAGCAGCTGGAGGTTTTTCAAACCATTCAGGTGCTGGGCTGGGCTGAAAATCTAAGAAAAGAACCTTTGGTGAACATAATTTGTCAGGGTGTATTTTCTTTTCCACTTTAGGCTGAGCTTATATATGACCAACTTTTCTTTTTCATCCATGCAGTGTGAAGCATGGGGAGGGGAGTTAGAGAGGACAGGCAGTAAAGATGGTTTGTTTTTCTTTGTTTATTGCTGCTCTGAGTGCAGGCTGTGTGGACCCCATGTTTGTGCGTGAGGCCTGGCATTGTCTCCTGATCTCATGCCACAGGCTACCCCAACCATACTGTGAAAACCATCAAATCTCAAGCTTTCTTGGACTTGGCAGCAGAAGACTTTACTCTTAAATTGGCCTTGACTCTCTGCTGGCCTGTCTGAATTCCTGCTCTAAATCAATGTTTGGCTGTGAGAAGACCATACTTTCTATCCGCCCATGCTTGCATTTCAAAATATGTTATTTATATTTTGGCTAGCATTTTAAGTTGTTTTCAGTAGGAGGGTCAGTCTGGTTTTGTAATTTTTAATACTGCCAGAAAAAGAACAGGACATTTGTTTTGAAAGGGATTTGAAGTTGTGAGAAATTTATGTATTGCTCCTAACTTCCACAGATTTATTCATCTCATTCTGGATATCTGAATTTCTTAGTCACATCTTCTGGGTTTTTCTTCTTTTCTTTTCTTTTCTCCTTTTTTTTTAAAAAAAAATTAAGCTGGACAGTAGTAACAAGAATACTCCAAGAAAAATTCTACTATTTTCACTCACTATGAATTATGGAAGAAAAGAAGGGAGGAAGGAAAAAAAGAAGAGATGAAAGGAAATAAAGGAGGACGAAAAGGAATGAAAGGAGGAAAGGAAGGAAGGAAAGGACAGATGAGAGAAAAGAAGGAAAGCAAAGAGAAGTAGAACTAGGATGTAAGTAATTTTTTTTCCATATAGAGCACATCTTCCTTCATTTTAATACTCTTGTTGGCAAGGGGATTATTTTAGGAGCATAGTGTGAAAGCCAAAGGCAATTCTGTTAGTGTGTGTTTAGCTGTAACAGTTCACAGCAGTTTTAATCCATGGAGGGTACAGATTTTGTTACAGGTCACCCCCCGAGGGACCGCAATACGGAAGCCAGCAGTGACTTTTAATTTTATCCGTTTTAGGTGGGCTCAGATTCAACTATAAGCTCTCCATCACCTTTTAGGAGTCTTTTGCTCTTTAAGACTTATTCCATATGTAAAACAGACTCAATATGATATTCAGGTCATTTTTTCTGTGAATAAGTGGAGCATGGTCTAAATCATCAAGCTAAAATGAAGGTAGAGTATGCGGTTTTAAAGGGAAATACTTTCCTCTTTTGTTTCAAGCAACAAAGTAGAAATGTGGACGGAAGAAAAAAATCATTCAGGGAAATTAAGTTAGGGCCCCAGGAAGGTCAAGATCATAACAGCCGGTTTAATTATAAGAACTTGTAAAAAGCTCATTATAGGATAATTTCGAAGTATCATTCATTGGATAACAACAGATATTACCTGGAATATCTTAAATAAGCTGCTTTGTTAGCAATCAATGTGCCATTGTGAAAATGGCCAGGAGAGCATCTACAATCTGCTATTATTTGGAGAAAATATAAATTATTTTGAGCCATGGAGTATGGGGTTGTCACTGAGTATTTCTGCTTAGATATTTTACAGCAATTGGATAGATGGTACAATTAGGAGGGGCCAAACCTTCTAAATTAAGAAAACATTGAGTTGGATATTCCATTCCCTACTCAGGCTAATAATTAAAGCCTAATATATATTTTTAATTTTGTTGTTGTATTAATTTTTGCCCTTTTTCTGTTGGCAACTGTCTTTGGCCTAGATTACCTTTTTTCCTTTTGTGAATAAACATGACTTATTGATAAGGAACTTTCTACCTAAGATAGACCACAGTTGTGGATTAGGCCATTCATGTAGCACCACCTGAGCTTTCTTCATAATGTAGGTACAGTTTATTGGTATGGGTTTCTAACTGATTCATGCTTTGCTTATTGGTTTGTGTTGTTTTTCTGTAACAGAATAGCTGATGTCAGGTGCTTTATTAAGGAAAGAGCTTCATGATATTTGCAGTTACAAAATCTGAAAGTGGAAGATGTGTCGGTCCATAGTTCAGCCTGTGGTCTGGACTTGGTGGCTGGGGCAATGGATAATGAAGAAATTAAAAGAGAATCAGCTACGTACAGAAGAGGCTAAGTGTGTGGGCTAAACTTGCTTTATTACAAGGGAATTAGCCCACTCCTTGAGGCCAGCATTAGTCTCTTCCAAGGGTGATGATCCAATCCTGTTGCCTAATTAATTTCTTTTGGTTCTCACCTCTTAAAAGGTCCACTTTCTCAACACCAGTACACTAGGGACCAATCATCTAGCACCTGAAAATTTGGAGAACACACTGAAACCAAAGCCGCTTGTGATTTGAACAGCGAGGATTCAGAGCAATTAAGTTTCCTCAGATGGGTACAGCCATGCTACTAAAGGTGTAGTCCCTCAGCTGGCTGCATGAGTAGCCCTTGAGTGATGATCAGAAACACAGATTCCCAGACTCTGCCCACACTCACTGATTTAGAATCTCTGACAGCTGAGACTCTAGGGTCTGTGTCGTAAATAAGCTCCCCGTGTGGTTCTTCTTTGTCATACAAGTTTATGACTCAGAACATTACAGCTGATCAGAAACCTTTCTCTGTAATCTTGCCAGGTCATAGTTTAAGCTCTGTGGATCTAAATGGACTGTTAGAACTAATCAATGAGCTGTAGTAGGAGCAGAGGTAGACAGCAACATTTCCGTGGCTGTGTTCCAATAAAACTTTATTTACAAAAATAGACTCTGGGCCAGTTGTGGCCCATGGGTCACAGTTTGCAAATCCTTGGAGTCCCATTTGTTCCTGGTTATAATAGCGTCAGTAAGTGGGGAGATGGAGGGAAAGTAATGTTGATTAAGTGCCTACTGTGTATGTACTTACCCTAGCATATAGTCTGCTTTAAACAGATGTGTGGGTTATATGAAGAACAACAGTTGGAAACATTTGGAAAGGTGCAGCACACAACTTGAGCAGCATCATACAGAGGCCCTAGCCTTGCCTTGCTGTATTTATCTTACAATATAAAAAAACAAAGGCTTGGACAGGTCAAGGACTTGCCTGAAGGTACTATGAGCCAGCATGAGAACAAGGATGAAACCTGGTCCATCTGACTGTGAAGGTAGTGCTCTGCCCACTCTACCGAAGACAGGAACACAGGGCTGTATTTGTTTTTCAAGAACCATGAGGGCAAAAACTTACCACCAGACATTGGAAAGGAGAGAGAAATGGTGGAGATCGAGCTAGAGATAGACATGGAGGCAGGAACAGAGAGACTGTGTGTGAAGGACTCAAAGAAACACCTTTGATGATAAATGAACAAAAGACAATGATTCCAAGATTGCTTTAGGTCAGGTTCATGCAGTGGCAGTCTGGCAATAACTCTATCTATTAAATGTCTACCTAAAGCAAATCATTTCCGACTTAGTGACTTCAAATTATAAGAATTTATTATTACTCTTTTGGTCTTGGCTCTCCAGCTCATGTGTCTAGGGGGTGGATGTGTGGCTGGCAGTTCTACTGTGCTTTGCTGGTTCCTTCTCTGTCTCTGAGGGACATCAGGCTGGAGAATAGTCTAGGGTGTCTTGGCCAAGACAAGTAGGTTCTCTTATGTTAGTTTGGGAAAACTTTCTTTGGTGGTGGTGGTGAGGTTTTCAAAGACAGCAAGCAAAAGTGTGCAGAAGTAGGCAAGACTTCTCAAGGTGCTCATCTGGATAAAATTTCCTCCCATCTATTTTCCTGTATCTTCAGATTTCTGTGGCCTTGGGATCGACTGGCATTGCCACCAGAAAGCAACAGCAGCCCTGGTGAGCTAGTCTGAAGTATAGCTCTCGAATGGTCTTTACCACACCTGCTTCAGGGTTTCTAATCCAAGTCAAGATGTTCCCAGCCTTCATGTCATAAAGACCTGCCAAATTCTCCGGTTCTCATTTTGTTTCCCCTTTACCTGTTCATTATCTAGACAGCATCTAGAATCATTCTTAAGAAACAAACAGACATAATTCAGAGCTTCCATGCTTATAGGGATAAAGTTGAGGGCTCTTGGAGGGCTGGTTCAGCTTTCGCTCCAGCGTCATCCTATACCCCCACGCCATAGCCATTGTTCTTGGTCCACAGTGGCTTTCCTATTCCCTGAATGCACTGAGCCTCATCTTCCTTGGAGCTTTACACAGGCTGTCCCCTCTGCCCGGAGCTCCCCCCTGCTGGATCCTGTGGCTGGTCTTTTTCCATCCAGCCTCAATCCAGATGTTTTCTGATGAAAGAAACCTTTCTTCTCCTTGCCTTCTGTGCACCAATCACCACATTTCATCATATTCCATATCTTGGTTTACTTCCTTTCATATCACTTATCTGAACAGACCTCACTTACTTTCCTAACTTTCTTCTTCCCTCCTCACTTCTGCTTCCTTCAGTCTCTCTCCCTCTGTCTCTCTTCCTCCTCCTCCTCCTGTCTTCCTTGTTGTCTTGTCTCTCCTGCCTTTGCCTCCTGTTCTGGCTTCTTTCCCTGTCATATCATCTGCACATAAACATCAGTGAGTGGATTTAAAAAAGATTGTTTGGCTGGGATATAGCTCAGCAGCACAGGACCTGCTTGGCAATTGCAAGGTCCTGAGTTTGAGTCCCAGTACCAAAAACCAAAACCAAAAACAAAGAACTAAAAAGACAGTTTGAAAAGGCTGAAATTTCTAAGGCTGTGGTAACTATCCAAATGTGGGAAAAAGGAGAAAGAGATAAAAAGGAACCAACTCCCAAACTTCTTGTAATCATCAGGCATCTTATAAACAGATGAAAGATTATCCTTAGAAGACTACATTTTGGAGAGAAAGTGGTCAAAGTCATGTTAGACTATTAGCATTAGTGCCCCAGGAAAGCAGAAGCGGTCCCTTGCATGGAGAAGTTTGGGGTTTGGCCTCAGAGAGGACTGGGGACGGAGCAGGCATCTTCATCGTTGATAAAACAGTGTTCATCTAAATCTTTGTAATTAATCAATTCATTGTGATGTACACACTTACAAACATTTAAGATATACATATATTTGTATATATGAATATGCATTGTATGCAAATTTAAATTTTATGAATGTAGTTGTAAAAAGGCTGTATGTCCCAGGACAATAATGAGTGTAGGCCAGACAGATGTAAAAACAAAAACAGAAAACACCAAGATTTTTGAATTTTAAAGGTTTTGGAATCATTGAGAAACATTTTGGAAAGATACTACTTTCAGGTGAGTTACAGCATATATTTATGTCAGATTTCTAACATTTGGTGTTATAATACGGAGTTTGTAGTTTTGTTCCCTTGGTTTTATGTCCATTTCTTAGTTATTCTGAAAATCTGGAGTTTTAAAACAGGGGGATTAGAATGAAATTAATTCAGTGACCTACTCCTCTGACCTGGTCTTCTTGCCAAATTTCACCGAGTTACTTGTAAATAAATAGAACATCAAAGTGAAAACTATGTATCTGTTCTATGTGAATGTTCTCATGGTGCAGAGTGAAAGGTTACTTTCTATGTTATGATTTTGGGTGTAGAAGAATGAGACCTTTTTGTCACTATTAGGGTAGAATGATACATGGGTAAAACAACTACTTTCATCATTAAGTAAGATACTCTGTCCTAGGTCTTTGCTGTACTTCAGTAGCTGCAATATAATGTGTTTCTCTTCGATGTGTAATAGGGAGCTCCTACCCCAGGGCTGTAAAGATTGGCATCTACACATTCTGTGTTAATACGATGTTTTCCTAGTCTTTGAAAGTGGTTAATTTTTAAAAGTATACTGAATAATTTTCCTGAAATACATTTTATATAATTAAGTTGTTTAAAAAAAAAAACCTCACTTTCTACCTTTATTCCAGCCAGTGTTGATTGCCTGTATATTAAACACCTGCACCAAGCATGGCAGGGACAGAAAAACAGAATTATCTGTACTTCCAACATGCAAGGTATGCTGGAAATACGTCATGCTTGCCTCACTTATACTATGCCCATAATTAGTGGCTCTATCTAAAATCTTGCAAGTATATTTGACCTCCACATCCATGGGCTTCACATCAGCAGAGTCAACCAGCTTTGAACTGAAAGCATTACAAAAATAATTCAGGAAAGTTTCAAAAGAGCAAAACTCGAAATTGCTGCACACCAGGGATTCCTGTCTCATTTGTGCACTGTGCAGTTGGACTTCTGATGGCTCTGTCTGTATTGAGCACTTACTACCCTCCCCACCATGTCATTTCCTAAGCAATAATGTATACGTGCACATACCATATCTACATTGCACTGGGTGTTGTAAATAATCTAGATATGATTTAAAGTATACAAGGGACGTACACAAGTCATACACAAACCCTATGCCATATTATATAAAGTACTTTAGTATACAAAGATTTTATGTGCTTGGGATCCTGGAACCAGTCCCGTATGAATACTGAGCAACGACTATATTATTTTCAGGGAAAAAAGGAAAAATAGAAAGAATAGCTGCTGCTAAAGATATAGCCTCTAGACCTAGATTTTCTAAATGTAAAATTTGGCCTATAAATAGCACTGTAACAATGATCTTACTAACAATATACTGTTGTTTTACCCATTCAGCACTGTCCAGTGTGAGTGAGGAGGGTCTCTGGATACTGTTTCCCCCAGATGGTGTCTCAGAGTTGAGACTCACTTCATGGTGTGGCAATCCCATCTTAGGGTCATGGGCTTCCGACCAGAGAGAAGTAAGCATAGAAAACCATGGCACACCTTGCAGAGGTCCGATGAAGACAGCAAACTTCATCGCTGTGGGTCACGTTCTCCTGGCCAGAACCATGCACATGGCTCTACCGAGGCAGCGAAAAAGGAAGCCTTATCGTGGTGTTGGCAGGAAAACCAAATAGTTTATAGTTAATACTTAGAGTCAGTCTTTCTATGCCGGGCACTGGAACTTATTATCTTCTATGTTTTAAAACTTTCTGTGCCTCATTTTTCTTGTTTGTGAAATAAAGCAGCAATAAGGTTGACCTCACAGGATTGTTATGAGGAAGAAACAAGTCAATATATCCAAAGGCCCCAAAGGAGAGCCTGTCAATATGCTATTAAAATGAGTTATTCTGACTTAATGTGAGAGGGAAATTACTTTAAGGGAGATACATAGTCTCTAAGATTTCCCAGTAGAAGGGGAACATTTTGATCTGGGGAAAGATGTAGGCCACCAACAGTCCTCTGAAGATGTCCACCTAAACTAGGTAACCCATAAATACATGGAAAAGGTGACTTTGAAGATGTGATGAAAGTTTTGACCTTTGGATGGGGGAGGTAACTCTGGATTATCTGGGTGGATTCACCCTAATAACATCTCTCTTGAGAACAGAGACCTCCCCCAGTTAGTGCCAGAGGAGATGCAATAGAAGGGGGTGTCAAAGGGGATTAAAGTTTGAGAAGGACTGCATTTTAAGGTGCGGGGTCAGCAGAGACCTCAGTACTACACCCACAAGTAACCTGAAATTATATCTCTCCCTAGCCCTGGAGCCTTCACCTATGAACCCAGCTGGATAAAATTGAATTTATCCTGATGGGCTCCTAAGCAGAGGACACAGTCAAGTCTGCTTACAGACTGTGAAATAGGAAATATGTGATTTTTTTAAGTCACTAATTTTGTGTTAATTTGCTATGGTAGCAATAGGAAACTAGCAAAAGGGAGAATCTATAAAGTATTCATAATAGATAAAGCACTTGGGATGGATCAACAGGCAGGACATTCCTAGTCAGATAAAATGGAAAGGCATTTCAGTAAGGGGACTGGAAAATTGGGTTGGGCCATGTTTTGTAAAATAAGCCAGGATTAAAGATTGGTCGATCGAAGTCATAATGTGGGAGCGTTTGAGATTTTAGGCTAGGGAGTTAATTCCACAGTACATGAGGCACCGTTGGATTTTGATTCGTAGGATGATGTTGTCAAGAGTCTATATGAAGAAGTTATTTGGTGATGGGTCTCCATAGCTATGGGGCTTGCTTGTGCACAGAGGTACAGTAGTAGCTTTGGGAAAGAAAAGTGGGCAGTCAGGAAAGACTGTTGCATGTGAGGTCCTCTGAAAGCAGACCCTGAGGCCAGGGTGGCCAGGAAGTGCTCTCAGGCGGCAGTCCCCTCAGGAGAAACCAGTAAGAGAGCAAGGAAGCAGAACAAAGAAGTAGGCAAACTGTCAGATAAAGTGCTGGTCTGCTCTGGATCCCATAGGGGACTCAAGCACCTATTATACCTTCCAAGTTTGTTTGAAGGTAAAGGAGCTGGACTTTCACATGTTGGTATCAGTCAGTGATTGACTGCTGGTCACCCTGAGTGGTACAAACTTTCAAGCACTGGGAGGAAAAAGTGCCAGTAGTTCCAGAACAGCACTCAGAAGAAGGGCTCAGGTAGAAACCATTGCAGGCAAGAGAGGCAGAATCAGGAAGATGGGCACAGAGAACCATGGAGACGTGGAGAGAAACGGTAGCACCATTTCTCAAGCCCTACCATGATGAATAGGAATCAGAGTATCTGGAAGGGATGAAGGTCAAAGAAAGAAACAAGAAGATGAGTAGGTTCTGGATATATAATGTGTGCGTCCCTTAAGCTAATTATTTAGAACACTGGAGCTCAGTTCCATTTCCAAGTGATACAAAAGCCCAAACATCGTATAACTTATAGGGACTCAGAGCTCTTGGAATGGTGGGCATGCATTTTCCACCTCAGTGCATTGCATCTTTTCCATTTTCCAAAAATGTCTAGCTAATTTTCACATGAGAGTGATCAAAACGAGGCATTATTAAATATTTTCAATTACTCAGAGGAAACATATAATTGAATGGCAATGTTTTATGGCTGCTAACAATGAAAGTTGAACTAGATATTGATCACATTAGTATATTGTTCAAGTTAAACAAAAATGAGCAAGAAACCATTAGGCATTTTTCTCCAGCTTCCAGGGTTAGTCAAAATGAAAAAAAAAATAACTCTGTTAAAAATATACACAAGAGCAGTCTGTAGCCTACAAACTAAATTGTGATAAATGAGAGAAAGGAGCAGGCACTTGAAGCAAACAACAAACAAATATTTCCTAATCTAACATAATTACATGAATCTCGAGACTCTAATTCAGTTTAGCCTGTTTCCTGGGTGCTCCTTATATTTAAAATCTCTTCTGGACCTCGTGGGGGATGGAGAGCGCAAAAGTTAGGAACCTCTAGGCTATTTGCTAGCACTTCCTCTGGAGTAAAACAGCACATATTTAAATCTTCACAGTACCACTGAGCTATGAGATCTTAGATAAGTCATTTTATTGCATTAATCAAAATCCATTGACTGATAGCTACTATATGCCAAGCACCACACTGACAAAGCAACTTTTAATCCTTGTAAAATAGGGAGGTGATAATCTCTTTCTGAGGTGGGTGTGCTGTTCCTCCAGTTGTGGTCCTGGACCAACATTCTGAACACAGTCTGGGTGCAGACCAGAAGTGCAGAACTTTGGCACCATCCCAGAGCTGATGAGTCAAAAGCTCTAGAGATGGGGTCCTGAAATCTGTTCAATTAGATGTCTTAGTGCTTCTGATGAAGTTTGAAGAGTATTGAATTAAATGAGATAGGATTTACAGAGTGCTAAGTGTTCAATGCTCAGCTTCTGCATCTATAAAAATAAACTGATACTAACTGTCGTCTCCTGGAGCTATTGGGTGAATGTGCAGGGGACTAGCATGGTCGCTGTGACACAAGCCCCCACTAACGTCAGGTATTCTAGTTGTAGCAGAAGAAACATAATTTTCCCCTTGCCCTTTTGAGCTCTTCGATGGGGATCCTTGTAACAAAAGACAGATTAATAAGACAAAAAGTTTTTAACATGTTTATTTCATGTACTCATGGGAGATACACAGGGCATGAATAACTCTCCAAGAAGTGGCCAAGAACTTTGGCCTACATCACATCTTCAATAAAGGACATTTTTGTAGATGTGGCAAGAAAAGATCTTGGGTCACTAGGAGCAGCAAACTGTGGGACACAAATGTACTGAAAACTGTAAAAATAAAATGTGTTCCACAATTTTCTCTAGTGTCATCTTCAGGCTAAGAGGCTAAAGTTGTATTTGTTGGTTACACTACTCTGTCTTTCTGGAAATGGAAGAGGAGTCAATTTGTAATTTATATTCTGTGTTTAGGCAAATAGGAAGAAGCAGAGAGCTTTTCTTGAATCTTTTTGTTGTCAATTGCTTTTGCCTCAAAGTTGTTTTTATGCCCATTTTTATGCCCACTGCTCTGGGGTGGCATATTCTGGTCTCCTAAATATTAGTGCTAAAAACTTATTATTACTAAATATAGCTCTTGTAACATGGCTGTTTGCCCAAGAGTCCTGAGGCACATTTAATTTTCAACACATTTAATTTTCTATTGCCACTGTCCCAGAATTCCTGGTCATTCTGCTTCAGAGCTCAGTGACTACAAAATATCAGCAGAAAAGTTCTCATGAAAAAATATGATTTCTCCATGATATATCAGTGTGCAATGTGGAAGAAATGGATCCTATGGTCATTCAAAAAGCTGTTTATTGGGGAAAGCAGGCTTTCTCTCTTCTACTTTCTTACCTCTCTCCTTCCTTAGCTCCTTTCTTTTAAAATAAAAATATACCCTGAGGCCCAACTTTATACCAGTCATTATGCCAGACATGTGGTTCGCTGGTAAATAAACTCAGACACATTTCTGACCTTACTGAGTTCACTGAAAATAGACATAATTCATTCATCCATTTGCTAAAAACAAAACAAAATAAGTTCTAGGATCTCCAAACTAAAATACTGGGTTTTAACAAACTGAAAATTTGTCCACCTAATTTAGTGATGAGTTTTGCAAAATTAAGGCTAACATCATGCTTTTGTGGGCTACTTGCACATCACTCTTAGAATTCACTTACTTTCATTCCTAGTCACAAGACGTATCTATGGATGTGTACTATGTGCTAAGCACTCTTCTTGGCGTGTATAATGCTGACAAATGGATGTGATGTTCTGGCCAAAAGATAAAAAATAAAAGGGATCAGTGACATTAGGAGATTTTATAATAGGGATAATTGGGGAAAGCATAGGAGATAAGCAAGAGAAAAGAAGAACTTCTGAACTTTCTAGAGAAGGTGTGTGTGACTCATGGAATTTTCATAGGTTAATACCTGTATGTTAACCAACATCCACATCAGACAACAGAACATTACCATGCTCAGAGAAGCTCACTTCATGCCTCCTGCCAAGCTACCATCTCCTAAAAGTAACAAGTCTCTATTTCTAATACCATAGACCACTTTACTTATTGAAATAAAAATGTACTTATGCAGTATAAACCAACTCATATCAGTAACCCTGCCAACATTATATTTATAAGATTGATTCATGACATTATTTAGGTCGTAAATCATTCACGCTAATTGCTGGATAGTGTCTGGTTGGATGACTACACCTTAATTTATATTTTCCATTTCTGTAGAAATTTAGATGGTTTCCCATTTGGGACTATTATAAATGATATGGCTGTAAATATTCTATTACATGAGGTATGGTAAAAATGTATATAGTTCTATTGAATGTATACCTAGGAATAAAGCTGCTGAGTCATAGGCAGAGCAAATGTAGCACATCTCGAGATAGTTCCAATAGTGGTTTGGTTTTTTCATAGTGGTTGTGCCAATTTCCACATTGACCACTAGTGCATGGGAGAGCTACTTTTTTTTTTTTTTTTTTTGCGGTACTGGGGATTGAACTCAGGACCCTGCGCTTGCTGGGAGAGCTACTTAACAGTAGCTTTCAAACCAGGGGCCTTCATAGGTTCGTCTCTGGCCTTCTCCTTAGCAATAGAAGCTTCTCCTTGCCTCTGATTACTTCTGGAGCACGAAACATTGTGGTAGGAGAATTCAGAAGAGGACAAACTTTTTCTACAGCCAAAAGTACTCCAAATTTAAAGCATAGTGAGAAAAACATTATTATCAAAGCCGCCTTTCTAAAGAAATAATAATACTTCACATTAATAAACACAGTAGGTGGCAATTGCTTTTAAAACTACCTATTTCTACAGTTCTTTCCCAGCTGAATGTCTAACTGTGTCTTGAATGGCAGAAATAAAAGATCTTCATGGTCCTCTCACTCCATCTATGTTTCCACAGAGAAGATGGATGGTGCTTTTTGATTTTTGCTCAGTAGTAATTTGAAATGCCACAGTAGGGTTTAGCAATTTTCCAGCAACTTGAAAAGTAAAAGAAAAACCATGCTTTGTTGGTTGGTGAACACTACACTTTAAATGCTCTTGTGACTAAAAATGAAAGTAAGTGAATTCTAAAACTAATGTTCAGGTGGCCCACAAAAGCATTATCTTAGCCTTACTTTTACAAAACACATCACTAAATTAGGTGCACAAATTTTCAGTTTGTTAAAACCTGGTCTTCTAGTTCTGAGATCTTAGAATTACAAGAGAAAAGTATTAATCTTAAGGCCTGGAGTAAGGAAAAATTAGGGGTGAATAAGAAAGAAGGAAGCAACTGGATGTCCACATTACAGAAGAGTTCAGCAATATAAATCTTCCTGCAGAAGAAAAGAAATGAGGAGTTGAGAAACTAAGCATAGTTAGGAATATTGAATCTATGTATCAGCTATCACAGGCCAGACTCTTCTGGGTAACAAATAGGCCCCATATCTCAGTAGTTTACAGTAAATAATTGTTTATTCTTCATGCTTTGTTTCTTTTGCATGATGGCTGAAGCTCTATCCTGCATAGTTTGTATAATGAGATCCAGGATGACAAGATAGGCTCAGTTTGTATATTAGTTGTCTTTTGCCACATGAATGCTATGATTCCAAAACCCCTGCCACAAAACTTGGGCAATACTCGATGATAAATATAACTTCTTCTATGAGCCTATATGTCACCAGATAGTTCACCTAATCTTGCAGGGGCTCAGTAGATCACAGTCTGGTTCATCCACCTATTTGGTCATTCAATCAGGCTGGTCTAAAATATCCTTGGCTGGGACAATATGTCCCTGGCCAACTGGTTTCTTAATTCTTCAGCAGGGAAGCCTATGCTTATGTACATATTGATACCAAAATAACAAAAAGGTAACTGGAAGAGTGTGATTCCTCTTCCAAATTCCTATAAAACAAAAACACTTAAAATGATGGAAAAGAGTTCTTTCCTTTCATTACATCTACCATTCCTTGAAACAATAAGCATAAACAGAACATTGGTAGAATGGGGATGAGAGGAGGAGATAAGAACAAATTACGAGAAAGTACACAGTGCTTGTGTGAAATCATGTATTAAGTTGAACCAGGTTCCACAAACAAGGATCTCTATCTTCCAGAGAAGTTGCTATAAAATCATATTACAAATAAAGAAGTGAAAAGTTTCCATTGTTTAATAATATGTAGATGTAATTATTCTGTAATTATTATTATTATTAGGCAGATGTATTATCTGCCTAAAATACAGAGCATTATTTATTGGTCAGGATAGTAAAGGGAAAAGCAAGCCTACCATTTCTCTCACATCTCACTGTTGAAGCAAGTCATGTGGCCAAGTCAGATGTCAGTGGGGTAAGGAAATAAAATTCTTTCTCACAGATGGAGAAAGGATGTTTATAAAAATAATAGTCTTTAATAGAAGCTGCGAGGGGAAAATATTGGTTTCTTCAAGATTGTTGTTGCCTGAGAAAAATACAGTTTTGTCATGAGAATATTTCCCAGATGTTAGATAAGACATGAAAAGTCTAATTATACACTTTCACATTTCAAAAGGTTGTCCTTTAAAAGTCTCTGAAACATTTAGGGACCCCTACTGTCGTAGCCGCTAGTTCAGTCATTATGGCTTATTGTCCATCTGACCCATGGAAACACGAACCATACTCCACGTGCCTGATGTGGAAAACAGTATAATAACCCTAAAAGAACGCTTCAAGTGAGTATTTTTTGAAAGCTCAGTTTCCTACACCACCAAGGTATAGCGGGAACAAATCTAAGTTCACAAACTTAGGCAGTGTTTGCTTTTTGCAACTCTAGTTAATTTCTATTATGAGATCCTACAGCATGATAAGGCATATATAATTTTAGTTAATTTAGGGTTTCTACCCGTGTGCCCCTGGCTGCATGTTAAACTCTGAGGCTTTCACTATGTCATGAGTTTTGCAGTATGGGGTCAGAGGTATGGAGCCCTGCATTACACTGACATTGGAAAGCCATCCTTCATCCTGGTTCTTGGGTTTTCGTGCAGATTATTGATATATAACCCTAAGGTTCAATCTCAGAGCCCTCTCTGTCTCACTTTGGCATAATGGATACATGCACTCCTCTGCCATATCGGCAATGGGCAGCATGGAGGAGGTGTTTGAATTCTTTTACTTACTGTCATGCCATTACAGATGTGTAGAGGACATTGTTCAGCCTTATGCCATGTTGGGACGGAGTCTTTGTGAAGGTGATCAGAGTCAGCTGTCTAGAGATAACAAACTTCATGCCATTCCTGGGGCCTTCCTGACCACCTGGGATGTCACCAAGAAGCTCTAACCCCTGCCTCACTTCACTCCTCCACACTCTTCCTGTTTTTCACACAGTCTTGTTCCAAAGAGTTGATCCTGACAACTCCTGGTCTTCCTCCTCTTGGCTACCACTTCGTGCTCCTCCTTCCCCTCATTTCCCTGCTCCTGACTTTGTTTAAGGAGGGCATAAACTGGTGAACTTTGCTTTCACACATCTTACTTCCTCTCAGATCTATTTTATTTTCTGTGTATGTAAGCTCTTTTCCTGCCCACAGAGCCTAATCCTTTAAAATGCAAAAGCTTGGAAAAACATTCATTTCTCTCCTTTTGTTCTACTTTCCATTCCTTGAAACAATGGACAAAAATAGGACACAGAATGTGGGTGAGAGAGGGAGACAGAGGTCAACAGGAAGAAGCAGAACGGAAAACAACCCAAGTGAAAATGATTGTTGGTGTGTTGGCAAATGTTTAGAAACTTGCTTTAAAAAAGCCTTTATTGGTAGAATTTGCTGATTTCTGGATTTTTGTAGTATAAATGCTGCCACCATGGCTGACTTCAAGCTGACCGGGTGGCATCATTGAGCACAGAGCTCAGAAGAGATGGACAACACTGTACCACTGTATAGTGTTTCCCCCTTATCAGTACAACAGACATAAATAATCCCAGGTGCATTCATTAGAGTAAATATAACTTAAACATGAAGAATTGAGGAATTATGAGTGTTTATTAAGTTTTCTTGTTTGTGTAGTGCTGGGCTCAAACCAGGGCCTGGTACATACAAAGAACATGCTGTACCACTGAGCTACATTCCAGCCCTAATTTTATTTTTAATATAATTTATTTAACGTTAAGATTTCTGACATAATTTTAAATAATGGTTTAACTGACTCACTGAAAATTTAACAATGTGTTCTCAGCCTATCACAGCTGTAGGTATTTTGAATTCAATTGTTAATATTTATAACTATTTCCTTGAAACAAAGAAAGTGAGCCTTTGTGGCTCATAATATTGAATAGGTCATTTAACATGACTAGTGTTTGGGATACCTCCAGTCTTTCCTTATATTCTTTCAGATTTATCTAACACACAGGTGCTTGCATTGAGCTCATGTCAATTATTTTTAAAAATTTTTGGACATAACTATACTTGGTCAAACTTGGAAGTATGAGGGTTGTTTACATCATCTGTCAGGCACAACCCCTAACTGCTGGATAAAAGAAGGCAATGGACCATTTTGTGTCTATTGGTTCTCAGGTACAATCAGTACCAATCTGTACTGGACAGTGGGATGCTATTTCCTCTGTCCCTGTTCTGTTCTCTGTTGCCTTAGGTGGTGCTACCAGAAACTCTCCCAGTAAATCACCTGTGCCCAAGCCCTGCCTCAGGCTCTTCTTTCATGGGGAGTTTGATTAATGCATTGCCATCCCTGCAATCGTGGCTTAGTCTCACTTACCCTAAACATACTCACTTAGAGTTGGCCCAAATCACTGAATGTAATATAATAAAGTGCTGAATATCTCATATGATTTATTGAATACTGTACTGAATGTAAGAATCAGAATGGCTGTATGAGTACAGGAGACACAGCTGGGATTTTTGTAGACACAACGAGATGAGAAAACCCAATATTCTAAAAACACTGGTGATGTAGTATACTGCAGTGTACCAGTTGGTCACCCTTATGATTGTAGGACTCACTGGGAGCTGCTGCGGCTCACATCACAGAAATGTGCAGCACCATTTGCTGCTAACCTGGGAAGAGATCAACATGCAAAATTTAATTCAAAGCATAGCTTCCACTGGAGCTATATCATGTCTGTAAAAATTAAAACTGAAAAATCAAGTCCAAGTCATATATCATGTGTGTATTATAAAGGTACTATAGAAAAAGAATTACATCTATAGCAGATATATATGTATATATATGTTTTTCTCATATGAAATAAATAAATATGACATACATATGCTGTGGGTATACAAATAAAGTGGACCTCACTATTTGCAGGTTCCATATTTGTAAATTTGCCTCCTCATTACAATTTACTGACAACACCAACTCCGTGCTCGTAGCGTTTCAGAGACCCTTATGGACGTGCACAGAGCAACAAAATGTTTGAGCCACTCAGTGCTCACATTTCCACCGGAGGCTGAGCAAGACTCTGCTCTGCCTGTATTCTGTGAATGCAAGATCTCCTCCTGGCCTGAGTGCTTAGTTTTTCCCGTGTTTTGTGTCTTTTGTTATATAAAATAAGGAACCGTTCAACAGAGAGACACACTAAACAAGGTTATGTATGGGTCAATCAATGAAAATGTTGTGAATTGGGCTGGGAGTGTATACCAGTGGTAGAGTACTTGCCTAGTATGCATGAGGTCCTGCATTTGAACCTCAGTACTTCAAGATAAATAACAACCAAAGGAAAAGTAAACGTTGTACTTAGAGGCTTCCACAATTCTAACCTTATGAACATTTTTTTCTAGGAGCAGTTGGTTCATGGTTATTGATTCAGTCTTCACAGAGAATTTATAGAAAGCAGCTACTGTGAAAGGTGAGAAGGAGCTACACATATGTTGTATAATAAAGAGTAAAATTTAGTGTAGGAAGAAAATGTGGAAAGATACCAAAACATTAATAACTCTTTCAAGAGACCTACAAGATGCAGCCACTTTATGTGACATTCAGCAATCTTTGACAGCTCTAGGTGAAGTCTACAGCTATAGCCTTCTTTGTATGTAAGAAGCAGCTCTCCTTGGGTCCAGGTTCATTTCTTGCGGTATACATTATCCAAGGAAAAGTGCACAAAGCTAAGGTAAACAAGAAAAGAAGACCTCACTTAAGAACAGTACACATGGAAGAAAGACAAAGTCAAGTTAGCTGGAAGGAAGAAAGGGCTGATTTTTAAAAATCTAGTATGAGGGGCTCCTAGGCTGTCTGAGTTTGCTAATTGCTCTTACCCCACCAGTGTTTTCCTAACCAGAGTGGTTTGCCAGTTTGGAGCCCAGCCAAAGTTATGCTCCTATGTTCCCACAGAGAGGGTGAGCTGGATGTGGTAGAGAGTGAGGGAAATAGGGTCACCACCTTCCCTGATAATTACATTTCCAAAGGTTGGCACCCAGGTCCTCCAGAAAGAGGAGGCTTTAGGAATGTCTACGCGCATTTCAAAGGGCTAAAGAAAGAATTTGTAGTTACAATTTTTTAGAATGCATGCTCTAAGTAAATGTAGAACAAAGACTAAAAACCACAAACAAAAAAACAGAAACAGAAAAACCTATTTTTTTTTTTTTTTGTACTGGGGATCGAACTCAGGATCCTGCGCTTGCTAGGCAAGCGCTTATTCCACTGAGCTATATCCCCAGCCCAGAAAAACCTTTCTTAAATGTAGTGAGCTGAAGGACTGTTAAGCCTGCCCCCTCTGTGTGCATATGTAAATGTGCATCTGTGTGTGTGCGTGTGGGCATGTGTGACAGGAGGATTTGATTTTAGGCATGTGTTAATGCAAAGGGTCCTCAAGAGACTAAAAAATCTTTGCTAAGAGCTTGCAAGTGTTTGAGTGCCACATTATTTATGAAACGAATAAAAAATATTGCTTGCAGTTAGGTTTCAAAAATGTGTTTTTGTAATTAATAAGACTCATTATTTTGTTGAATGAATTGAGTAATACCTTTTTGTCATCATTGATTTTATTGATCAATAAATATTAAATTAAAACACTATCATGCACAAGACAATTGATTTTTCTTTAAAAAGAGGTCTTTATGCACAAAAAATTATTGGCATTATTAAGTACTTAATGAACTATCTCTATTAAATGAGTCAGTCAATATTCTACTTTCAACTTCTTCTTTAAAAAGCAACATTCTCCTTGAGTTGAGAAAATTGAATTGTATAGAAAAAATTTAAACTATTTTGACATACGATTTTATAATAAACTTGAAAGAGAAATACTGTGGCTATTTAAAAATAAATAAGCTTAGATTATGAAGCGCCTTTACATGTTAAGAACATTATTTAATATAATAAAAGGCTAAGGAGTAAAATCTTGACTTCAGCTCAATTTCATATATTATGAGGTGTCCTAATATAACCTCCAGGAGGTGGACCTGAAATACAATGTCATACAAACAAGAGCAAGAATGTTTGCAAAACTTTGTCAAAACTATGATGAACTTGAATATACAATTTAAAAGTAGGAGAGTTATTTTAAAATAAGCTGTGGGTCATGGAGCTAGAGTCTTCAATTTCCTTTCCTATCACTAAATGGAATACTCAACCCAATAATAGAGGGCAAAACACAGGAAAAGGGAAAAGGAAAGTTGAAAAGGTACCAAAACAGTAATGACTCTTTCAAGAAACCTCAGAAAGCAGTAGTTTTGTGTAAAGCTCCATAGTCTTTCAGGCCATGTGCAAAGGTTACAGCTTCCTTCTTTGAACACAAGAAGAGCTTTCACTGAACCCAGCTATTTTTGTGGTGGTGATGGTTCTTTTGTTCTCAGAACACTGCATAAGGAAAGGAAAATGTTCTTACGTGGTGTAAATAAACTATCCCGTCTAATGGATTAATATAAAAATTTGAGATCATAATACTTTGAGATGGAGGCCCAAGGCTTCAATGTGAAGTTCTCTAAAAATACATTAGTTTCTCTTACAAAATATTTCACGCAGATTAATTCTGTTCTAGTGTGCACATGCACGTAGGCGCGCGGGCACGCACGCACACCCACACACACATACACAAATGTACAGACATATGCATACATTTTTTAGCAATGGGTGAAAACTTAATGCTATGGCCTTGGAGTCTGGTAGGTAAATGCAGGGCTCTGTGGAAGGATGGCCTGGCCTGGTCCGTGTTTCCCTGGTTCCTCCTTTGATCTCTCCGCTTCTCCCTGCCATGACATGAGCAGTTTCTCCTTTGCCACGTCCCTTCTGCTCTGGAGGCCACAGAATATGGAGTGAAACCTCTACAGACTGTGATCCAAAGCCAAACATAGGGGCTGGGGATATAGTGCAGTGGAATAAGCGCCTGCCTAGCAAGCGCAGGGTCCTGAGTTCAATCCCCAGTTCTGCAAACAAACAAAGCCAAACATTTCCTTGTTTAAACTGTGGGTGTTGGGTTATTGTGGCTCAGTGATGAGAAAGTACCTAAGAGAATTAGCATACAATTTTTCCCTTAAATACTTATAAAAATGTAAACTTTTGGAAAGGTTGTTTGCCTTCGTTTTAAACAGATTCTTACATGTTATAAAGGGCATTAGGAAACAAATATATTTAACTGGGAAGAAAGTACATGTTCTACAAATACATTAGATAGAAACAAAACTGAACCATTGACATATTTTTTGATCCAAAGCAGTAATGCATTTGGAATTCCTATTCCTGTGTGTAATTGAGAAAGTATCCTGAAAAAAATGGGTTTTATGTGATTGTGACTGGGTTGTTTTCCCCTTGAAGGGAGCCCCCAGTTTCTCTTAAATCCCCATCAGAAGAAAGCACGTATTGAATTTGGATAAAGTGGAGTATTATTTTTTTCTCACAAACTAATGATTATAAAACAAACAATAGTCATAATGATAGTAACAGTAATGATGATTACTATGTTTTCTTACTTGGGGGACCTTTTGATTCACATATACTAATCTTTGTTTTTTTGAAATTTAGGTGATGGGCAAGATTATACACAATGACAATCATCCTAATTAAATCAATGGTATGAAAAAGTCAGTTCAGGCTTAACACTGCACTGATTGAAGTATAGTCATCAAACACACATCTGACATTTATTTCTTTTCTTCTTTTTAGAAAATAGATTTTTTCCTCTGATAAATAATGGGAAAAATGTATTCTACAGGACTATTTTTCACTGTGCTCTCCCAAGTGTTTCCTAATGTATTCCTGGTCATCTATTTGAAAATGGGAAAAATTTAGAGTCAGGTAGTCTGTTGCTATGGCTTTGGTTTTTGCTTGTTTACCTTCAACTTATTTTAAAATGCCAAAAAGGAAGAATGAGGAAAGTGCAAAGACAGAGAATATGTCACTCAGAGGCAGATTAAAAGCAGTGATTTTTCAGTATAGTGGGGGGAGGGAGTGTCCCAAATTATATTTTGGACAATATATGAAAAATATTAGCTTATAAAAGATTTTTAATGCAACTACAAATAACAGAGGAAGTATTAATTATACTTATATAATATATACTTATAGATTATTTTAATTATTTATATCACCCCAAAGTCATAACCTGAAAACTAAAATCAAAATGTGAAGTCTACAGAGGAGTAAATCTTTTTCAATAGTAACATATAAACATGTTTATTTATAACACAAGAGTTGGAGGAAGAAGTGACTCATGAAAGATGTTTTGTTTCCTTGACTAAAATTCAACTGGATGCTTATCTTCCCAACGCACATACATGTCATATGGGTGTACACCTCCACTACAGTTTCCTGTTATTCTTTATTCCTGTCCAACAAATGCACCTCCAACATGGAAGAGAGTTATAGTAGGTAAAAAATATATCTTTCATTATAGGCTATAACAGAAAAAGCCATCAGATCATCCATCCTGTTTCCCAACATGTATTTCCATACATCACCAAAATAGAATTGTGGCTCAGTGATGAGAACGTACCTAAGAGAATTAGCATAAAATTTTTCCCTTGAGTACTTATAAAAATGAACTTTTGGAAAGGTTGTTTGCCTTCATTTTAAACAGATTCTTACATGTTATAAAGTGCATTAGGAAACAAATATATTTAACTGGGAAGAAAGTACATGTTCTCCAAATACATTAGATAGAAACAAAACTGAACCACTGACATATTTTTTGATCCAAAAAATTCTAATGAAAATTTCTAATGTGCTTGAAAATGTTTTATGTTCACATGGCCTTATGTGCTTTCCTGACTTAGCATTTGCTTAAAAAGAAGGGATCTCTTCTGTTGGAAGGCAAATATCTTCAGGTCAATAAAGATTGTTGGAGTGGTTGTCATCTGTCTGGAATTCCATTGGCTCTGAAAATTGACAGAGATTTTACCTAGGGGGTTTATGACCCTGGGGCACTGGGTCTTAAAAGGGACCACACTTTAGCCTTTGAGAGATGTTCTGAATGAGGAAGGAGACCACCATGGGGACAAAGGGCAGGTTCACTTCTGTGAGTTAATGTAGGGATGGTACACAGTAAAAGTCTCCTTTACTACGGTAAAACTTTGCATTAGATGTCTGCTAGGCTCTATATAGAGACATGTCAATCACTTAAGGATTGTCAGCCTAAAACTTTTAATAACATGTTTTTTATTTTTAAATTTATAGAACCAGTGTCACCCTCATTCAAGAATGAAGACTGAAGATGAGATTTGCAGAGGTGTTACGGCTTATGTTTAAATGCTCCCCCAAAGCTTTATGTAGTCATAGGTAGGGTATTTAAAGAGGTAGCTGGATCTAGAGTGTGTGATGCTTGCATTGATTCATGGTGCAATGCTAGGATCAAGGCACTAAAATTAAGGGTGTGGGTGCTACCCAGGCTAAGTAGCCTGGATAAGTTATAAGCAATAGAACGAGCTGTGGTCATCCCTTGTTTGTTCTATTTTCTCCCCACCATGAACTCTTTCTCCTCTGCTATGCCTATCTGCCATGCCACCCTGCCTTGGAGCTGATATATTATGGACTAAAACCTCCACAAACTGTGAGCTAAATGAGCTCTTCCGCATTTTAACTTTGGGTGTAGGTATTTTGCCTCAGCAATGAGAAAAGTAACTAAGATTGAATTTGGTACCTGCAGCGGGGTCCTTGCTCTGGCTATACCTGATGATATGGTTCAGGAGCCATTGGGAATGGCTTGTGGGAAGTGTTTGGAAAAAGATTGGAGATGTTGGCTGAAAAAGTAAAGCTGGGAAAAATTAGGTTGTACTTGATGGGAGATTCTGGTTAGAGCACAAAAGACCAGAATGCTGATACAAATACTGCTGGTAAAGACCAGGCTCAGGAGGTTTCTGTTACAAAGAAGGACTGCACTGGTTGTTGGACTCCAGATAATATACATAATGGCTTGGCACAAAGTTTGTCTGCATTTTGCTGTGTCTAGAGACTCTGCCTGAGACAAAAATGGAGGGTAGTGGACTAATTAATTTGGCAGAAAAATTTCAAGGTAGTCTAATATTAAGGTGGTGACATGCTAATTTGGGGACTTTTAGCCAGATTTAAGTTAAGAATCAAAAACAAAGAGTGCATCAGAATGATTTAAAATATTGTGAGTTTGGTCTAAAAGGAAGCTCTAGTAAACCTGGAAGCTGTGGACTGAAAAGATAGAGCAGAGAAGATTTTTATTGCTGAAAAGGAACAGGAGAATAGAGAAGATGGCCTGAAAGCATCACAATAAGCAGTAGGATCCCACCCTTTGCCACCTCATAATTGCAAAAATGAAAGACTTTGCTTTGTGAAGCAAGCCCCAGAGAGCCATGTTCCAGAATGGCAGCAGCATAGTGAAGATTTTCCTTGGGATTTGGTTCGTAGGCACTTGAGCCCTACAGCCAAGAGAGCAGGAAGCCTGGCTACTGCTCCAGTTGTAAATAGACCTTGATGTCATCCACATGATACCGGTTTTATGTGCATGCAGAATGCATGAGTTTTGTGGTTAGGAAGGCTTCCACCCAGATTGAGAAGAAGGCCTGGGAGTGCAGGCAGTGTGTCCCTGAGAGGGTAGTGTGTGAAGCTGTGAATGTGAAGTCAAAGGGGCAGTAGAGACCCCATAATGTTGGAGAATCCAGAAATACAAATAGCCCAAGAAAAACTTCAAGGAGGGAGAAGAGCTAGCCCAAGAGAAGACCTACAGGAGCTACAACCATTGGCAGTGCTACAGGATCACAGCCACACCAGCCCTGTGGAGTTCACAGCCTGCCATAGATTGCTGGAATGCTGGAATTGAAACTGGGATTTAATGTTTGCCCTGCTGGATGTTGGGCTTGCTTTGGTTCCATTCCTTACAAAACCTGTTTATCACTTTTGGAATGGGAATATTTTTCTTGTGTCATTGAATATTGGAAGTATTTATCTTTCTTTTCATTTATACAGGGACTTGCAGCTAAGAGTTTGCCTTAAATTTCAGAGACTTTGGACTTGGGATTTTCAGAGATACTGAAACTGTTAGGCTTTTGGCAACTCTTAGAGTTGGACTAAATGCCTTTTGTATAAAGGGATATGCATGAGTCTTTGGGGGCCTGGGGGTAGAATGTTATGGCTTGTTTCTAGATGTCCCCACAAAAGCCTCATGTGGTCATACATGGGGCATTTTCAGGGATGCCTAGATCTAGAGTGTACAATGCTTGGATTGATTCATGGTGCAATGCTAGAACCAAGAACACTAGGATTAAGAGTGTGAGTGCTACCTGCCCTAAGCAGCTGGGTAAAATATAAGGAAGAGCTGTGCTTGTCCCTTGCCTGCTTTGCTACATTCTGCCTTCCCTGACCTGTTTTTCCTCTGCTATGCCTGTCTGCCACACCACCCTTCCTGGGAGTCAGAGTATGGACTGAAGCCTTTATAAACTGTGAGCTAACTAAACCTTTTCTCCTTTTAACTTTGGGTGTTGGGTATTTTTGTCTCAGCAACATAAAATGTAACTGACACAGGGGATATTCAAATACCAACTTTTACCTCTTGAAATGGGTGCCTAGATTTGTGCAGTCTTTGTCCTAAACCTGAAATCACCTCATATTTTGGCAGAACTTGATAACTGAGACTCCCCACTCTTCTCAAGAACAAACAACCATGTGATGGAGCCCGGATGACCTCCTCAAGTGATAAAGCTTTCTTCAGGATGTCCTTGCCAAGCAAGACCTGAGATAACTGTTAACCCAACCCTACTTAACTCAGCAACACCATATAAACCAACTTCTTCTCTTTGTCAGTGGACCAATTCTACTTTCTAGAGAGCTGTGTGCCCTCAGCTCCTCAAATTGAGGCTCATTCTCTCTTTTCTCTTGCTTTAAGGACAGTTACTGATTCATCATTGAACTGAAGAAAAGAGGGTGCCAAGAATGTGCCTCATACACTATTACCACAAGCAGTGGAATTTCACTGCTTTTGAACTCATTTCAAGAATCCAGTTTCAGCAAGGGTTGCAGCTCAGGGTTAGAACACTTGCTTAGCAGATGCAAAACTTTGTGCTCCATCTCCAATACTGCAAAAATGAGGAAGAGCCACAGCTTCACAGAACTCTCTCTTTCCCACCTCCCACAATGGCCTGGCGCTCGCTTACCTTTCCTGACCCTCATGTGGGGGAGCATATATACATGGATTTGATGTGCAGTGAGGGGGATGGAGTATGACCGCAACCCTTGGAATAGGCACCTTATTTCTTTTCCCTTTCTCTTTTCCTCCTTTCCTCTTGCCTTTCCTGCCTTCCTGCTTTCTTCTCTCTCTCTCTCTCTCTCTCTCTCTCTCTCTCTCTCTCTCTCTCTCTCTCTCTCTCTCTCTCTCTTCTCTTTCTTTCTTTCTTTCTTTCTTTCTTTCTTTCTTTCTTTCTTTCTTTCTTTCTTTCTTTCTTTCTTTCTCTCCTCTTAGAAAATAAAGAGCTTAGGGTGAGAAGGAAGTTCAGTTTTCCCTTTTAATGCAAAATTTCTACCTTCCTCGAGAGCTGCATACCCTCCGCTCCTCAGAGTGAAGCTCAATGGGCACCTTGAAAAGAAATGGAGCTCTTATTGAAAACAAATTGGCTCATTTCCACAAATCCAAAGTGTGGAAAACCCATCAGTGCTGTAGAAGTAAGGGTAGTGGCAAACTTTGGAGAATGAGGGCCAGTGACAGGAAGAGATTGCAAGGTTCTGCTTTTTGCTCTGGGTTCCACTCGCACACAGGAGCTTCATTAACACTGGCACACTCTGAAACCTCATATGAACTTCTGGAGACTTTCTTTATATTCAGTAACGAGAGCTGAAAACTTTCAGTCACGTCCAAGCATTGCTGCTCATTTTGAGATGTGGTTTGTGAGCTGACCCATGATCTTTAGCATTACTTTTAAAGCCTTTTAAAAATCTTTTCAACAGTTGTGAACTCATAGAGAGTTGCAGAGATGATACAGAGAGTTCCTTATAGCTTTCACCTTGTTTTTATACTCACAATAGGAAAATTTGAGTATGTAGATTACAATAGGAAAACCAGGAAATGAGCATTAATGTAATGTGTATGTGTAGCTCCATGCCATTTTAATCACATAAACAGATTAGCCTGAGACCATTTCAAGGATACAGAACTAGTCCACTACCAAAAGGATCTTCCTTCTGCTGTTTATGGTCACCCTCGACCTCTTTTCCCCACAATTTCTATGGTCTGGTAGTCACTGATTAGTTTTCTGTTTTCCATTGCCACCATTTTACCATTTTGAGAGAGTTGTATGAATGGATCATACAGTGTGACTCAGGTTGTGTTTCAGAGTGGCTTTTTAAAATGGTTCTGTGGGTAGAACCCAGACACACTCTACCCTGGAGCTCCATCCCCACCCCTTTTTATTTTTTATTTGTTTTTTATTTTGAGACAAGGTTTTGAAAGTTGCCTATGCTGACCTAGAACTTCTGATGCTATTGCCATGGACTCCAGAGTAGTGAGATTATAGGAATGTTCCACCCACTATACCTGGCCAGATTTGCCTTGTATTTATTCATTTTTTTAGTTACACTAAATGTCTTGAGAACCAATCAAGTTGTTTTTCTATCACTACTTTCTTCTTTCTATCTTATTGAAGAATACAGTGCAATGATGTTCCATAATGTGTTTAACGACTTACGTATGGAGGGTCATTTTGTTTGCTTCTGGGTTTTTTGTATTACAAACAAAGTTGCCATAAACAATTATGGGTACTTGTGTAGACCTAGGTTGTCATTTTCCTAAGATAAATGTCCAGCAATGCAACTCTTGGGTTGTGGTAATTACATGTTTTGATTTTTAAGAAATTGTCAAATAATTTTCCAGAGTGGCTGCACCATTTATATTGCCATGTTTACAAACAATGTATGTAATAAGTGTATATAACAATGTGTGAAAGAGGCAGTTTGCATCCTTATCAGCATTTAATATTGGCATTATATTTGAATTTTAGCTATTCTAGTGTACCTATAGTGATATCCCCTCATGGCCTTAACTTACATTCCCCTAAGGGCTAATGATGTCACATAACTTTTCATGTGTTTATTTGCTCTCTTCTCATATCTTCTGCCTGTGTTTCGTTCCTTGAATTTTGCTATTTTGCTCAATAAATTCCTTCAATATTTTTAGTATTACTTAAATTCAATGTAAAATATCCCCCCTATTTTGTGAATTTTCTATGGGCTGTTACTTCTGTTTGTCCCAAGCTGTTCTTGCTCCTTGTTTCTGGAGGGCCTCCTGTTTGCTCATCTTGTCTGCCCCTTTTCATTCCCTCTGGGAGGCCGCTCTCTGTGCTCTTTGTCTTTCTAGGCTATATTTCCTGACCGAGAGTCAGAGTGTCTATTATGACTTGGATCAAATGATGGTTCTTTTTTTTTTTTATTTTTTTTTAATTTTTTTAAATTTTTTTATTTTTTTTTTATTTTTTTTTTAGGTTCTTTTGGGAAACCTTCACCTAGCAAATATATATAATCACCAGTACTGGCATGGTACTTTTAAAAGCAGCTCCCAGCAGCAGGTTGGCAGAGGCTGTCCATGTCTTGCCCATATCATGTGTGTCCTTCCCTCCACACTGACTTGCCTTCTGTCCCATCACACTCCTTACTGTTGAGGCTTCCTATGACTTTGAGCAACTACTTCTCCTGGGAAGGCATTCTGGAAGAGGCTCTCCACCAATGGCAAACATGCATTCTAGCTTCTCAGCTCTTGCTTGGAATAACTGTTTGCACAGAGCTTCCAAAGTCAGACTCAGTGCCAGTTGCCCACAGGAGTAACTGGAGTGAAACCCATCTTTTATTGGCTGACTTTCTCTTTTTTGTTTTATTTTCTTGTTTTCCTGCTGATAGTTTCTGAGGTCTCCTCCCAAACAGACTCAAATAATTATCTCATGCTTTGCTTTTGGGCAACTTCAACTTAGGTAGCAAGTGTTCACTTCTATCAAGAAAAATACCCTACATTTTCACCACATTTCCTACTATCCAGAAGGCCCTTTCAGGGAGGACACTGTGATGGAAGGAACAAACCAAGAGGATCTCCTTGTGGAGGGAGAGCAGAACAAAGGCCAAGAAGCCAACTTAGCATATTCAGAGAATCACGAGATCAGTGAGGCTAGAGCAAAGTAAGTAAGATGACTGGAGTGGAAGCTGAGCTGTTAAAGGCAATTTCCCTGTCTCCTGTTCTTCAAAGAGGGAATAAAGTTGCAGGGGGAAATGAATGGGCCAAGTAGAATCTTTATGACTTGATGATTGTGAAAATATGCATTCTTTGTTAATGTTATCAGTGTACAAATTGATCTTAAAATTCTTATTAATGCACACAAGGCATATCTCCTGACATTTTATGTTATTAACGTACATAGTCAAACTAATTAGAAAACAGAATCTTCATGCTAAATAGAAAATTGGATACATGTACAAGGTTCCACGTTACATTTTTTGTAAATAAGCAAATGTGGAGACGGCACACATTGTTGAATGAGGTAGTAGGGAGAGGTCAAAGTGACAGTCGGTGGATCAGGTTGAGATGCTACCTGCTTTCACACTGGGATATCCCTGTCATTACGTTTTGGTTTGATCTTACTTGTATGGTATTCTCAAGCTATTAATCTCCAATATGTAGCAACCTGAGTCTTGACAAAAATCCTCCAGAAACCAAGGGATAAAAGAATTAAACTAACCAGCTCTATGTGTAACTAGAGGTCATAAGCCTTTTCTGCCATGCTGAGAAATAGATTTCATTCTTGACCTGAGACCTTGACATCTATCTCAGAAATGATCAAAGTCTGTGAGACTCTGTAACTTTGAGGGGGACAACACTCCCTGGAGGCCAAGTTGAGAGGTCTCCAAATCCATTTTCCTTTCGTCTGAAAGTGGACTTCTAGGATTTAAGTTATGCTGTGATCTGAGAAAAGCAAGATAGAGTAAGCCCATCCTGGCATCTTCCTTACAGGCATTTTCGGTATTTATGAAGGGATAATGTGTTCACATTAGGCTAGCTTTCTCTTAGTTTTGCGCCTTAGTTTTATGTACCTGTTATTTTGTCTGCTTAATGAATTACCTCAACATGCAGTACCTTAAAACAGTTGAAGCAAGGACTATTCTGCTCACAAATCAATGTGAACAGAACTGGGGAGTAGTCATCTCTGTTTTGCTGGACTTCTTTTGGGAAAAGAGCTGGGAACTGGAGTCACCCTAATACCTAGTCCTTGACAAGCCTGGCGGTTGATGCTAGGACGATTCCCAAATCTGGGGCTGGTGAGATCAGCCTCAGACCTCTATGGGGTTTCGCCTTGTGGTTGAAGCCATAATGCAGGTTCACAGTGGCTGGACCTCTTACCTGGGAGCTCAGGTATAGTATCCAAAAGGATGATATGAGGTTCAAAACATATGGTTACTACAAGCCTCAGAAATCACTCCTCATTAGGTTGGTCACAGTCTACCGACAAAGGTACACCTAAGTTCAAGGGGAGGGGACCTCAGTTTTAATACTCAATAACAAAGTGTCAGTATCACATTGTGCTATGAGCATTTTAGAAAATATTGTCTGGCAAATTTTGTGTTCTCTAAAATACACTAAACTGAAGCCTCATGTCATTTCTTTCACTAATAAACAAAATAACTCCCAGCTTTCAAGGTCCAAGTCTGGCTCCTTGAACAGAACAACTGCATATGATCAAGAGATTAAGAAAATACTCATACTGCATATCAAGCCCAGCATTTTTGCACATGACCATTGTGTTGGGATTGGGAAGAACTGAGTTCACATCTCAGCTCCGCTGTTTTCAACATTGGTTTCTTCATAGGTAAAAGAGAATTTTTACTTCAGTGTAGTGATGGTGATTAAATGAGGTAATTAATGAAAACTCTGAGCAGAATGCCAGCCTATATAGCAAGTGGTTGTAGTAGGAACATGTTGGAGGTAGAAATGAATAGTGGTAATGACTGTAAAACACTTAAAATGGCCTCTTTGGAATCCTCTTAGTATATTTTCTTCTGCTGTACCCCTAAATCCGCAATAGGTAAGCTTCTTGTAATTTTATTCCACCCACACGCATAAGCATTAGTGCTTAGCAATTTATGCATATCAGATGAATGCACAGTGATTTGCATTAAACAGAATTAAATCAAGGTCTGTCTAAAAATAATACTTCAGTTCTTTTCTTGGTTGATCCTATGAATCATTGTGGAACTTAAAACAGGCAAGCTTTGTGAGTTTTACACAACTACAGTATTACTTTACTATTGGTCTCTTCTACTGTAGAATATCTTTTGGTTGGGAGGGTTGGTCAAGATTCTTTGACTAGTAGTGAGTGTGTTTCACATGTTGTCCAAGGGCAGACCATGAAACTTCAATGAAGCCTTGTGAATCCATGGATGCCTTCTGTATTCTCCTGTAAACTCTGATGAAGTTTGTGGTCTATGCTTCCTAATTACCATGGTAACAAAGTCTCTTATGGCTCTTTGCTACTGTCTTCAAGGTTCTTTTGCTCTTATTCTGAATTTTGTATTTTTTCTCTAGGTTGTATAATCTTTGTGGACAAGTGATGAGTGTTATCCATCATTTATTGCTTCATCTACAGACATGATCTATATTTAATATGCCCACTTGTCAGGCACTATTCTTGGCCTTGGGACTTCATAGTGGGGAATAAAAACTCCCTGTCTTAGGGTGGCTCCCCCCAGAAGCATATCTGGAGACATAGGAACCTGTCTTAGTTACTTTTCTCTCATTGCTGAGACAAAATACCTAATGCTCAAAATGAAGGAAGGAAAGGTTTATTTAGCTCACAGTTTGTGGAGGTTTCAGTCCATACTTGGCTGGCTCCCAGGCAGAGTGGCACACGGCAGGGGAAGATGGCAAAAACAACAGGACCAAAAAGGGGAGGAGTGGTAGGGAGCAAGGATCTTTCCCTCCCTTATACTGTATGCAAACTACCCACCCTAGGGGCCGGCGGAGCACCTGCACCCATGATGCCAGCACTGGACTACGGATCAATGAAAAATCTAGAAGCCCGCCCCATGACTATATGAGGATTTGAGGGGACGTCCAGACACAAACCATAACAGAACCTTTGCAATAGTTTATTTGAGAGGTGATGGCAGGAAACACCAGTGGAGATGTGGGGCTCCGGGATGGCAAAGGGAGGAGGAGGTGAGCTGTGCTTTTCATCAAGTTAACTATTGTGGGCACCTGAGGCTTGGTCTTGCTGCAGAGCCCTGGGAAACAGTGCAGAAGGCATCTTCAGAACTGCTGCGGGTGAGAATTTGGGAAGAAATAGAGGTATTTGTCTTCCCATCAACTCTCATCCAGGCTACTCAGGGGGAGGGCCTTTAGTGTCCTGAGAACACTGGAAAGTGGTTTCCAAACAGTGGCATTTGAGGGAGTATATTCTATTTCTGGGATGCCATAATAGAGTGCTACAAATTGGGTGCCTGAAAAATATAGAAAGTTTACTGTCACACAATTTTGGAGTCTTAAAGTCTGAGATCAAACATTGGCAGGGCTATGTTCCCTCTGAAAACTAGCAAAGAATCTTTCTTTGATAATGAGCTTATCTTTTATTTTTTTCTCAGCGCTGGGAAGCAAGCCCAGGGCTTCTTACGTGCTGTGCAGACATAGTATTGCTGAGCTACAGCCCCAGCCCTGGTGGCCTCTATCTTGGAGCTGTGTCATCATGATAGTCCTTCATTCCCATGTGGTGTTTGCCCTTTATCTTATCTTCGTCTTTGTGTGTGTCTGTCTCTGTGTCCAAATTTCTTCCTTTCATAAGGATACCAGCAATATTGGATTGGGGCCGATCTTAATGTTACATTTTAATTTGTTTACCATTGCTAAGATCCTATTTCCTCTGAGGTTACATTCTGAAATCTCCAGGATTAGGACTCCAAGATAATTTTTTGAGATATGACCACGTTAGGAGATTAAAGTAGGGGTGCTGAGAGCATCTGATGCAGTCTTCCCTTGAAGGAACTTACACTCAAATGTGGTAAACAAACTTTATATTAAAGACTAACAAGGAAGTGGAGGTGTAGCTCAGTGATGGAGCCCTTGCCTAGAATGTGTGAGGTCCTAGGTCTAATCCTTAACACACACACACACACACACACGCGCGCACACACACACACACACACACACACACACAATGTCCAGAATATATGATGATAATAAATATTATAAAAAATAAGTTAGACAGAGTGGAATGCTTCTTGTTACACACTCAAAGCCTTAATACAATCCTACACACAAAGTTGGTAGTTTAGTACGTATTTGTGAACATTAAAATTAAGTGTTTAAATCCAGAGAGCATTCACTGGCTGTTTAATACCCATCCATGATCACCCAATTAATATATTGGGTGTCTGTGAAGTGTTTTATCTCTTTTTATTTTAACAGATTTTAAAATTTACTCACTTGGGGGCTGTTAGTAGCTTTATCTTCATATGTTGGATACTGAGCTCAGAAAAATAACTCATCAGACAGCACTGCAATCCCTGGGAATCACGCATACAGATAGCTGCTCCCCAATATCCACAGGAGATTGGTTTTGGTCCTCCACTCCAAGTGGTTACACAAATCCAGAAGCTCAGTTCTCATAGATAAGTGCATTATATTTGAATGCATATAAACTATTTACATTCTCTTACACTTTAAATTGTCTCTAGATTACTTATAACACAGTGTAAATGCTGTGTACATAATTATTGTATCATACTATTTAGGGAGTAAGGACAAGGGAGGAAAGTCTCTGTATGTTCTGTGTAGATGCAATTAAAAAAAGTTTGGTGAGGTGAGACAAATGTAGAACTTATAGACACAGAGACCTGATTTTATATGGTGTATATATGCGTGTGTGCATGCGTGCATGTGCACACACACACACACACACACAATGCTCCAAGAAAATAATTTTATGGAACATTAGCCTAAAACAATGTCAACATAGCAACAGTAGTCTAGCTTACTTAAGTTTGACACAATGACACATCTTTTACTCATCTCTTGAGGCCCTTGTATAGTATATTTATTTTTATTTTTTAATGCTTATAACACTGTAGTACCCAGAAATGGGCATGCTAAACACTGTAGGTATAATTATTTAAATATGTGCTATCTTTGTTTCAGTTTCATGATGGTAGTAATTATAGCAATAAAAACCTTCTCACTGTGTGTTATGGATAGAAAAGTGACATTAATTCTAAACAATGGGTAATAATTGAGCGTTGTTGTTGAGCCATACAGTGACAGGAAAATCCACTGGCTAATCTTCTTTGTTTCTTTGAATAATTACCAGTTATAAAAAAGGAACAGGTCAGTGCTATAATCCCTTTTTGTTATTAATTGGAAGAGAGACTATTTTAATCTTATTTTGACAGCTCCTTACCTAAAAGGCTAACAGTTCCTCTCCTTTGTATTATTAGGTTAAGTCACCAACTGTGGTCACCAATGACTGGACACCATTGCAGCTTTCTCAGATCCTGCTCCCTGGCCTCTGTGCCCTGGGACCCTGGGGTTCCACTTAATACTCATCTTAAATGCACAGGTTGTTTTTTGCCCTGAAAGCTACTCAGCACAGTTTGAATGCCAGTGCTTTCAATTAAACCTTCTAGGTTTTGTACTGGTGTTAAATAGGCCACCAATGAGGTTGGTTGCTTCCCACAAATGCAGAACTAAAGCAGACTGTAGGGTGCACAAAGAGATGACCCCTTACACTGATACAGTGCAGATGAAAGATGGAACAAACTGCTCTTTTTCTTGCTTGACTTAGAATAGAAATGTTGTAAATGATACTCTTAAATAACAGACTCACAGTAGAGATATCCCTTGACAAAAGAGAAATAAAAGAAAAAAATATCCTTTAGTTATGTGTTAGTTATTGGTAACACATACATTAAGACAGAAAAGACAGGCAATCTTATGCTTCCATGTTGATTTCATACTCAACAAGATTACACAGAAAAGAGTGATATGAATGCTTATCCTCCCTCGCCTTTCCTTCTGTGAGCCATGCCATGTCAGCCTCCTGGAACTGTCATGCAGGTTGAGACCAAGAGGACAGTGCAGAGCTGGTGGCTCTCATCACCTACTCCATGCACCTGAGTTTCACCTGAGAGCTCTCTGTGAGAATGGGAATCAGGCTCACCACACATTCATAGGGCAGGTGGGTGGGACGGGAATGTGGGGAAGACGTCCTCCGTGCAGCAGTCCCTTCTCTGCTCAGGTGACACGACTCAGTGAAGAATGCTCTACACTCTCTAGAATGCCCTAGGTGGATGGCACTCTAGCTCCATGAAATGACAGCAGGCCCCAGGATGGGCTTCCTTTTTCTCTGGGTGTTCCTACTAATGCTTTCAGGGACTGTTCCCAAATAAACTACCAGGACCATATAGTAGTGCTATTGTAACTCTGAGGATTTTAGTGTGTTAGATACACAGGATCTCTTTGGCTTTTATAATTGTACTTTTCTTTCTTTAAAACAAAATTCTCACCTCATTCTACTTTTTCCTGGAAACATTTTAACATCAGCTTAAGAAGACCAGAAAAATATCATGAAAACTGAACCTTTGTAATTTAAGAGAAGAGTCCCCAAGTAACTTCTTAAACCTTAGGTGAAACTACCACATCTTCCAGAAATTTGGCCAAATGCCTGCCAGGATATTGATACATATATTCTCTAGGTAAGAGAATGTATAAATAATTTTTAAAAAATTGTTCTGTGAACAATAATAGCATAGGTTATGGTTGCTGTTTTTCCCGTACAAAAATAAATATCGAGGCCTTACTGTGTACATCTTCCATGCATGGTAGGACCTCAGGACGGTCAGGGCTGGGACATTCATCACAGCCTATAAAAGGGGTCTGTCCCTTCCCAGCGGTCAGTTCCCTTCCTTTGTGGAATCTGCAAAAGTGATTGTCATACACAAGCAAAGGACGCTTATGTGATGGCGGGGAGGATTAGCAGAGAAGAGGCCAAGCTCTTACCTCCATGCAGCTCCTCCTGTGTCTCATTTTATGATCAGTACCGTACACAGGTTTACTGAAGAAACATTCCAGAGTGATTTTTGGTGATTACCTATCAAACTGAGAAAGAGGTGAGGAAATACATATGTTCTTTTAAGGAATGCTTCCAAAATAGAGCTAGGACTTATTATAGGTCCTAAAATCCAAATATTGGCTTGTATCTTCCTTTAGCTGAGTAGCCAGTGCCTGCCAGTGCTATGCAGGTAGAATTATCAAGGACTAACGATGGCCAGTCACAGGTTATTTCTCCAACTGTGTCTCTGTAAATTGCTTACTTAGCTGGGCATGGTGATGCATACCTGTAATTCCAGCACTCAGGAGGCTGAGGCAGGAGGATCATTGAAAGTTCGAGACCAGTCTGGGCTACAAAGTGAGCTCAAGGCCAGCCTGAACTGCATAGCCAGACCCTGTCTCAAAAAAAAAAATAAATAAATAAATAAATAAATTGCTTACTCAGTATAAAAAATACTAGAGTAGAAAATTTCCATTATAGGCAAGGACATGGGGTAGATATTTATGTTACTGAAGTATAAATATAGAAATAATCTTTATTTAGGATACAGATTGTAGGGATAGCTAGAATATCTATAGATAGCTAGAATACAGAGTGTCAGAAGTTGTTGATTTACCTTTAGACTCTTGCAACTTAAAATGTACAAGTAGTAGAATTAGAAACATCTAGACCATTCTCTAGAGCTACTAGATGAGGATCATTTTAACAAGATTCCCTATGTTTGTAGGATGAAGAATTGCCCTGCAGGTGTGTCCAATCTGTGATCTGCTGAGTTCTTTTTGGCATTTTTCTATGAATGTTATAGTACAAAATAAAAGAAGTTTTGAAACTTGTACATATTAAGTATATTATATATTTTCTCTGCAACCCAAGGTAATTCTCCTTCACTCAGAAGAAGAAGGGTAAAGAAACTTCAGGCCACAAATTAGATGCCTGTGAGTATAGATCTGTGCCCACTGATGCAGAAGTCATTAGTTCCAAGGAGCTATTCAGTACTTGAACTGTAACTGGTCTGAATAGAAACGTGGTGTGTGTGAAATATATACTGCATGCTTAAAAGACTTACTATGAGTAAAAGACAATATTCTGAATGTGCTGTGTTAACAAAATATATTTTGCACTAGTTTTACCTATTCATCATTGATTATTTAATATGGTTACTAAAACATGTAAAATGACACACACTGACTGACAAATTTGAATAAGCCTACTGTGACCCATCACTTCTACTGACCAGATTACAAAACCCTCTGAACCAAATATGAAAATCTCTGAAAAGTCACAACAGAAGTGTGCTGCAGACATAAGTACAAGCATGAGTACTTGGTCCATGAGGGGTAGAGTGGAAGGATGGAGTATGGGAAGTAAACGCTGAGTTTTTGTTTTTCTCCTTGCTTTGAGTTTTCCTGCTTTGACCCAAGGGTGAACTGAATCTCGACTGGTACAGCAGATGCCCAAAGCAAAAACCTCAGCAGGAAATGCCCTCTTTTTTGGACTGAAGGACTAGTGAAAGGGACTACAGATGCTACAGATTATAGAGACAACCTCTGGGTCCGAGATTTTTCTCTTTTTCCTCTCAACTTTGCCCGAAGCCCTCAGTCACTGAGCTGTGCAGGTGGGTGACGGTGATAGACGAGTTGAGTGAAGCATTATTTTTCGAGCCAGAGGAGCCAAAACAGGAGCTCCTGCCATCTGGAGAGAATGTGTAATGCACGTTACTTTCCTCTGTTTCTTCTTTTTTATGAGTTAATCTCAAAGTAGCTCTTTTTACCCAGAACTTCACAACATTGTGAGAGGCTAAACATCTAAGAAGACTCCATCTTTCTGGGTAGAGGAACTGGAAAGGGATCATCATCGTGAGCTACAGAATGTGGAGAGAGCTACAGAATGTGTTGAGTGGAGAGATCTTGAAAAGCAGATCTGCAAATTTTAGGTATACAATGGCATAATGATTGCCCTCATCCCTGAGAGGAGTATGTGTGGATCAGTTCCAGCAAAACATAGCAAAGGCTTTCAGGACTTCACTACAACATCAGCTGTGGCTCAAATCTCGCGTTCTACTCTTGAGTGGCACATGTACTAGGCTGATCCACACAACGTGGTAAGGACTTGGAAAAGGGGACTGACATTGGCATCTCAGCCACTAAAGGGAAAGCTCTTGACGATTTAGATGTGGTCACATCAATAACCAGTTTTTTAAAAATCAACATTTTTTAGAAGGTTATAATGTGATTTAGAAACAGGCAAGATAAAATTAAAATGTTATGGATATAATCCAAAATAATGTGACATAGTTACAGTCAGGAAAAAAAATGTGACAAATACTCAAAAGACAAAAAGTGGGTGCTGAAACAAGATGACCTAAGTCTTAGAATTGCCAGTCAAAGATGTTAAAGCAGCTCATTATAAACATTTTCTGTGAAATAAAGCTAACACTTATGACAGATTGAAACTCTTAGTAAAAAAATAAGAATAATGAAAAAAAGTCAGATGGAAATTGGGGAAGCAAAATGTATAACTGAAATAAATATTGCACATAGAAGTAAAAGAAAACTGACAACCAAAAGTAAGAGAAGTGAAAGAAGAACGGAAAAGAGAAGAATACACATAGTGCAAATTATACTGAAAGCTCAATAGAAATGATATAATTGGAAAACAGAAAAAAATGGGCAAAATCTCTATCTTCTGAGACAATATCAACAAGTCAAATATTTATCTTTTTTAAAAGAGAATAAAAATAATTATCAAATAAAACATTAGAGTTAATAGAGTTTCACTAGACAAGATGGTATGAACTCACCAATGGTTGTTCCATTGCATATTGTCTTCAAATCAGTTGTTCAGATTACCAGATATAAGTATGCAAAATTGGTCAAAATATAAAAAATTTTAAGCATTAACTGTTCCTTTCAATGTACCATCAGACATCAGCAATACAGTTATCCCAGCTAGAGTCAAAAGAAAACCCATGAATTGGGAAAATTTTAGCCAACTGCCCCTCAGAGTGCTTCTACCTAGAACATATAAAGAATTTTAAAAATCAAGGCCCCAAATTCAAAGACCTAATCCAAAAATGGACATCTGAGATGAATACAAACTTCCCAGATGAAGAAATGCTAACAGTGAAGAAATACATGGAAAAATGTCCAACATCATTAGTTATTCAAGAAATGCAAATGTAACCAACACTAAGATTCCATATCACCCCAGAAAGGATGGCTATCCTCAAGAAATCCACCAATAACAAACGCTGGAGAGGCTGTGAAGAGAAAAGGACCCTACTCCACTGCTGTTGGGAGTGTAGATTGTTTAAAACCACTGTGGAAATCAGTTTGGAGATTCCTCACAAAACAAGGATTAGAAGTCTGACTTAACCCAGCTATTCCTCTTCTAGGTATTTTCCCACAAGAATTCAGAACATTTTTATCTTTGGAGTTCTAGAAAAGAAAGTGATTCTAGATGAGAAAAGGTTTGACACAGAGGGGGTAAAAAAGCACTTGAACAGATGAGACGGGGAGCGTTCAGTGCATGGACATAGACAAAGCACTTGAACAGATAGTGAACAAAACCATCGTAAATTCTCTCAAAGTCACACATTTACAAATTCAATAAGCTCATTATTAAATTTAAAAAGATTGAAAAAAAATGAAATATGTTTTCTGATCATACAGGATTAAATTACAAATCATTAACAGAAGGCTGTCATAGAAATTCAAACGTCTTGATATTAAATAAGAACATTTTAAAAAATTGATAGGCTATTGGCAGACGATAGCAGAGAAAGGAAACAAATATCTGTGGAGTCAAGAGAAAATCAAGTATGGATTTAATGGCTTTAGACCTAATCATCAATAATCACATTAAATATAAATGGGCTAAACACCTCTATTAAAAGACAGATATTTTCATAGTCATGAGAAACAGATCAAGACCTAATTACATACTAACAATAAGAAACACTTTTTTTTTTGAATTTTTTTTTTTTTTTTGGCGGTACTGGGGATCGAACTCAGGACCCTGTGCTTGCTAGGCAGGCACTTATTCCACTGAGCTATATCCCCAGCCCAAGAAACACATTTTAAATGCAAAGACATAAATTAGCTTAATGTAAAAACATGGCAAATCATTTACCATGGTAATAGTAAGTAAAGAAACCTGGAGTGGTTGTATTAATTTGAAAGTAAGTTTAAAGCAAATAGTATTGCTAGAGGTAAAGGTCAGCTCATAATGATAAAGGGGTAATATCTTCAAGAGGACATAAAACTTCTAAATGATTTATTTTGTATTAGAACTTCAACATACATTAAAAAACTGGTAGAACTGCAAGAAAAAAATTTGGTAAAATAACGACTATAGTCAGAAACTTCAATGTCCTTCCCTTAATAATTGACAGCTTAGGCATGCAGAAAATCAGGAAGTAGATAGATTTTTAAAAATTCTTTACAGGTGCACATGAAATGTCTACCAAGCAGAAGTCATTGTGGATCGTATTACAAACTTTACAACATTTAAAAGGGCTAAAGTCATACTAAGTATGATCATTCATTATAATGTAATAAATTAGAAATATAAATTAGAAATCAATAATAAAAAAGATTTTGGAATTTCCCTATAATATATTGAAACCAAATACCACACATCTTAATAATCTAAGAGTTAGGGAAGAAAGTTTTTAAAAAAGGAAATGAATGAAAATTGAAGTACAACATACCAATATGTCAGGGACGTTGCTACTGCTGCAACAGGCTGAGCTCTGTCATAGTAACAATCTATATCAGAGTAGAAGGTTGCAGATCACTGGCTTTAGCATTCTAAGAAATGACAAAGTAGAGTAATTTAAAACCAATGTCTTATAAACTGCTTTTCTTACTTTATTTGGATTATAGGACTATTTTAAACATTTAAGTTATAAATTGATCTATACACAAATGTTTTTGGTTTTGTTTTTGAGATAGGTCTCACTATGTAGTTCAAGCTGGCCTTGAATTCACTAGACCAGGCGAGCCTTGAACTATCCTCTTGCTCCAGCCTCCCAAGTGCTAGGATTACAGGCGTGTGCCATCACACCTGGCTCTGTACACAAATGTTAATATGGAGGTTATTTCATAATATCTAAAATGGGAAACAACCGCCTGTCCTTCAGCTGGTGATAGGGTAGAGGGTACATGTCTCAAAGAAAGATGACAGAGGAATAAAGAAAACAGGCAGTTCATAGTTGCCACAGATGGACAATTACTTCACTATGATAATTAATAATTTAAGGAAGCCAGAGTTAACAATCTGCTACTGCATGTTTCCATTTATTGGCCTTTTGGAAAAGACAAACAAAAGGAACAGAAAACACATCAGAATTTTTCAGAGGGTAGGGTGGAGAATATTTTGAGTACAAACAGGAGAAAAAGGAGTTCTTTAGAGGGATGGAACTGTTCCGTGCCTTGACTGTGACATTGTTTCCAGGATTCCATATAATTTGTGACAGGCAGGCTAACGAGTATTCGTGATGCCCATATCTAGACACTCAGAACAAATAAATATGTTGGGTTACATGGCAAGACCAAATTAAGGTTCTAGACAGAATTAATGTTTCGCATTAGCTGACCCTAAAATAAGGACATTATTTTGGAACTACCACATGTGGGCCATTTGGGTGACCTTGTAAGTTAGTTTTTAATTTGTGTGGTCATATGTTGTCTGAGTCTGTTTTCTGTGACTAACAAAAATGACTGGAAGCTGGGTTCATTATAAAGAAGAGGGTTACATAATAACCCTTGCAGCTTTGTAGACTGAAATGCCACGGTTGGTGGCTCCACCCATTTGGCCTCCGGAAAGAGCCTTCTGATTGAATCACAACTTGGCAAATGGCCTCATGGTAGGAATATATGCAAGACGGCAAGAATAGTGTCACCTGGTGATACAGGAAGCAAGAAATAATAACTCTCTGTTATTAGAAATAATGTACTTCTGGCTGACCTGTCCCATTCCTGCGGATGACAGGAACTTATTCATGAAGACAGAGCCCCATGACCTAATCACCTTCCCTTAGGCTCTACCTCTTAGTGGTTCAACCAGTCAAATTGGCCACCCTGGGGATTAAGCTTCCGGCACAAGAATCTGGGGAGCAAACCATCCAAACATAGTATATGTCTCATACTTTGTGGCTGAAATCTGAACCTTGGCTATTATCTTACCCTTCAGTTTTATTGTTGCTATTTTCTACTGCTGCTCACTCCACAACTTTTCTAGATGAATCTTACATAATCTATATTCTTTGTGCTATATAGGCATTGAGGTCTCTGCGAGTTTAAAACAAGTTGTTAGTTTTGTTTTCAAGACTGGGAAGTAGAGGTCCCCCATAGGGCAGTATACTTTAGAGTCCAGTGACTGGCTCAGTTTTCTTAACTTCTTGAACCAAAGGGATCTTTGTGTGATGGTGAGGTGGGTTGACAACTGGTGGTCAACTTGTAACACCCAGCTGAAGCAGCGTGGTGCTGGGTGTGGGACTGTTGCCAGCAGCGTAAGAAACAGAACTGGAGGAGAAGAGCCGCTGTGGGGAGCTGTCTGAAGCTGTTAGGGAGCTCTTGGTTCTCCTGGAGAAGCTTGTCACGCTGGCTTTCCTGATGATCTTGGCTGTTCTCAACACTGAAGGAACTGGGGACCTTGGAGTCACTGGGAATGATTGCAGTTCACTTTGGGAGAGCTCTGGTTCTCACTCTGACCACTGCTTCCTGTCTCCATGGTGCACTGTTCAGTCTTTTGGAAAAGCTTATTGCACTGGCTTTCCTGATAGGAGCTCAGCTGTTCTCACTGTTGGAGAAGCTTGGGACCTCACTGTCACTGAGGATGGCTATGTTACCTTTTACGTGAGCTCTGCTTCTTACTTTGAGCCTTGCTTCTTGGCTCCAGCGTGGACCCCTCAGCCTGCTAGCACAGATCCTTCATCCCACTGGGACAGACTTTCTAGCTTCTGACACTGACCCTTGGGCCTTCCCAGCATAGATCTGGGAAACAGGCCTGCTTGAGATGCTGTGGATTTTTGGTGGGGGGGGCCCTCTTATGGGCTCTATGTCTTCAGTTGGAATCATGCAGGACATTACTGTGGGATCCAGGCCCTCAGCTGGATTCCTTGGTCTTTGTGTGTGGACAGATTTCCTGCACTTTCTTTGTATACCCTTTGGGTGATTATCATAAAATAATTCTATGAATTACATATCCTACAACGTTTCCCCTTGTAAATCCCAAACTAAAACAGATGGCTCAGCTCCAAAAATCAGAAAGCAAGAAGGTCAGCTTCTGCTCTTCCTGCTTGGGGCAGAGGTGGCTGGAGCTCCCTCCTTCCCCAGGTCTTTCCTGCACACCCCCTGGTCACCCACATATATCTATTTGTATGTGTGAGCAGTTATCCAAATCCTCAGGGCTGTGTTGGAACCTTTTCCCCACAGTCATGTTATTCTCCAAGTTTTCCTTTTAAATTTTTAATCAGGCTCCTGTTTGAACCAATTAAATTACATCTGTGTGCAGCTCTCATGCGACATTGTTACTAGTAGATTGTCATTGTTTTTACTCAGGCTCTGGAGATAGGAAAATTTTCACTTGATTTGAGATTCTAGTGAAATCAAATAGAAACACCCACCTGCCTAGGAGTGGTGATTTTCCAGGAGCGGCTAATTTCATCAAGGTATGTCTGTCCTCTGGAGATGCGGCTTCTAAGGGAGCTCCAAAGAGGTCAGTTTTTTCTGTTGGCTGCCAAGCTGTGGGCATTTCATGGTCAAATGACCCTTGAGGTGGAAATAGAGTAGATGAGGAAGAAGTACCAAGGGAAAATAACAGAGACCCCTAATTCTAAGAAATGGTTGATTGTTTTGCTTGTATTTGTATTGTTTTTTGAAGGGAGAGCCTCATGTTACCATTTCAAACTTAGGTACCTTAGAGTGAAGAATACAAGTTAATCCTCATGTTTACTTAACAAATGACTCAATGAATATAAAAAAATCACAAGGGTTTCAAGGAGGCCTGCTAATATAATAAGCATATAAGTATATGTGTATGCGTATTAACCATTACTGCTGTAATTTTCCTCTCCTATCAAAGAGTTATTTCTCTTCTTCAGTGTGGAGTACAGTGAATAGGCTACTTGAAACTGCAGAACTATAACGCCATTGATAGCAGAGGAAAATATTTATAGTCTATTTCCACAGTTATAAGATGATAGCTATGGCCAATTCAGAGAGTTTCAAATGTCAAAGCAGTGCGCCACCGACGGGCAATGACGACTCTTGCCTGGGAGTAAAAGTAGAACCGGGTTAAACAGGGACTGGAGAGAAACCATACTTAGGGTTCCTCTATTCTTTAATTTTAGCTTTTTAAATGAATTAAGTCATTTTACTTTTAAAATCCTAGTTGAGAAAATGTTCTTTCTCTTTATGTTTTTAAAACTATTTACTGGGACTATGGCTGGCCATAGTCAAGTTGTTAATGGGAGCTGATCCTGGTTAGAAGTATGATGTATTGGAAAAAAAAATTAGAATCCTCCCAAATGATGTCCTTTTTTATCAGTATTTTCTAAATGGAAAACAACTCCCAGCCCATTTAGGAAAGCAGTGTTTGGACTGAAATTGGTGACTGCTGTGGGAAGTGACACCGGTAGAGGGTGGCTAGTACTCTTTTGCAGCAGAAATTGGGAATAGAATTTTCTATTTTTTACAAAAATAATGGTAGCTTTTCGTTGTGCATCAAAAATTGACTTAGAGTGTATGGGAGATTGATTTAGAAGTCTCAGGTATTAAAGAAGAGCAGCCAGTGTGCCTATGTTTATCAGTGAAAAGGAAGTCACACTTTTAGTTGCAACTGGCATTTAGACTTAAAAAGCAATTCTCACAAAATGGAGGGTTGTTTTGCCAGGAGTCAATTTATGTGATGGGTTTTAATTTAGTTTTCTTTGGAGGAAAGCACAAAATGGGGCTTATTACACAGATGCTGAGAGAGGAATCAGGTTATGGTGCTCTCTTGACCTGGGTGCCTGGCTTTGCTGAAGGTATGGGACCTCCTTTGCATGCAGTACAAATGCCAGGGAATGTGAGTGGCTCCATGATTTGAGGTCTCAGACATTCAGGGAGGCACCCCCATCCCTCCGCAAGATTCTCTTTGTCACCAAACTCCACCAGGCTCCTCTCAGCCTGCTTTGTAACATGTCTCAGGAAAGGCTTACCAAGTTCAAACATGGTTTCTAATAGAGTAAGGCCATATCTCTAAGAAGACCTAATCCCTCTCTAAGCACTTGCTTGAGAAGACTCAATGTTAACCAAAAATCTTAGCATTTTTCCAGTTACAGTAACATGGGGGACTCTACCTACCAGTTTCTGTGGGAGGATAACATCCTAGCTTGAACAGTTGCCAGCTGACAGACACAGCTGGCTTTTCTGCACGACACTCCACAAACCCTGTGCGATGTTTTGCTGCCCTGATACTAAGAGCACTTATGTTGTCTTGCCTGATTCAAACAACCGTCCTTACCTGTATAAATGAAACTGGGTTCAGTTTAAAGCTGCATTCTTCTCCGTGACAAGAACTACCACTGATTAAAATCTGTCCTTACCACTGTAGCAATCACTTGTGTTCTTTATCCCGACAACATGCCAACAGAGACTTCACCTTCCTGCCCTTGTCAATAGTGGGAACTTTCTCTGAGGTAGAGGCTGGTAGTTGGGGGAATCTTCAAGGAAGTTTAGAGTAGAGGTGAGTCAAAGTGGGATCTATACCTATGGAATCAGGAACGCAGCTGTGTGAGACGTAAGGAGAGGAATTTGAGGATATTTATTACATCCAGTGTCCTGATGTTTCAATTAGGAAAATGTTATTATTCTAGTCAATATGAGTATGTTAACCTTCAATAAACTAATGAAGGTTGAAGACACAGTGATAGCTCACATGTGTTGAGCACCTCTGTTGTGTTCAGAGATGCAATACTAGTGTAATAAAAATATGTTGAATGTTTATTATAGAAAAAACATTTTGCAAATAACCCCCCCCAGCTGCTTCAAACACATGTATCCCATTCTTTTCCTTTTCTTAAGTGGTTCTGGAAATTCTTTTCCATGAATATACTCATAGCAATCCATCAAACTTGCTTTTGTTTTCTCCAGGTAATAGATGAGGAAAGTAAGGCACAAAAAATATAAGCAACTTTCCCAAGAATGCACCCCTATTATTTAATGAAAACAAAATTGGAATTCAGATCTTCACCCAGAATGTTATCCTCACGCCGACACACCCTTTTTCATGCCATTTATAGATGTTTATTCTTCATCTGTGCCTTGAAAATAACTGGATACCAATTGTAAGCCAGTAAAAAAAACAAAAACAAAAACAGTGCAACAATAACAACAAATTTCAAAGAAAAAAAGGGAAAAAAATGTAAGGAACTTGTACTCTTTGCAGGTTATTGGGTCCTGCAAAATCACAATGAGAAACCTGAGGAAATAGAAAATTGCCTACACGAAAAGGGCACAAGGGAATGTGAAAGAAATTTGACTCATAAGGCTATTAGAGGAGTAATTTATGGTTCAGTAGCCGAAGTGGCAATTGTTTTCTATTCATTTCTCAAGTTGGGAAAAGAAAGTTACTTGCAAAGGGTGAAATGCGGATAATTGCATATGTGAACTTCTGCTGCAAAGAGAAAAGCAGTGCATAAGAAGCAATTGTTCCAGGGAAAAGGTGGTCAATGTTGGGATAATTTGGGTGAAACTTTTGAATTGAATGGAGAAGAAAGAAAAGGAGGAGAAGGAAGAGGAGAAGATGGACAATTATGTCTAAATACAAATTAATCTAACTTCTGGATGGAATAAGTGCAGAATTACTCAACAAATTAGACAATGGGATGCTACCATTCTAATCAAGATCATGCTGGTGTTAACAATTTTTCTTGAAAAACCTTCCTTCTCAAGGATCTGCCCTAAGGAGCCTTGGCTAATTTAAGGAGTTTGTTTCCTGAGATAATTTTATACTGCAAATAAACAGTAGTGAGTCTGCTGTGAGGCACTAAAATTTCACCTCCTATTTTCAAGTCATGTGTTACCACGTTACCCCTGCCTCTGCCCCAATATGACAGTATCAGGGCCTGCAAGAAGGTATTTAATGCTAAGTGAGGCCACAAGTGTGTGTGTGTGTGTGTGTGGTCCCTTAACTTGTAAGGATAGGTGCACTTGTAAGAAAAGGAAGAGATGTAGGAGCACACTTACTTTCTGCACATGCACAAGAAGAGCATCACTCTGCAAGCCAGGAGAAGTCTTCACCAAAAACCAATTACACCAACTTCTCAGTCTCGGTGTTCTGACCTCCCGAACTGCAAGGAGATGAAAACTACAGGGCTAAGCCCTGTCTTTGAGGTTTTGCTGTGGCAACCAGAGCACATTAGTATAATACAGCCACAATTCTCCAAATCAGGTATGTCCATTTCGTGTGTCTTATTGTATATTCTTAATACCATGTAGGCTTGTCCTGTCAATAAAAATGAAGTGTTTTAGATAAGTGGGCAAGGTAGGGATTCCCAAGTTGTGGTAGCTACTTAGGATGAACTTCAGAATGAGTGATGCGAAGCATGTCTGACAAGCATCTTTCTCTTCCACATTCAATGTCATCCACATAATTTACATTGATCTATATGTTTTTAATGAGGCCTGCTTCGTCTTCAACCATGAATATCTCTGCTACCTTTAAAATTGCCATTTAAACACCACTTAAGATTTTTTTCTAACAAGGACTTTGAAATATCACAGGAACATCTTTGGCCTTTTAATTCCGGGTGCCTTTCATATTCATTCAGGAAAAGGAAATGATCTGAGGAAAGTGTGCATGAAAGGTGCTCAACTTTTAAGTGTTCTAGAACCCACTGAAGAAACAGATGAAACAAAGGTGGTCTTAGGTATTATCATCAAAGTGATCGCCTTTTTCAATGCCAACTTTGCTGATACTGAACTAAATTCACAGGAACATAGCAAGGAACCTATGCAATTTCCAGAGTGCTCATTTATTTAGCCCTAACCCACCTTCCTGACCCCTGTTTTCTCTAATCCCACTCCTTAGAGATTGCTAAGTAGAGAGATCCTGAGTCTTACTGCGTCTCATTGTACTCAGTGTGTTATGCTGACTACACATTCCAAAATATGTTCAGATGTAGTATTAATAGCCCCTGAGCTAATCAGTATTTTGCCCCTTTAAAACTGGGTTCCAAATAAGTAAAAGAATTGTGTCCACTTTACTCTAAATGCATTTTAGAGTCACATTTCTTTCATTCACTGAAAACCATAGAGTACATGTTTCCCTGGTGCCACTTGACAAATTCATGATAAGTCCTTCAAACTAAAGAAGAGAAAAGTGGATCAATTTAACCAGACAATAAAAATTAAGTTAGTTCTATTTTGAGTATAGAAGGCATCTTCTTTTGGAGGAAAATTTCAAAACTGCAAATTATAATTTAAAAAGATAGCTGAAGGGCATAATCTACAGGAAAGCAATTCTTGTAAGATATATTAAACTTGAACTTTTCTATTATATTTGATGAGATGTAGAATCATAGCATTTTGAAACTTGAAATAAAGAGGCCTTGGAGAACCAACTCTCCAGCCAATTGAAAGCCAACTCTTTCTCTCTCCTCTGTCTCTTTCTCTCCCTCTCTCTGTGTCTCTGTGTCTCTGTGTCTCTCTCTCTCTCTCACATGCACATCCTTTTCTACAAGCAAAACTAGAAATTTGGCCTTCAAAGAGAATAGCATTTCCCCAGGGGTGCCAGTGTATTTTTAAATAAATACACAGATAATAAACACTGTTGTTCTTCTAATATCTGGTACACACACACACACACACACACACACACACACACACACACACAGCCCCCAGGCATCCATCCATCATCTAAAGCACCTCTAGCAAAGATGTTGCCAGTTGCCATGACACCACAAGAGGATTACTGACTGGCTTTTCTCCCAGAAAAAAGGCTTAAACTGTGTCATCCTTTGTCATCCATACTGTTTTAGTCTTTGATGTCTTGTTATGCTTTGTTTTTTCTCCTAATTTCCATCTTGACCACAAATAAGTAATTCTAGTAATATAAAGATATAGCAGAAATAATAAGAGGTTTAGAATCCAGAAGACCTGGGTCTGTATTCAGTCTTGCCATTTACTAACTGCAGGCCTGGGACAGGCACTTGGTCACTCTTATTTTCTGTTGGACACTTCTGCTTGCACATCTGCTATAGTTTGGATTTTGCGTGTTTCCTAAAGGTCCAGGTGTCAAGGGCTTGTTTCCCATGGTGGTGCTATTGGGAATGGTGGAAACTTTAGGATGTAGGGCCTATGACGGAGTCATTACGATGGAGATAGGTCCCCAAAGAGAGTTGTGGGACCCCGATATTCTTTCCATGGGCTGAGTGGCTGGGGATTAAATCAGTGCCTCTGCACTGAGGTATACACCTTGTCCTATTTTTTTTTTTGAGATAACTATCAGAGATACTCCTGTAGAAAAGATTATGAGACCTTGAATATTTTATCTTTTTTTTTTCTGCCTTCAGTAGTAGAAATTAAATCTAGGATCTTCACTGAGCTACATTCCCAGCCCTTTTAATTATAATTTTTTAATTTAGACACTGTCTCACTAAGTTGGCAAATTGCCCAGGGAGGCCTCCAATTCACTCTCTTCCTGCCTCAGCCCCCAAGGGCCCTGGAATTACAGGGTACCAGGGCCAGCTCTCTCTTTTGGTGCCTGGCCATGAAATGAGAGGGATTTCTCTACTATACACTGTCTCCATGATGTGCTCCTTTGCCACAGGACCAGACTAATGGGGCCAGTGCATCATGGGCTGAACCTTCTGAAACTGTGAGCCAAAATGAACTTGTCTGTTTATGAGAATTCAGGTGTTCTGTTCCGAGCAGCACTAGGATCCTAGCTTACATCGAGAACACAGTAGCACCTCCTTCATCATTCTTCTGTTTCCACATGGAAATCCAACAGTTTGAAGCCTAGCTATACTTTGTTTCAGGCTGGAATAAGTTGTGGCATCAGCTATCTTACTGATGGTCCCAAGAAGATCCACACTTGTTTAAAACAGGTCATGTGAAAAGTATCATTAGATATGTTCACCTTGTTTCTAATTCAGTGGAAGTTATTCTATCAAGAGATGATAGTGAAATTGTTGATAAACCAAGATGGCTTTTCTGTGTCTGTCTCTCTCTGTCTCTCTCTCTGTCTCTGTCTCACTCTCTCCTACACACACACACACACACACACACACACACACACATACACACACTTAGCTCCATGAAGCCATTTATCCATCTCTAAACACTATTACATAAATACATAGCAATTAACTTACTGTGATGCATGAAGCCTGAAAAATGTATACTGAGTCAAGTGCTTTAACAACAAAAATCAAATTTTAAAATATTTTCAAGTCCCTTTTCATACTTTTGCTGAAGTTTCTTACTGCTTTTTGTTTTTATTATTTTAACTGTTCTTTCTTCCCAGGAAAACTTAACAGACTTACGATCAGACTTCTTCAATGTGGTTCTCAATTATAGAGCACTAGCTATTTCCTACTACTGTAATGAAGTTCTAAAAGCATACACATATTTGTGTTACTATGTAAAGTTCTGCAAAAATATGGCTTTGTAACTGAGTGAATATGTTTTAGCAAAATAGGAAAGGTGTAGGGGAATAGAAATTGATGTGTCCTGGTTGGTGCAGGAGAAATAAATGTGGTCAATAATCTATATGATTACCATATAGGTCACCATCATATGATTTCACCCTTCCTTTTGATCAGTTTACCTTTAGTGCTAGATGTGAATGAGCCTCTGCATAGCAAGTGTGTCTCTCACATGCTTGGTTGTCCCAGCTGGGTTAGTAACAGGAATGCATAGGTTGATCCATACAATCAAATTCTGGATTCTAGTAATTCAGGTTCAAATTGCTATTGTATCTGTTCAAAAACAAAGAACAGATGGGATGAGGGAAAGGAGAAAAGAAAGAGACAAAAATGTATGTATGTATATATGAATATACATATATGCAGGAGGGCTAACATGGTTCTACTATTGTATGATATCACTTAAATTTGATCAATCTTGTATGTCTGTATGTGTTATCCTGAACACACATTTCGAAGATATCAATATGCAAAGCAGCAACTATTGGTGGTTTTTCCTTTTTTTTTTTTTTTTTTGGCTTTGGTTTTTTGTTTTTTGTGTTTTTCTGTTGTTGAGAGGATTAATTGTCTGACCGATTTTGCATGTCTGTATCTGGGTTCATATATATATACTTCAAAGATATCAATAGGTAAAGCAACAACCACTGTTGAGCCCATGTCACCTTGTCTGTAGAACAGTTTTGATTGTACTATTTTTTATGCTAATTTGTGTCTGTGTGTTAATATGTTTTTGTGCTTTTATTTTTCTAAAAATAAAAAAAAAATTGCTATTGTAACTTTGGAAAAATCCTGCTTTGTAATATCCACAAAAGTTAAGCATGCACAGAACCTCTGATCAAGTAATTCTCTGTCTAAATATGAGTCCCACAGAAACGCAAAATATGTTCACCAGATGACAAAAGTATAAGAATTTTCATGTCACCCCTACTTTTAATAGCTCCAAAGTAAAAGCAAGCAGCATTATCAGACTGTTAAATCATTTGTGGGATCTTTAATGTTGGGTTATGACACAACAATGGCAATGGATGATCTATAACTTTATATAACACCACTAATGAATCTCATAACATAGTGTTGAGTAAATTAACATGGATAAAATGGGTCCCCTTTCCTACAAAGTCACAGTGAAGCAGGAAGAATAAGTTTTGAGATCTCTGGCATAGAAGGGTGACTATAGTCAATAAAAACATATTTTATATTTTGAAATAATGAAGAGAGTAATATCAAATGCATTTCCCTAAAAAATGTCAAGTAAGTGACATAATGTTGTGTTCATTAGCTAGGTTTAATCTAGCTATAGTATATATATTTATATACACAATATCTATATTATATATAATTACATATAGTCTATCTATAGTGTATATGTGCATATATATTTAATATAGCCATATTATATATATTTAGTCTGCTTTCTGGTGCTATAACAGAGTACCTCAGAATGGGTAATTGTGAAAGAAGTTAGGAATTTCTCACGGTTCTGGAGGCTGAACAGTCTAAGACAGAAGGGCACCGCAGGTAAGTGGATTTCTGCTGCAGCATACCATAGTAGCAGGTATCTCTTGTGCAGGAAGTATGCATGGGACAAAAATCTCAGGTCAAATTTAGGCAACTGTGCCTATGGTAACTAACCCTCTGCAGAGGTAATGACCTCAATCTACTCAAGAGCTGGAGCTCTTATGACTTCATCCCTTCTGAAAGGCTCCACTGCTCGTTCTGTCACAGTGGCAATTAAATTCCATATGAGTTTTAGAGGATCAGCTATCCAAACTGCATCTCTGCACATATATCAAAGCACCACATTGTAATCCACAAGTGTATACAATGGTGACTTGCCAATTCACTATAATATGAATTAAACAAATGTACCTGACAAGTGTCTGTGCCTAAGCAGGCTAGAGCAATCATTGGTGGTAGAAGTCAGGATGCTGGCAAACCCTGGGAAGATAAGGGCTGGCAAGGGACACAGTCTCTGGGCTGTTGATATCCTACTTGGTCAGGATGTTAATTATACGGGTGTGTTCTTTCATAAAGATTAATTTAGGACTGATGACTAATGTTAATTTGTGCACTGTTTTGTGTATAGTTTACACAGCAATAAAAACTGTCGAAATTTTTAAATGTTTCTCATGATGAGTGGGAGGCATATAAGTTAAACTACAAGGCTACAGTGATGAAAACAGCATGGTACAGGCACAAAGACAGACATGTGGATCAGTGAACGGAAGAGAGGATGCACACACAGCCCCAGACCTATTCGGCTGTTTAATGTTTGACAAAGCAACCAAAGATATGCACTGAAGACAGAAGAAAGATAACCTTTTTAGCAAAAGATGCCAGGAAAACTTGCCATCAATATGCAGATTGAAGCTAGACCCATCTCTCTCACCATGCACTAAACTAAAATTAAAATTGATCAAAGATCTAAATATCAAAACAGAAACATTTGACCTACTGGAGGATAAAGTAGGAAAACTCCTGAAGTCATAGTTACAGGTAAGGACATTCTGAACAGAGAACTCTTAATTGCACAAGAAATAACAGCAAAAACCAACAAATGGGATTACAGCAAATTAAAAATCTCCTACATAGCCAAAGAAACAGCCAACAGAATGAAGAGACAGACTACAAGACGGGAAAAAAGTTCTTGCAAGCTATACATCAGAGTACTAACGTTTAAAATATTTAAAGTATTAAGAAAATTAGACTTCCCCAAATTAAAGACCCATACAAAAAATGGTCAACTGAAGTGAAGAGATATTTAGAGGAAGAAATATAAATGGCCAATAAATCCCTGTTTTCATGAGACTAATAATCTAGCCAAGAAGTCAGCCCATTCAGAAAGACATAAAATGTGTATATAGTTGCCATTGAGCAAGAACTATGTGAAAGGCCTGGAAATAACAAAAAAAGGAGAGACTGATCCTTCCTAAGGATCAAAGGAAACTTGAATGACAAAGTCACAGTTGCACTTCGTGGTAAAGCACGAAGTCATGCCTTCAAAGAAGAAAAAAGGTGTGGGGAATCCACCCTGAAGGAAGAGGCTCTGGAGAGTGACCCTTATGAAAAAGTGGCCTGTGTGGTTGCTTGCTGACAACTAACCAGAGCGGGTGGTAGAGGGAGCAGGGAGTGAAGGACAGCAAGTGGTTTGGGGCTGGAAGACCTTAGCCAGATGCCCTGTGTCTGGCTAGTGTGTATTCTGCAGCTACAGTGCTTGTTGGCTCCTGCAGAGGATTTCCTCACCCCAGATTGCCCGAGGTGATGGAGCCCTCATCTGTGATAGTAAGAGCCAGCAGCTGACAGAGCTGGGGTACACAAACCTGCTCCCTGCTTCAGGATGCGGGAGCTCCCTGTGGGGTCAGGGTGGGCCTAGGTTTCAGCCAAGCCTCCACCCTTGCTTTACCCTGACTGGAATCTGCATTCCTTCCACCCTGCCCTGCCCCTCAGCGAATACCTGACTGAGCCACAGGCCCAACCCCGCCTCAGACTCTGTGTTTAGGCAGGCTGACTTCATTTTTAATTCTGTAAACAACAGGGACCCTCTGAAAATTTTAAATCAGTGAAGAGGCTCAATCAGACTTGCATTTGTAAAAGTGACACCACCATAATTTTGTGAGTTGGAGAGTTAAACCCAGTTTAATTTTAATGTAGGAATATAGTGCTTTGAAACAACTTCTTGGTGGCTGATTTAGGGTGTGCGTGTGTGTTCCTAATTCTGTTATGAGTGTGAGTGCATCTGGGAAAAACAGCACTTTTCCTTGGATGTGTCTATTTCCTTGTAATTGCGCTCCAGAATTTTCTCCTGTACTTAATTGTTTGCCAATAGTGATTTTATCACATTTCTCAGAGCAGTAATTACTCCTCATTTCTGTGTGTTTTGTTGGAAAAACATTGTTATCCTATATTTTATTCTTCCACAATATCATTAAATTAGAAATTTAATAATTGATCACAGGTCAGTAAAGGTAACCCTCATTAGAGACTCTGATGAGAATTACTCAAGGCTGTCATGAAGCTTTCCTCCCTCCTTCCTTCCCTTCTCCCTCCCTCCCTTTCTCCGCTTTCCTTCTTTCTTGGCCAATAACACAATATATTAAATATACATATAACATTAGCCTTCTACCACTTAGAATAATTGGCTTTTAAATTTTGTTTTGTAAAAATTCAGTCTTGCTAATTAGTTGACCTTTATGAATAAAATATGCACATTTTCATTCAGCAGGCGCTGGGGTGATGGAGGTGTTTGCAATGGAGAGCTACTCTACTCACTGGAAATGTAATTGTCTTTCTGAAACTGCACCACCAGTCTTGATCCTTGCCATATGAGAGGGACAAATTCATGTACTGGTGTAATTTATTCTCAGTCACAGAGGAGGAGAATATATCTTTATTTAAGACATTAACTACATAAGAAAGCCACGGAAAACTTCAAATGAAGAATTACTCTTATTAAAACTAAAAGTATTATGTTCACCTTTTATCTTCACCACAGGAAATCCTATTTAACCTTCAAAGCCACGTCAGAATATTACTTCCTCTAGAAAGACAGGTTCGGGGAGACAACATTGATTCCTGCTTTTCTGATCAAGGGGTCATCTCTTGCTCTGAATTCCTGTAAAATTAGGTCAATCCCTTCTCCATCATTGTCTGGGATGACCTGACTCTGATTGGAGTGTGGCCCCCAGGGCATCTTCTGTTGCTGTAGAGAGGTGTTATTGCAATTCCCTTTTAAGAGGTGGGGCCTTGTGGATGTGTCCTTCACTGGGGTACTGAGTGGCAAGAGCATTCACACCTTCATTAATCCTCATTAGATGACTATCAGTGTAGAGAAAGACTCCCCTCCCCAGTTCTCTGTCTTCTCTTTGAGCCACACAAGCTCACAGTCTAGTACACAGCCACCTGTGATGCCATCCGTCATGAGGTTTTCTATGAGCCCCGCTGATAGGGAACCATGCCTTTGAACTTCCAGCACTGTGAACTAAATTAACCTCTTTCCTTGATAAAGTTATCAGACTTAGGTATTTCATTATGGTAACAGAAAATAAATTAATATATTATCTAATGCTCTCTTGAATTATAACTACAAGAACACATTGTACTCACTAGCATCACTGCATAACAAATACCCCAAAATTCAGTGGCTTAAAATAGTAAAAATTAATTGCTGTATAGGAGATGATTGGTTAGACAGGTGGTTCTGTTCTATCTGGGATCACAGATGTGTCAGTGGTCAACTGCAAAACAGGAGGTGCTCCTACCCTTCTTGATTTGGCTCTCTCATGTTTGGGACTGGGCAGGCTGTTGGGGATTTAGAAAAACCACCGAGGTGAGTGAATTTTCTTCTGTGTGATCTCTTACTATCTGATAAGTTAGCCCAGTCCTGTTCACAGGACTGCGGAGCAGGTCCTGAAGGAGACTCTTGAGGCTTTGGTCTGGAAATGGTATAACATCACTTCTGCAACATTCTGTTAATTCCATCAAATTTCAAGGCAGAAGCAGTGCAAAGAGTAAGAAATAGGCTCCACTTCTTAATGGAAATCACACACACACACACACACACCATGTTTAGAGAAGGGTGGAGAATTGGAAATTTTTGCAATGAGCATATCCATGTATAACTTACATTTGTATTTGTGTAGATGTTTGCTTATATTAGCCTAAAATCTTTTAAAAGATGAGACAGTACATTATTTGCTTTATTAATGGTGGCATCTAGAACAGACACTTATTGTGTTAACTTCACAGCATTTCTTCCTCTTTTTGTGTGACAATAACTTTGCTTCTCCTTAGTCATGCTCCTCAATCCCCATACAGTGTGGTCCTAGAAAGTTTCAGTTTTCAGCTGGGTGCCCTAACTCCAACACCAGGCAGAGGGGTCAGAATAAAGCTGAGGGTGGGATGCTGGGACTCAGTCTTGCAAGCATTCAGCCTGGCAGAGGGAATGTGGCTAAAGCTGAGGTTCTTTAACTTTTAAAAACAATTTTTAAACCTTCCCTTAGTTTTGTAATACTCCCAGCATCCTTTCAGAAGGCAACACTCCACCCCCAAGTAAGGTGAAATAGCTAGCTGTCATAAGGATCTTGCCCATTACTACTCGTGAACATTTGTTGAGTGTCTTGGTTACTTTTCTCTCATTGTGGAGATAAAATACCTGGCACCCAAAATTAGGAAGGAAAGTTTATTTAACTCATGGTTCCTGGAGATTTCAGTCCATACTCAGCTGGCTCCAAGGCAGAGTGGCACATGGCAGAGGGAAGCAGTTCATGGTGGCAGAAGACAGCAGAAGCAACAATAGCAAAAATGGAGGAGCAGCGGCAGCAGAATGAGCAAACCTCTTTCCCTCCCTTACATTGTATGCAAGCCAGCTGCCCTTGGGTTGGTGTAGCTCTCACACCCATAATCCCAGTATTGGACCATAGATCAATCATAAGTTCTAGAAGCCCACACCCATGACTGCATGAGGATTCAGGTGGACTGCAGACACAACCACAACCATAATGAGGGTGCCCAAAATTGGTGAAAGGGGGGCCAAGATAGTAAAACAATCTGAAAACATGATCTGCTCAGTTTATAAGCTGTAGAGGACTTTTGCACCCAAGAACAGATATTTCTTTTGGGTATATGGTTTCTAGCAAGCTGCTTCATCTGTCTAAGCTTCAATTTCTACATCTGTAAAATGTAGACCACCACATCTCCATCCTGTTGCCGATTACAATATCACTTGTGACAATGAATACAAAATACATCGCATAAGGTTTAGCTTCCTCTTGTTTTGTGTGGGTCTCCTTTCATAAAACACCTGATTTGAGTGGTCCTGAATCATTCTTTAGATGATCCCACACAAATGTCTTTATTATGTGCTAAGTATTCCGTTAAGATTAATATTCATTAAGAACACATAATACTGAATTCTTGTTCTGAGGATGTAGGAAAAAAACTCAGTTTCTCCTTTTCCCTCACAACACAATCAACAAAGAACACTTTTGGAGCCAAACACTGAGGGTTTCTCCCCACTTACCAAACAAACCATTTGTTTCTGCAGGCAACTCCAGCTAGCTATTGGCTAATTCAGTTCAATGGACTAGAGATAGCAACAGATTCTACAGGTTCAGGGCTCAGTCCCAGGTATCTGCCCCCACTTCAGATGCCAGACCCAGGTCCAGGTCATCAGACTGCCTATTGGTCACCTATGAATCAGGGCTCCTGTGATCACCTCCTAGGCTTCTATTAATTTACTGTAACAATTCAAAAGTCTCAGGAAAACACTTCCTATGCCTTCAGTGTCTTGATTACTTTTCATTATGAAAGATATGATAAAGAGATGCATAGAACAAGATGTGCAGAGGGAAGCAGAACCTTAATGTCCTCTCCTGCCATGCCACCCTTTAAGGAAATCCATGTCTTGGTCTTTCTGGTGACCAGACTCCAACCTGAGACCATGTAGGAAGGAGCCTTTGGCCACTGGTCACCTCATTAGTATACAAAAGGCATAATAATTGCTTTGGAGTTTGTAAGGATTTTATCATGAAAAGGAAGACCAAGTACAGGACGTTTTTGTAACATTGCACTTAGATACCACCATCCTAACTGATTTACCTGTACTGACTGATTTGGTTCTCACAGGATTACCTCAAGTAGCTGCTTTCATGTTTTTACAGATAAGGAAACCATATAGGACCACTGAATCCAGTCTTTTACATCTCCTTCATCTTCCATCGTCTCCCAGGGCTTCCTGCACAACCTTGTGCATTTGTCTTACAGAAAAAATATTATCTCTGTGGCCCACAGGGTAAATGGGTGAAACTGATTGTAACTGGAGGCGACCAGATCTCCGTGCCGTACTTTGATCACACCTCATTGTACCCTTTCTGGACTTCGGGTCCAAGAACTTCAATCACCCATTTGCAGATAGGCGAAGATACACATTTAGAGCAATTTTAGTGTGATTTTTTTACAACAAAGATGAGAGGATGAAAATAGTTTTCTGTTAAATGCTCTCAAGCAACAGGAACATACAGCATTCTCCTGTTGCCATAGAAAATGGACAAGGGAAAAGTACAAATTTGAACTCTAGCATTGTGACATTTTACAAACCAAGGCTGCTCCCACTTGTCAAATTATTTCTCCGATGTCAATGTGTCCCACTGTGCCCATCTAATGATTAGATGCCTGAGTTTCTAGATCAGCAATAAACATGACTGTTTTAGAATACATTTCTCTATTTCTTTGCCTATTTTTAATTTTCTTTGCTAAGAGTCAGGATTCTCATAAGAAAATGCAATGTTTTTGATGTGCAGCAGGTGTTAGATTCTGGAAGGAAAGTGCTTTGCCCAGCATGAGTGGAAAGCATACTTCAAAAACCTGGCCTCTTGCAGCGCCTGTCAAAGAGAAGCATGGCCTTCTATCTTACTGAAGAAATGGGATGTATTTTTAATGAATGAATAATTAGTTATATAAGGAAATTCTAATGGAAGGACATGGCAATAAATTTGCATATAATCAGAAAAGAATCCAGCAAACCATTCATTCATGAAAAGAGAAGGGAATATACTTGTCAAATATATAGAGTTGACATAAAACCAAAAAGTGAGGGAGAGCCAGAAACTTCCACAGAAGATTGATGGTGGAACAGTCACTACCCTCTGTGAAATTTCACAGCAAACCCTAATGGCATTTATCGTAAGCCTCATGGACGAGCTGTAGTTGGCTCCCTTGTTTCAGGATGGGACCAACACAGAGGTATAATTCCAGCTCCAACCTGCAGCTTGCCCTCAGTTGTGGCCACAGTTCTCTTGCCACCTTCCCCTGTCCCATCCTGCATCGCCCTCTTTCTTCTCAGAGAACACCCAATCAATTGCTCACAGAGCATTCCCCATCTGAAACTCTGCTTCTTGGGAGCCTAACTCCAGAAAATTTATTGTCAGGTTATATATTTATTGTGGAAATCTCGCAGAGATTAGAAACTGGTGAAGGATAATCCACCTCGTACTCGGAAGAACTGGTATTAAAATTTCAGCTTTTCTAATGTTTTCAGGCTCTTTCCTAATAGATGGTAGCCAAGATGAGGTTTAGAAGGCTTGTATCCAAATTTATGTTCCAGGTTGCCAATATATCTACCTAGATGGTCAAGACATCTCAAGCTTAATAGAGGTGAAATGCATCACCCCATAGCCAGTCCTCTTCCAATATGTTCTGTCTCAGTTGCTGGCAACTCTACCCTTGAAGCTGTCCAGAACAGAAGCTTTGGAGACACCCTGGAGTTTTGGTTGTTCTCTCCAACTGTCCAGTCCATCAGAGATTCAAGCCTCATTTTCAATATTCAAAGTGCAGTCAGTCTCACCATCAATCTTGACTTACACCATCGTCACCCTGGTCTGTGCTGCACTATCTCTTCTGGGAATTGGTACAAAAGACTATTGACTGGTCACCCTTCCTGTGCTCTGCCTATACAGAGAATTCTCAGCATAACAGAGACTCCTTTACAAGTGTCAGGTGATCATATCACTCTGCTGGTTCTTATTTTCCTTCAGGGTGAGAGTAATCTTTTTTTTTTTTTTTTTTTTTTTTTCCGGGACCGGGGATCGAACTCAGGGCCCTAGTGCTCAGCGGCAAGCACTTAGCCCACTGAGCTGTACCTCCAGCCCTGAGAGTAATCTTTAAAGTGCTCTCCAGGCCCCTACCTGTTGTGCCCCACTCCAGCTCCGTGTCTTCTGTAGAGTCTGTCTTTTCCCTTCTTCACCACCAGTAGAGTGGCCTTGTGGGTGCACCTCAAACACAGGACACCTGCTTCAGCCGCGCAGCCCTTGTGTGGGGTTCCTTTGGCCTGAATCAGTACTTCTTAACATGCCCACTTGGCTCCCTGTCTCACTTTCATCAAAGTTTTGTTCAACTATTAACTTTCTACCTCAAATGATCTTCATCCTCAGCCAAGAATTGATTTCATTTGCCTGACTCCCTTTTCCCTCTCCTAGCACTGACTTTCTTCCAAAATATAATGCTGTGTGTGCGCGCACTACTCCTGTTGTTTTCTCTCTCCTTCGGTGGAGGGGATCATCTCCAAATCCACACTGTTCCCTCTGGGGTGATGACCCTGGGGAGCTGAGGCTGATTCCGTATGTGTATCTCTTCTCAAGAGTTTTGTAGGCTGTGGAACACAAAAATGTCAATGCCCTTTCATGGGGCATTTTCCACTTTATAAATTAGGACACTTTCTTAAAACTTCAATGTTCATCAGAAACAAGTAACATCCGAAAGACTATGAAAGTATTCTATGACTGGCACTCTTCTTTATTTATATTGACAAAGTGTGGTTTGCCACACCTACCCAAAGGTTACTTTCTAAGTGATATGATTGTTCTTTTGGATGGATCAAGTTCTGATAGTTATTAGGTTATAAAATTTTGCTATTATCAACATTTTGTGACAAAGCCCAAGTGGTCCATTGGTTACCAAAGTGACACCTGTCTCCAAGAAGTTAAAATCCCCAACTATTATAAGCACAGTATTGGATCCACAGCCTAATGTGTTTCTGGTTCCTCAGGCGATCAACGTTTGTCCTAAAATATCTTTATGGAATGTAAGTGATCATTGACAGTTGGAGGTCATGCCCCATAAATATTAAAAGTTCTGGGCCACAGGCAAGTTTCAGAGCACACCCTGGAACTTCTCATTTATTGTTATAATCGCTCAAACTGCCAACCACAGACATTTCAAACTAATCAAGATCTTCAACAAAATGGTATTTTCCTTTTCTGACACCATTTCTTTTTGTGGATGCAGCACTTTGTAAATGCAAAGAGCGCTCAGTGTATATATATATATCCCAAAGGAACACGGTTAGGGTGACCTTGACATATTGCTGAACTTGCCATTCCCTTACATGGAGGCCAATACCTTCCCTCCCACTCCACCTCTTCACACATACCTTAAGAAAGTGATTGCTCTAACAAAAAAATTTACCATCAACTAAACAGGGTTAATGATATGAGGAAAGAGGGAGTTAGCCCATTACAGATAATAGTGAAACTTTCCAGAAGAAAGTTGTATACATATTCTGAAGTGGTTATGACTGTACATGCAAAATAAAACTGGTACAGATTTTTGTTTTGCTGAAAGGAAAACACAACTGTGGGGGTCCATTATGTTGAGCTACATTTAGAAACAATCAAATTGAAAAGAGAATTTTATTCATTATATATGACCTCAGATTCTTCCTTTCTGAAAACAGGTGCAGAGATGGCTGTATCTCCGGGAGATGCATAAATGCAATGAAGTTCTTGAGGGCATTTTTCTCCCCACATTGATTCTTGTTTTTATTCAAGATTTTTACATTGTCAATTAAATGCTAAATTAAATGTTCCATTATTTGCTGCAAGAACTTGCTTAATGTTTAACAGGAAAGAAAAGGGAAGAACCCACAGCTGTCCAAGTGGTAAAGGAAACATTTTCTGTTTTCAACATCATCTGCCAAAAATAATGCCCGACATTATGTGGAAGAAAAAGATAAATATAGTTGGAGGCTTGAGAAAAATCAATTTGTTTTAGCATTAAATTATTTCTATAAATAACCCCCAGAGAGATATTTGCTTTATGTATATTGTGAATCACAACTACATGGATTAAAATATAAAATGTTAGTTTATTTGAGTTCCTCCCTAGTCAAAAGTTTGTTTCTCCTAGAAGATATGTAGAGGCTGCTGTGTTTCTAGATAACTCTTTGGTGAATGTCAGTTCCTTTAGTAGGACGCTAATGATCTAAAAATTACAGCCACTTCCCTAAATTACAATGTTGACTTTTACAACAATATAATTTGTGTGTTAAGAGGATGTGCTTCCAGATTTTTCTTAACCAAAACTTTCCTTCTGTTTGAGTTTTTAAAACTGAATAAGGAACAAAGGAAAAATAATTTAGAAATTCTCTTAAACTATAACTGTTCTGTCTATAATAGAGGAATAGCTATTCAATATTGACTTAACTATATAAGACTGATAGCTTAGAGAGTTCAGGAGACTACCACAAAATAAAAATAAAAATCTGTAACAGCTGTACATTTGTATTTAATTGGCCAGCAGTTTATTCAATGCTATGATAATATTTCACTTCTTTAAAAATAAAATTGCTAGAGGCCTGGGTTTATAACTCAGTGGCACAGAGCATGGCTGGCAAGTGCAAGATTCTGAGTTCAGATCCTGGTACCAAAAAAAAAAAAAAATACTTAATCTACCTTGTTTCCCAGCTGTCTCAGTAGAAAGGAACTGTCCCTTACATTCAAGTTTATATTCCTTTTCTTTGGCTCCCAGTTGCAATCGATCTGGTCACAGCCACATGGGATAAATTGAATAAAATTATTCCTTGCAGAGAAGTTGATTAATATTTTATTTACTCTTTCCCATAACTCATTATTTATTTATTTTAAAGATAAAAGAATGAAAACATTAACAAACACACAGATATAAACAAAACAATACAAAAACAATAAAAGCAATACAGAAAGTCAGACAAGGTAAGAGGAAATTAACAATGGTTGTTGTATTACATATTGTTATCTTCAAATTGGTCACCCAGTTAAACAAATATAGGTATGCAAGACTGATCAAACAGTTAAACATTAACTGTTCCCTTCCATAAAGCAATAGAAATTAGTAGTACAATTAGCTATCTTGTGTATACATATTTACATATTTTCCCTTTTCTCTTTTCTCTTTTCCCTCATCCCAGTTGTTCTTTCATTTTGAGCAGTTTCTTTCCCTTTCACAATATCTATTGTGTCTTTCAGATTTTGTTTACTCTTTCAGTTTCTCACACTAGTGAGATGATACAATGTTTATATATAAGTATCTAATTTATTTCACTTATAAGTATGGTCTCTAGTTGCATCCAGTTACCTATAAAAGCCTCGAGTTTATCTTTATGGCTGAGTAATATTCCAGCTGAATAATATTCCATTATATGAAAATACCACATCTTTTTCATCCATTCCTCAGTTGTCCTATGACTCTTGAAAAACCTCTTCTTCCTGTTTCATAGAATCGTACATCCCAATGTGGTCATCTTTTTAAACAATCTAGCCATTCTCAAATTTTATCTCATTTAAAAAATTTTTATCTCAAAAGCCATTTTCTTGAAGCACATTTTTTTGACCATTGAACCTTTCCCCTGTGTTAGGATGTCTTTCTTCTTCATTTTTGTCACCTAGAATGTTAAAAAGATTTTGCATCCTTCTGATTTTCTTCCATATATTTTGGTTCTGTTGTGGTCTGTGTATGTTCTTTATAGGTGGCACTTTTGAAAGGATGTTACATATTTCCCTTGTTACTGCATCCCCTGTCTCATCCAGCAAAGTTCACAAGGGAAGCCTTCCATACACGGATGAAAATAGGTATAGTTATAGAGTTCATGACACATTTTTCAGTTCATACTTCCCAGTACTCTGGGGGATAAGTGCAGGGTAGGTGCAAAGATTTTAATTTAAAACTATAGTATTTAATATAGTCTGAAAAGTCTTTGGTTTTGAAAGTGAACACACACACAAAAAGAAACAGAGATTCTGGTGACAAAGGTAATGAATTCAGAACACAGCAATTTGAATGAAAGAAAATCCTAGCCTGTGATGAGCAGCCATGTTTTCTTTGTTGAACATTTTCTCTCCATATTAACAGGAAAAGGACCAGAATGGAGCATCCCTTAGAGACAGCCACTTCCTGGTAAATGCGAAAATGTGTCCTGTACTTCTGGAGAGTCTTTTGTAATGAATAATGAGTCCACTTGAAAGAATAGGCTAGAGACCCTTCTAAGATAAACTAAAGTATAAATAAAAAGGAAATGTGAGGTACTCTGAGCTTTTGCTTATATTTTTATCTTTACATAAAATGGGAGATTGGAATGTCAGGAATTGTTTGTAAAATCAGTGCACATTCCTTCCATTAACACAGAAAACATCTGACTTATAGTTGTACCAGTTTGCTCAACCCTGATGGACATACAGTGGATCCAGCGTTTGTTCTTTTGCAGCATTCTGACCAGGAAGGGGACAGAGTTCTGGGTAAGCAGAGTGGGACGGTGTTCAACTCTGTCCTCCCTAGTAGATTTACAGCCACAAAGAGACTGTCATTCAATTTGGTCAGTGATCCTGAGCTTGGAACAATCCCAAACTAGTACACTTGGCCTGGGGCAAACGAACATCAAAGGAGCAATTAGGGGCAAATAACAAGATTGGATTCTGACTTGTAGGGTGAGAGGTTAATAGAAGAGAATTGAAATGCTGATTGGGTGATGTTAGGAACTTAGATCTAACTAAAGATGATTTCATTTTTACAGAGCAGTTATGGAGTTGCTCAGCAGGTCGGCTGCCAGGGACAGCATCACAGTTGGCTCTTCTGGAGTTTGAGAGTGATTAAAAAACCACCAAAGAATCTTGTTAAAATGCAGATTATGAAACTACAGGTCTGGGTTGGAAATCAAGTTGCCACATTTCTAATGATATCATTATAATTGGACCATGGATCAGATCCCATTGTGGATTGCAAGGGTCTTGAGTTGTATTATTTAATACAGAATTTAGGGCACTGAATTTAGGTAACAAATAAAGGGGAAAACCAGGACATTGCTATGTCTCAGAAACACATGAAGGAAACGGCTTGCAGAGGGCAGAGCCATCCAGTGATTCAAATGGATCCCTTGAGTTGAAAGATGAAGACTGACCATTGCATTCTTCAATTCTGGTATGTCAACTTCATTGGATTAGGAAATAACCAGCATATTAGCAAAGAATACTTCTGGGTCCATCTGGGTGGGTCATGAAGGCATGGCCCTGAGTATTATTTGTGGTTTCTTCTCAGTCTTTGACACTGTTTCTCTGCTCCACTTCCTGACCATTGTGAATTAAGCAGCATCTCTCTGTCATGTGCTTTCACTTTGATGTTACTGCCTTGGAGCCTGCTGACCATGTACTGAATCTCCAGAAACCATAAACATATGGTGTTGGGTATTGAGGGTATTATTAAATTGTGGGTATTGAGTATTGTATCTCAGCAATGGAAAATCTGACTAATACATTGACAGTCACTGCTGATGTCTGCAAGTATGAGTTCAGTGGCTTGACAGAGATCAACACTTGAATAACAGAGAGGAAGTAAAGATAAAAAGACTTGGAAGCTTCATATGGAGATTCACTGTAAAAGGGGAAGAAAAATAGTATCTTAGATGGGGGAGATAAGAAGTTAAAAGGAAGCTTTGTTGATACTAAGATAGATTCAATTTATTACGGAATGTTCCTATGCTGCTAAGAATAATTAAAGAAAAAAGCAAAAATCTGATGATGAAGAAAGGTTATAAATACCTGGAAGTTAATTCTCTGTGTGTACAAATGATGATGAAGTAACCCATGTGAAGCAAAAAGGAAAACACAAGGGAGGCAAAATGCATAGGTACCATGCAGAAAGATTGGTAAATTGGGTGCTGTAGAAGACAGAAGCCCCCTTGTATTGTTTTTATTTTCTCAGTGAAACAAGAAGAGTCACTCAACGAGAGGGATAAAGGGGCTGTGCCTTTGGGTGAGGGAAATAAGGAGATGTGAAATAGTTATTTTAGGAAGAGGAAGATGAGTCTTCTTATCAGCGATAATAATCCTGAGTTATTTTCCGTGCAATATTATTTCAGCAGAATTCTGATTCATACATGAGAGTATGGTCGTGCTTGTGATAATATGAGGGTGTCATCATAATGACGAATGGAATCCAAACCAGGGGAGGGGGCAAGTGAAGCTGTGAGGAAGACAGGCAGTGATAAGGTGGCAGAGTTACCGCACTGGAAGCCATATCACAGGAGTCAGGATACTAGAAGTGGGCCGGAAAGATAGGAAGTAAGGGTGAGAGAATGGAGTGATTGAAGTGGAGATTTTGAGAAAGCAAGTTATTGGTATCGTGAAGAAAATGCCAAAGCATACAGTGTGGCCAAGATGATGTGCAGCCGAGGCAGGGGCAAGCGCAAGGGCAGACTATAGAAAATGAGGACAAAGATCTGAGGAACCAGAGTGATGGGCAAAGAATGTGCACGGGCGCTGGACTGACCAGAACGATGGCCGCAGTAGTGCTGGAGCTCGGGCAGTCAGGTCGCTGTCAGACACCTTCAGCACCTGCGAGTATTTCTGGTAGCGCTGCCCACGGCGGTGACCTGGAGGAGCCCCAGTTGGTGCCACCTAGTGGTTAGACACTCCAAGAAGATAGGGTTTTCACAGAAATGGAAGAACAATGATTTGGAGACAGCCCGAAGGGGTTAAGGCTTTTCAGGGTTCTTTAATTCAGTAAAAATTACCTCTGGTCCTAGGGTAGCTATGGGGAACAGTATTTTTAGGACTCAGCCTGGTTCCAATTAAAGCCAGCTAGAAAGGGACTCACAGCAGCAGAAAGAAGATGCTGGAACTGGAGGTTATTCTGATGATTCACTGTCTGAGCTAAAAATAACAAAAGATGGGCTTCAGAGATCAGGAGAGGGTCCTACTGGGTCAGATAAGAGGATAAGCATAGTTAGTTAAGGACAAGAACCCAGGAGGTATCAGCTAACCTGGAAATATTTGGGGACTGAATTAAAGAGGAAAACAAGGTGTGATGTGATTATTTCTGGTGTGTTTTGGTGCCTGGTCTTTCAGGTATTGGGAGAAGACTGATTTGCCAAGCACTAGAGGCCACTGGAATGGTCTCCTTAGATCCTGTAGTGTATCATATTGAGGTAGGTGGAGGCAAACTTCCTGGGGTTTGGCTTTCTTATCACACATCTAGAATTAGAAAAACTATATCTTTACCAATCTTACTTCAATCCTATGTTCATTTCTCATATTACCATCTCATGATTTCCGTCATGTTTGTGGCTATACTTGTTTTTGTAGAAGCCTGGTTAATTCCCTACAGACATTTTATTAATCATGTCAAATTATCAACTGTTCATTAACCTGTACTGAACACATACTAAACCAGGCTTTGTGCTTACAGCTTTATTTAAATTATCTCATTTAAGCCTTACTACAACCGTATGTGGTGGGAAACAATTACTCTAATTTGACAGTCATGGCAATTTAGGCTTTGAGGGCTTAAATCATTTACCAGCAGGGCCATTTGCAGGGCATGAGGTTTAATCAGGGCTTATGTCTGAGATTCTGGGCTCTGGGTCATGAGTGATTCACTAATATGATCTGTAGTTGATTGTTCTATGGAAGCCTGCAGACAGTTATGAACAAGTAGGGACATTTGCAGTAAGTGCAGTCCTCCCCTCTGTTGCCTCTGTGTTGACCAAGCACACCAGTTAGCAACTTTATTTTGCACAAATTTGTCTTTGCGTTTGTAGTGGTTTCAACTTCATAGGTCTTTTTCTTCTGCTCTTGACCAAAGGACCTTCTCCTTTTGATCCTTGCATGTGGCTACATGCTCTCTAAACAACAGATGATTAAAACAATAATTGGTTGCCTGAGTTAAGGGTTACCCAGACATCTAGATATGTCCACAGCCTTAGGTTTATCTTGAAATCGCCTGAGGAGGTGAAGAAGCAGTCTCAGTGCTCAGGTGAGCTCTGGACTGATTCAAGCTGGACTTATTGATAGTAGGATTAGGCATCAGTGTTTTCAAAGTTTGCCAGATGATTCCACTGGACCACCGAGGTTGTAAAGCCCTGTTTTGAGGGAGACAGGTTCTAATATTTGTTGGTCCTGCTTAAGGTATAATTGCATCTCTATGATATTGGGTTGGAGTGGCAGGAAGTAGCAAGAGCTATAGTAATATTGTTGTCGAAAGAGCTGGAGTGTTAACTATGGCTTTTTTCCATTTCCACACTATTACCCAGAGGCAAGGCTGTCAGGCAAACAGCTATTTATTCCCTTTGATTTTGCCATTCTCTTGTTCGTGCCACTTCGTCCAGTACCTGCATCTAGTTTCCACTTGGTTTGGAGCCCGTTCTGCCTTTGTTGAATGAGCTTACTTGGCAGCTTAGCAGACATTGCAATCACTCCCAGGAATTGCATTTGAAAGCAGAATCAAATCTTCATAATTTGCACTATCCCAAGATGCATTCATCCTAATGGAGATGACTGAGCTATTTAGGCTGAACTTGAGAAGCACTCTTGGCTTGGGTCCTGAATCCTCCTAAGCCACTGACAGCCAGTGACGCTCATCAGGCAGTGCTGGCTGATGTGCACCGATGTGGGGCCTCAAATACAAAGGCACCTGAAGATTCTCCTTGCCATTAGCAGTCTCAGGTGTCTGTCCGACAGAAGCGGCCAAGTGGAGCCTGTATTTCTACTCTGTTGAGGGGATTTTATGCATAGGTGGTAGGAAAACACTCAACTCAAATCAAGTAGCATGTTTCTTTCCTACCTTGTGCTTCTTTAATGCTTCTTGATTGACTGCTAGATTGATTGTTAAAGTGTTGTTCACTACAGATTGAACCTATGCACTCCTCCCCCTAGCCACATCACTTGTAAGACAGTGCAGCTCCCTTCATTCAGACATGAAGTCTGTTTCCCCATCTCTTGACTCTATGTCAGTGTTCTGATCACTGGGACCCGTAGAATTCAGTGGATGTGACGTCATTCCAGCACTGAGCTTTCCCTCTGGAGGTGCTACATGCTTCTGCTCTCTTCTCCTAGATCCCGAAGCATCCTGCTGAGCTTGAGAAACCCAGCCCAACTGTACCAGACCGGCCAGTCTACTCACACCACAAATGCGACGAGGCCCAGCTATGAGTAGAGTGTGGATTTAGCCAAGACTGGAAAAGCTGCCCAGTTGGCCCAAAGATGCATGAGCAATACTTCTTACTCTTTTAAACTGTTGGGTTTTAGAGTTGTTTGTAACATGGTGATAGTTAACTGATAATGGCCTCAATTACTCTTTCTGTGTGGGTTAGTAGGGTGATAGCTAGGCACTGTGACTTTAATGGAGGCTGTGCACTGTAATTGCCTGGAGATGTCAATCTTGCCGTGCTGTTTCTGTTACAGACTGATGCAGGGTGGCTGGGCTCCGACTTCTGTCCTCTCATACATTTCACAAGGGGCTCTGGTGCACAGCTGGGATGAAAGGAATTCTTTGAAGGTTTTTCTTCTCGAATGACAGTGTATGATTCTCCCACAGGAAGCCCTCTTTACGATTGTAATCCACCATAAAGGCACATAATGAGTAAATGTCCGGACAAAGTCAGAATTGTATTAGGCCACACTGGGACTGACAGAGCTTGGACTCTAGCGAGGCGTTGAAAGGGCAGCGGACCGTGGGCCCGGCACATTTGTTCTGGCCAATTCCTTTCTCTTGAGGATCTGTGGTGTTCGGGGATTATTTTTCTTCTCTTGTGTTTTTTTCTTTTCGTTTTTGGTAATAATGTAGAGATCCACTGCATAAGTAAGGGAATTCATGACATGGATTTGAGAAGTTCTCTCTGAATGTATGCCCAAAAATTCAGCTGAGTTTTTCCGGCAGGGGCTAAGGACGCCCGTGGTCACTCTTCACACTTGTCATTCACTTCCTTCTTTCATCACAGGAATTCTCTAATTTCATTGTATATATCCTACAGTTTTCTTTCATCCCTTTCTGCAGACTGCTTCTGGCTGTGTACTAATTAGCTTACATACCCGGATAAAAACAGGAGCCATGGTCTTGGGATTTACCTGACATTCTGCGTACGTGAGTCTAATATCCTTGTGTCCTAATTACAAACTGCCAAGTGGGGACTGTGACTGGTCCAGAGGTCCAAACCAGGTGAAAGCAGCTGTGACAGGCAGTGCCCTCATTATCTCTAGGCTGCACCATCTGGAGCTGCCCTAGCACAAGTTCATAAAAAATAAAGGGCAGCTTGGGGGACGGTGATTCATGTACATAATTAATGACTTTTCTAGAATAAACTATTATATTTGATGAACATGTCTGAGGCACACATAAAAATGTACAAATAAATTTCTGAAATACTTACAATTTGAATACACGAAATCATTGTTGAGTTTTGCAGCATTATTGAGATGTAATTACTTAAATTATATACACTTAAAATGTATCAAATGATAATATGTATTTATTGTAATTATCAGTCAGTTGATTACCTCCCCGTGTTAACTTTTTTAAAAAGTCAGAATATTTAAGATCTAGTCTCTTACAAATTTCAAGTAAAAATACTGTATTGTTAACTATCATCACCATGCTGTATGTTAGCCTCCTAGGACTTATAGAAAGAATCATAATATACTACTATGACAGATTATACAGCAACAAATTGGATGACCTAGAAGAAATGAGTAAATCACTAGAAACATAGAACCTGTCAAAAGCTCAATCATGAATAAATAGAAAATATGAACAGATAAGTAACGATTAAGGGGATTTAAACAAAACTTTTAGAAAACCCTCCCTTTAGAGGACAGCCCAAGATCACATGATTTCACTGATAAATTCCACCACTGCTTTTAATTTTAAAGAGAGAAATATAAAACAAAAATAAAATAAAAAGAAGTACAAAAAAACAGCAAAAAAAAATAAAAATGATACAGAATTTCAAAACAATAGGTTAGGAAATTAACAATGGTTGTTATATCACACATTGTTATCTTCAACAAATTTGTTCAGATTACCAGATATAAGAATTCAAGATTGACTGAACAATTAAACATTAACTATTCCTTTTAACAAATCACTAGAAATTAGTAGTACAATTATTTTAGTTGTCCTGTGTGTACACACACACACACATACACACACACACACATATATATATATATATATATATATATATATCCTCTCCTTATTTCCTTCTTTTCTCTTTTCCCCCATCAGGGTTGTTCTTTCTCTTTTAAAAAAGATATACACAACAAGGAAACCAAGTTTCAAAACAGGTTATTAGAACTGTTGCAATAGTTGATGGACTATGCATTGTCATCTTCTTAGTAGTTACTCAGAGTAGAACATACATGCATGCTATCTTGTCTATATAATATTAGCACAAGACACATTTAAATAATTAATACCAATACTTCATGATGAGCGCAAAAAGTTTGAGGAAAGGAAATACTTCTGAATTCATTTTATAAAGTCACTGTTGACCTTTTACCAAAGCCATACAAGAACACTACAAAAAGAGGAAATTACAAGCCAATATCCTTGATGAACACAGATGCAAACATCTTCAATAAAATGCTTGCAAACCAAATTTAACACCACATTAAGAGAATCATACATCATGATGAAATGGGGCTTATCTCTGGGATGCAAGGATGGTTTGACATAGGCAAATGCATAAACATGGTACACCATAGGAACAGAATAAAATAATAGAATAAAAATCACCAACAGATTCAGAAAAAGCATGTGAGAAAATCAACATATTTTCATGAAAAAGCCTCCACAGATTGGGTATAGAAGGAACTATTTCAACATAAAGTAGACCATAGATTAACAGCCCAGAGGTAGCATCGTATTCAGTGAGGAACAGCCTAAATCTTTCCCTCTAATATTAGGATCAAGTGAAGGATGCCCACTCTACCACCTCTCTTTGACATAGTACTAGAAATCTTAACCAGAAGATTGTGAAAACAGAAAAAAGTATCCAAACTGGAAATATAAAAATTAAAATTGTCATTATTTCCAGATAAATACTGATTGATTCATTCATTCATTAGATAGGCTCTCACTATATAGCCCAGGCTGGCATAAAAACACAGTCCTCCAACCTCACCTTTCTGAATTCTGGGGTTACAAGCATGTACCACCAGTTGCAGTTGAAAGGCATAATTTTATGAACATAAAATCCTAAAAACATTATCAAAAAATTTGTTAGAACGAATAAATCAGTTCAGTAAAGTTTCAGGATAAAAAATCATCATAATGAAATAATTTGTCTGTGGACACTAACAAACTACTTGTAAAAGAAATAAAACCACCTCATCCACAATAGCATCAAAAAGGACTAAATTTGACCAAGGAAGTGAAATGTATGTACAATGAAAACCGTAAGATATTCATGAAAAATTAAAAAGTCACACATCAGTGAAAAGATTTTCCTTTTTCACGGGTTGGAGCAATTGATATTAATTGTCCACACTACCTAAATCGATCTATATAGTCAATGCAATCCCCATCAAAATTCTAATGTAATTTTCCACAGAAGTAGAAAAGATATTCAACAAATACACACGAAGTCAGAAAAGATCCCAAATAGCTAAAGAGGTCTTCAGGAAAAAATCATAATTTCATTTCCTGAATTCAAAGTATATTACAAATCTATACCAATAAATACCAATTGATACTATACCAATGAGATACTTGAATAAATAGACTCATGCCCAGGGCACCAAACAAAGAAACCAGATATGAACCATTTCATACGTGGTCAAATAATGTTTGGCTGGAGACTCAAGAGTACACAGTGGAGAGAGGACAGTCCAACAGCACACCTTATAGAGACTGAGTCCCCAGTCTGCAACCCCAAATGCTGTCATTTACTGCAAAGTGTCAAAATGGCAATTAAACCAGACTACTGAATTTTTAGTTTAGAAAAAAACAACTCATTCCATTTGCTTGCATGCCAACAGAGAGGGCATTAAGTACCCACATGTGTCATAGGTTCACCATCCCTGGAATAGTCTCTTTAATAAATGTGTTGGAAAAACTGGATATCTTCATATAGAAGAACGATATTGGCTTGCCATCTTAGACAGTTAAGAAAAATCAAATCAAACTGGATTGAAAACTAGAGACTTGAATGTAAGATGTGAAAATGTAAAGCTCCTAAAAGAATAACAGAAAAACTCCTTGATACAGGTCTTCACAATGACTTTTTGGATATGACACCAAAAGCACAAGCAATAAAAGCGAATATAAATAAGTGTGACTACAGCAAATTAAATGTTTTCTGTATGGAAAGGGAAACCATCAATGAAACGAAACAGCAACCATCAGAATGGAAGAACATATTTGTAAACCATGTAGCTGATAGTTTAACATCCACAATAAATAAGAAATTTGTACAAATCAGTAGCAAAACACAAATAAGATTAAAAAACAAGTGAAGGTTCTGAATAGATGTTTTCCCAAATAAGATACACTATTTGCCAAAAGATATATGAAAAGTTGTTCCACATCACTAATCTTGCAATCAAAACCACAGGGAAATATCAGTTCACTTTTTTGAGGATTGGTATAATCAAAAAGAAAAGAGAAATGTTTTGAAGAAAGTGTGGATGAGAGGAAATCCATGTACACTGTTGGTGGAAATCTAGCAGTACAGGATTTCCTAGAAACACTAAAAATAGATCTGCCATATGATCCAGCAATCCCTATGTACATATCTAAAAGAAACAATATGTGTATCAGGAAGAGATATCTGCACACCATTGTCCGTTGCAGCAGTATTCAAAGTTATCAGGACATGTCCATTAAAAATGTCCATTAAAAAGAGAGGAAATTCTACCATTTGAAAGTTTCATTAAAAATTGTTCACAGTAAGAGAAAAATGCTACCACTTGTGACAACATGGCTAATTTTGCAGAGCATTATGTTAAATAAAATAGGCTAGATGGAAAAGAACAAATAGTGCATGAATTCTCGCTCTCTTTTATACGTGCAACCTGGAAAACCCCAAACTAATAGAAACAGAATAGAATGGTGTGTTCCAGAGGCTAGGGGAGTGGAAGAAATGCTGGTCAAAAGGTACAAATCAAATCACTGTTAAATACTGTTGCATGTTATGGTTTTATAGCTTTTATTATAATTCTGGTTTTTCTAACAGAGATAAAAGCTATTTATGTTTCATAAGTAGGCAGTGCTTCTCAGTTGCCAGAACACAAATCTAATACTTGCTTTCCATCTCTCAGGCAAATTTTAATGTATGCTTGGACCTGACAGAAGATGCAGGAAGTTATTAAAGAAATGACCAAGACATGAATGCAAGTCCCTCAGGAATAATTCCACCATCAATCTATTTAATCTGTTTCATGATTTTATAACTGTAGGCAGAGCTTGTATGCTCAATGTAAAGAAAAGTTTTGGCTGCTGCACTTGGAAGCTAGAGAAGTAGTTGCTACCCTGCTACATTTATTTAAAATGCACTTTTTAAAGAACTCACGTACACTGTGTGTAGTCATTTCATTTATGGTCAAGATGTAAGAAACCTTCTACTCAAAATTAAAACAATTTATTTGTCTTCTATTATTTGTTATATATCTTGGGAAACCACACTGAATTTAGAAATATGACCTCTGATTGTGAAATTTTGACATTCAGAGAGAGGTGGGTGTTTATCAATTAACAACTGATAACTATTATGCACTGATAAGGACTGTGATGAAAATTATAACTATAGTACATTCAAAATACGTGATCATTATACAATTTCAAGAGCAACAGGACATATTACTTTACTGACAGTGGAGTGAGAGGGTTGGAAAAGTGATATTTAAATGGTGATCTGATCAAGGTAGGGCCAGGCATGCCCACAGGTCCAGCACTCTGGGAAGTGGAGGCAGGAGGATTGCAAGTTCAAGCCCAGCCTGAGTAACTTAGCTACTTAGGAAGATTCTGCTTTTCAAAACTGCGTTGGGGATATAGCTCAGTGCAAAGTCCCTAGGTTCAATCCCTGGTAGTCAAAACAAACAAACAAACAATGATCTGACAGATGCATGGAACTGAACTACACAAACACCAGCTGAGGTAGAGGGAGCCACCTATGTGTAGATCTTGTGGGTGAGAAAGTATGGCACTGGGGAACCTGACAGAAGTCAGAGACCAGGTCACAGGGAGGAACTAAATAAGGCTGAAGAAAGAGGCGTGGCCATTCACATGGGGCAGGGCTTTACACTCTGTATTCAGGATTTTACTTTCATCTTGAGAACAATAGGAAACTACTGAAATGATTTAAACAAATGCGTGGCAAGTGTAGGTTTTTCTTTTTTAAAAAGATCATTCTAAATGCTGTGTGGAGAACCCTCAAAGGAGCAATGGACAAGAAAGATGTGGGCAGGGTAGTAAGAGGCTGCAGGCAAGAGGTGCCAGAGTCCTGAAGTGGTGGTAGAATTACAGAAAACCTGATGGGTGTGGAAAGTGCCTCGAAGGCCGAATTGCAAGACCGGTTGGGGTTTGGAAGGAGAGGTGGGGAGACCTACTGCCAACACCCTTCACCCTCCCTGTGTCTACTCCCTTTACCTTGCGTATAACTTAAGTGTCCTCTCTCTTTCTGGGCTTGACCATGTGCCTGACTTTGGCCATCAGAGCACAAGTCAGTCTGGAGGTTCTAGTCTCAAAGAGGTCTTGCTTTTCTCTTGTTTCTGTTATCTGTGGGGAGAAGACTGAGGGCACCTGCTGGACCGTGATGGGGGACCTGAGAAGCTTAGCATCCCATTGCAGGATGGTCTAGATTAAGGACCATGCATCTGGCATGTAGCCAGGTGACGAAAGCCAGCCCAAAGCCAGATGGCCTCCCAGCAGATCTGTGTGTTATGGTTGCTTGTTATGTAGCGTTGTTGCAGTGATAGATGAGCTGATGCAGGAGCAAAGGAGGAAAATATTTGAAACACAGGCATAATAGTGAACTGAGTGTGTCCCTCAAAATTCACTTGTTGGAATTCTAACCCCCGGTGGGATGGTATTAGCAGGTGGTGCTTTCGGGGGATAATCCGGTAAGGAGGCTGATACTGTCAGATAGGATTAAAGCTATTAGAAGAAAAAAATATTTTTTTTCTCATCCACTTCAGATGAAGAGAAAGATGTTTCCAGTGCACTTGTATGTATGTTCTCACAAGACACTGCTTCCTGTAACCTGATCCTGTATATCTTTTTGCTTCCAGAACTGTAGGGAATAAATGTTTATTGTTTAAGCTACACACTCTATGATAATTTTTTTATAAGCAACTCAGACTAAGATTTTATCAATGCAGAATTGCTATTTTACCAGAATTGAATATATTATTATAATGCAAATCTCTGTAGGGTTGGGAAACAGAATATAGGTAGCTGAGTTTTAATGGGAGAAAATTATACCTTGAAACTCCTTAACATATTATAAGTAATTAATCAGCATTTATCAAAAGTTGGATTAATAGGTGTCAGTCTGTCATGGAGATACCACAAAAGAAGATTCCAAAAGCATGGTGCAGATGTTTTCACATAATTTCCATAGACTGTCACATCCTTATTGTCAAAACTCATGTTCAATCAACTATAATTTTAAAAAGGAAGATTACAAGATCGTATAACATGCCAATACATGAGAAAAGAAAATTAAGCTAGCAAACCCTTGTTCAATAGGGAGTCTCCTGTTGCCTACATTTTTTGTTGGTTTTTGTCCCTATTTTTGCACTGTCTCACCAGAGAGACACAAAGAGGAAGATGAAATTGATGGCAGGGAACAAAACAGTCCCCAACTGTGACACTGTCACTTCAAACCTGCATTTCTTCAAAGAGGATAAAAGGGAGAATTGAACAAAATGTGCATCCCTGAGCTTTGACTGGGGAAGGGTAACTATGTGGACCAGGCTGCCTGAGTGCAGCCCTGACCCCTGTTTATTGATGCACCCAGAATGGCCACACTTAATTATTGCTGCTAGAGTGAGGGTTTATGGCAAGCTCTGCCACCAGATGAGAGACCAATATTCAAAGGAATACGATTTTCTTTTTTTCCCTTTTTATTTGATCTGTGATTGCTTGATAGTAGTTTTGAGTGTCCTCAGGTAGTTTTGCAGTGTGAATGTGCATGTGAATCATTGAAGATGCTGTGAAGCCATAGATTCCCAGAGATTCTAATTCTGTAAATCTGAAACAAGGCCTAAGATTCTGCACTGCCTGTTAAGCTCCCAGGGTTGCTGCTACTGTTGGTCTAGGTACCATATTCTAAAGGCCAAGATCTTAAGAGGTCGCCAGAGCTTATTCCCAAAGCCTAAGAAATAAATGATCTCCATAATAATTTTTAATAAGTGGTTTTGCTATATAGTTACTGCCCCCAAATCATAACTGCAGATCAATTACGCGGTGTTGAAAGGGAAAGTTATATGTAATAATTTCTTTGTGAACAGTGTAAATAGGTGAAAATTGTACCATTGCTCTTTCCTTTCTCCCTGAATCTCATGTCTTCCAATATTGCACAGAGTCTATCAGGCTGAGAATCAAAAAATTCTGTCTTAGGTGAGAGGGTATGAAGAGCTGTGTTACCTCCCTTCTCTACCTGCAGTTTGCTGCTTGGAAGGAAGGAGCTTAACGCTGTACCTTTAGCACAAAGCCCCAGGCAGGGAGAGACAAGAGCCTTTTCCTGAACGGAGCCGCATTTCCAGGTGATGGGGATCAGCATGCCTACGAGCCCCACCAGGGCCGTCCCTCCTGCCCAGCCGCGCTGGGGCTGTCCCATTTCCCCGCCCCCCCCGCCCCCCAGCAGTCTGAATGTGTAACAAGGACTGCAGGTGAGTGGAAAAGCATTTTTTTTTTTTTTGGCTCCTGCTTTTTCTTTTACATTCTTAGCATAATTTTTAATATGAAATGAAGATGTGTACCTTACAGAAAATACCGAAGAATAAAAAATGAAATAAAGTGTGAGTTCATTTCTCAGGGAAAAGCACAGCTACTATTTTAATTCATTTGTTTTTATATTTTTCAATCTGTACAAATTTACATCGGCTTTTTAACAAAATGGGGTAATACTTTACAGTTTTGAATCGTTGCTTCTTTTTAAATGACATCTGACACATTTCCACATATGATTAAATATTCCCTAATAACAAGCTTTTCAGTGATGTAGAATTTTCATCTTCATGCCTTAGATTTTCTCAAACTAATTTCCTATTTCTGAATTAAAAATTAAAATTAAAAATTAAATCCTCTCTCTCCCATGTTGTCCCTTTGTTCTCTCTCATCTATTTCTGAGCTTATTGGGAGATAGGAACATTTTCCAAGGCCAGAAGCAAGCGAAAAACTCAAAGATAGATGCATATTAAAATGCTAGGAACAATGTCTGCCATAGGGGCGCATAATTTTTCCTAATTTCTTGGGTTCTAGCTCTAAATTAGTCACTCACAAGGGCCATGGGGTGCACAGCCTAGGAACCCACAAGGTGAGAAATCAGACTATAGTCCCAAGAAAGGCAAAGAGTCCCCAGAGCAGACATCTTGAATACATCAGCCTTTGCATAATGCTCCTGCCCCTCTCCTGCAGAACTTCTGGACGGCTCCTAGGTACATCTAATATTCTATTTTCTGTTTTTTTGTTTTTTTTTTTGCGGTACTGGGGATCGAACTCAGGACGCTGCGCTTGCTAGGTGAGCACTTATTCCACTGAGCTATATCCCCAGCCCCTATTTTCTGAATTCTTTAATTGGATAAGTCTTTGCAGACATGTTTTCTGTGTCAAAATTCATTGTATCCTTCATTTAGAATATCTGCACATTACATTACCAGATATATCTGTTATACTTTAAGAGAAAGTGCAAATGAATCATATTACCAGTGTGGTTTCCTCTAAAACTCATAAATTGAATATTTGGTTTAATTTGCAGGCAGATTGGTAGAAAACAACCTGCAAATTCACTTGGATAAATGTAAATTAAACTCAAAATTTCTACAGAGCTCCAAAGATTACTGAATACAAGAGGAGCTGAGCCATCGGGGAGAATCAGCAGAAACAGCACAATTCAGAATCCAACCTGCAAAAGGAGTAAGTATTGGAATTATTGAATAATGAATATGAAATAAAGGTGAGAGTATGTTCAAATAAATAAAATACTATTAAAATGTTGCAAAGAAATGAGGAATATGATCGTTATTCTTTGAAGTGAGGGAACTATATTGTTAAAGATAACAATGTGTAAAATAACAATCACTGTTAATTCCTATCGTTTTGTTTTGAAACCCTGTATCATTTTTACTGCTTTTGCTTTGCTTCATTTTTGCCTATGTGATTTTGTTAGTTTTTTATTTTCTTTAGAAAAAGAAATTCTAGAAATGTAAGATAAAAATTTAAATTGGAAATTTAAGAGCTTTTTAAAAATACATAATTTTAAAATGTCTATTAGCAAGAGCAAGTTAAAAAAGTAAAATTTATTTTATTAATTTCTTATTTAACTCATTATATCTAAAGTATGATCATTTCTGTACATAGTAAGCAGTATTAAATTGAGACAATTTACATTTTTTCATGCAAGTGTTTAAAATCTTGGGTGTATTTTATACTTTACCACACATCAATTTGAAGTAGTCATTATTTTTTATTTATGTATTTATTTGGTACCAGAAATTGAACTCAGGACCTCACACTTGCCAGGTGGGTGGTGTGCCACTGAACTAAATCCCCATCCTTGAAGTAGTCTTTTTTAGACCACACACTTTGCACATGTGCATTTGTATGTATATAACACACATGTGCCTTCACCATAGTGTGTATAACTGGGCATTGGTCAAAGCAGGAATGTGCAAAGCAACAGCTCTGATTTAAATTGCTGTTTGGCTCTGCAGTGTTAATCTAATGCGACAAATATTTTTAATGTATTGAATCATTTCCTTACAGAGAAATATTGTTTGTTTTTATTTCAACCAAGGCTTCCAGGAACATCATTGCATAAAACCCATATGCACTTATGTATCTCTAAGGCATAATGTTTCACAAATAGACTTGACTTGCAATGCATGCTTTTAGAAGCAGATTAACACAATGGAAGAGATATGTAGTAAACTGGAAAGGAGAGCTGAAGAAATTACCCAGAATGCAATGCAAGTATACAACAGAAATAGACAACATGAAAGAACATAATTACAATGGAAAGACAGAGTCACGATGTATAAATGTGGATTTGAAAAAAAAGATGGGTTTGGGGGAATGGGACCACTGATGGAACAATGCTTGAATTATGTCTAAGTTTGCTTAAAGACCTGGTCCTTAGATTAAAAATTTAATGAGTTCAAAGAAAATAAAGTAAAAGAAACTCATTTAGACACATTGTAATGAACTTATTCTATACCTGAGACAGAATACCTTATAATCACTTGTATAAAAAGACAAAGTTCACCTACAAAGGAATAGCTATCAGACTGAGAGCTGATTTCTTGTAACAACCATAGAAGACAGGAGTCAGGGAATAAGACCTAAAGTGCTAAGAAAGAATACCTGCTAATCTGCAACAGAAAGCCTTGTGGAGGAACAGAGAGAAATGAAGATATTTTTAGACAAAAAGTGAGAGGTTTCAAAGCAACAAACCTGCACTGAAGGTACATAGGAGGATTATGTTTGGGTAGAAGTAAAATGAATTCAGAGGCATGTCTGAGTTAAAGCAAAAGAAAATATGAAGAGTACACATGTCGTAAATCTGCACAAAAGTTGACTAGCTGTAAGAATAATATCAAACTTGAGAGCTTAGAAAAACTCAAGATGGGGCTGGGGGTATAGCTCAGTGGCATAAGCGCTTGCCTGGCAAGTGCAAGGTCCTGAGTTCGATCCCCGGTACCGGAAAAAAAAAAAAAAGATCTAAACATTAAAAACAGAAACACTTAACTCTGTCTCAATAAAATGGGAAAAACACTTTAAAAAAAAAAAAAAAAGAAAAACTCAAGATACACTTCAACTCTGGGAAACAGAATTTAATTTGTAAGAGCAAGTGATTGGAAGAATATTGTTTTAAAGCTCATCCTTTCCATGGGAGAGGAGTTAAGTAAGACCTTGCTGAGCTGTAGACATCATAAGCCAAAGAAAGCCTGTTATAATTTTTAAAGAAATCTATAAAAGGATGAAAGTTGAAAGCAGTGCTTCCAAGCCAGGAACATTAAGAAAATGGGGAAAATAAGTCCCAGTTCAAATTGAATCCATAAAGAATAAACCAGTATGCAAACAAATACAATTATGTATAAAATATACTGACAAAAATAAATACAAATCAGCACCCACAATCAGTGAAGGACTAAAATTCAGCAACTTCCTGTATGTACTAAAACAACAGAATGTTTTAAAAATATTATCATCTAAAATAGTGGTCACCAAAAAATTGAGAATTTAAGTATAGAACACATATCCACAAAACACTAATAAGAAACAACAGAAGTGTAAAAATACAAGACAAAATTAACTTAAAGCAAAAAGCATTATAAGAGATAAAGAGGATTAATTATATGTTGACAAAACCCTTTATTAATCAGGAAGACATTTTTTTTTTTTTTCTGGGACCGGGGATCGAACTCAGGGCCTTAGTGCTTAGCAGCAAGCACTTAGCCCACTGAGCTGTACCTCCAGCCTGAGGAAGACATTTTTATAAACATATATACATCTTATAAAATGAGACTAAAATAAATAAAATGAAATGTATAAAACGATATAGAGGAAGCTGAAAAATCTACTAGCATATTGGGAGATTTCAATTCACCTTTCTAAGTAGCTATAAAGTTTACTAACTTATCAGAAGTAAGTTCATAGAAATTTTCAAGAACACAATTGACAAGTTTGACATGTAATAGATTAGTTTAAATTGTTATTTGAATATTCAGAAATGTATGAAATTTAGTATGATAGTTCAGAAGATCTGCTTAACTTTCAACAAGTTAGTCACACATACTATATTCTCTTAAGTTCAGTGCAATTTGTTTAAAGATAAACTTTAAGCAAATTCAAACAAGTGAAGTTAATTGAGGAAAGAAAGATTCATGAATCAGGCAGCACTCAGGCTGAGAAGATGTTTAGAGAGCTCTTCATAGCAGTGTAAGCAGAGTTTTGATGGCTCAACAGGACAGCAAGTGGGGAAGGTAGCCAAATGGTTACAGCTAAGCATGCTCATTTGCGCAGGGCGGGATGAGGCATTTGACTTATTTGTGCATGGTCTCATTAGCTGGCAATCTGTGATTCGCTGAAACTTGGCTGTTTGTGATTGGCTGAAAGGAGGACATTATAAGACATATAACCCAAACTTAGACATTGCTTTATTTCTGCACATAGGTAGCCATTTATTAAAGAATTCAAAGGATGGAAACAGCCTGAGGCTCATAGTCTGTTGTTTAGGTAACAGAATTAAGTTAGAACTTAATAACGAAATGGTAGCAGAAGAAAGGGGTAAGAGTCAAGTGGTTAGGGTTCAGTTGACCCAGGAAGATGCCCTCAAGCCTAGCCCTCCAGCAAAGGAACCGGCTGCTTTCACAGCTCCATGGGAACTAGCTCTGGTTTAGCATGATCCCTCAAACTGGGTCAACTCAAGGTTTGACACTGTAAGCCACGAATCATGGCACTAGAGGGAAAGCTGCTACCCACACTACAAATGCTGAGCTAACAGCGAGGGGCTGGGCCAAGCATCTGTCACATCCTGTTTGTGTTGTGTGGGAGCCTCTGATAATATGAGGGGTGGGGACTGAGTTTTCTTCAATAGCGATTCTTTAAAACCCTTCAACGAAGATGGGTGCTTCTTTCCCCCAGAATCTGCCTTGTGACGGCTATGTGGTGACCAGAGTGAAATCTGTACACCTACTGTACATCTCATTTCTGTGCTTTTTCCCTATACAATATTCCTTCCATGAAACTCATGTGTACCCTGACACTTCAATTGTCTTTGCTTGCAGTTCATGGTTCAAAGAGACTTTCAGACACTGATGGAGTGGGTGGAAGCTGCTTTGGAAAACGAGTTGGCATTGCTATTTAATTTAGATGTGCACACACCTGCATCTTGGAAATTTCACCACAGAACCTGGGCAGGTCAGTCAGGGGCTTCTTGTTCTACCATGTTACAATCTAGTGAGATGGTAACATGTGAGAAAATCCCATTCTTCACTCGCAGAGAAGTGCTGGCCAATGGACATCTGGGAAGGACCCCTTTACTGCTCCTCACCTGGGTCCTTAGAGAACAAACTTTAGGATACGACTTTCACAAAATGTCCGTCTCACACAGAGTCTGCATAAGTAGACAACACATCTGTGTTAGCATTATGATTTTTAAAATTTTGAGATGTATGAAACAAAATTAAGGATGTACCACTACCATATTTCTAGGAAATATAAAATATATGGTCCTTGGACACCATAGGAAAAGTAACTTGATGATCAGCAGGAGTTTTTCATTTTCAGCCTTTTTTCTTTCCTGTTGTGCATACTCAACCAATATTTGGGATTGAAAATGTCACATTACTTTTATTCCCATCCCAACTTAATTTTTTTCTAAAATTATCTCATGAGATTAGGGATTAGACAAAAGAAGGCTGACATGAGCACAGTACATATGGCAATTTTTAAAAGAATTCCTTCCAATTCTTCAAGGATGTAAGTTACAAGCAGGTTGACAAACAAAAAAGATATACAGAGATACACACATATGTAGATATCATAATGTCTGTTTGCCTGACTTAGAAAATCGGGAGGACTTTATGCTACATAGGTAAATTAGAGTTTTACTTTGCTAAATGGATGTCTTTTAAATTTATGTTTGTTTATTTGGCATAATGTTGTCATAAAATGTATCCCTATCTTGATCTGAAATGTACTTTTCCTTTCCAACATTTCCCTTTGAGCTACATAACATATGGAGAAGTAGAAAAACCACAGCTTTACTGATTATTTACATTCTCGCGGACTAGAATCCCTTCAGGAATTGCATAAAAATCATACAACACTTTCGGTTCAAAATAGTAGGCAGAACATATTCACATAACAGATATTTATCATTGAAGGCACAGTCATCTTTACTTTCTTCTTTCTTTTTATTTTTCTGAGACAGGGTCTTGCTATGCAGCCTAGGTTGGTCTTGAACTAACTTATGTAGCCCAAGCTGGCTTTGAACTCACTGTGATCCTCTTGCCTCAGCCTCCTGAATGCTGGGATTACAGGCATGTGCCATCAGTCTCAGCATCTTTACTTCCTTGAAATTTTATTCTATGTGTTATTGGTGGTAGCATTATGGGTGTTCACTTATACCTTCTCTTCCATGAATATAGTGGATTAAACCCCATTCTTCCTGAAAGTGTAGCCATGTGACTTGCTTTAGCCAAAGAAATGTGAATAAATTGTTGTAGTCATTTTGTCTCCATAACAGGGTGGGCAACTGAGTTAATCACTCAGGGTAGTTCCTTAATAGTGTCCTGGACCCATATGTGTACTTTGTGAAAGCGAAATAATAAGCCTTTTCTTAGTTGAACTACTGAGATTTTTAAGGAACGTTGTTACTGCAGCCTAACTTAGCCTATACTGACTTATAACTTTTGAAGGGGAAATACTTTCACTAATAAAGACATTATATTTAATGGCTCCTTTTATTGGCATTTTGTTAGCAGAGTTAAAATTTAAGATTTCTACTGACAGTAAGTCCAGTGAGTCCCTATTAATTCAGTCTCAATATCTTGGCATTATCTGTAATTCCTGATCCTCACAGTTAAGGATTTAATGGTTGATGTCAGAAATGGAGGTTGAACTGTGGTTCTCATTCCTGTTCATTAAGGTGCTAACTGATGTATCTCTGTGTCCACATCTTTAGAATGAAAGAGTGGGCCTAATGTATTTTAAAACTAAACTCCAGCTTTATTATTCTGTGCCTTTTTGAGATGTTTCTGAGATGACTCATTTGGTGTGAACTTTTTGGGGGGGAGGGTACTGGGAATTGAACTTAGGACCTCACACTTGCCAGGCAGGCACTGTGCCACTGAGTTAAATCCCTGGCCTCTGTGTGTAGTTTATGTCGTCATAATCAATGTTCTGGGCTCTGTTTCCTTTTATACTCAATATGGTACAGCTTCTCATCTTAAATCTCACTGTTGTACACTCAGCAGCCTTTAATTCCCTTTCTACTTACAGACCAGTTGTTAAGAGCTGTGCAGCCTGCAGAGTTGGCTTTTGAAACTCATAAATCTTTTCAACTCTTAGGCAGGTTTGGAAACCACAGCTTTAAGATCAAAATAGTAACTATCTGTCACTGTTTCTTTAGCATGTGCCTGTGGGAAACATCAGCAATCAATGACAATACTGTTCCCCTGACATTAGCTCAGAGTTCTTCTCAACATTGAGCAGTAGAAATTTACTGTCATCAGTGATTTCCACTTTCATGTATTTGCTACCTCTGGTCTAACAAAGTCCAATTTAAGTGTTCCAAGTCGTCTAAAATGAAGTCACATAGTTTTTTCTCAGTCAACTCCACAATTAATTTCATTTTCCATAGAAGAGTTTATTATGTCCTTTTTTTACTGGTAAAAGAGTTACTCCCACTTCTCCCTCACAAACTCAAATTTCTGTGACATCCAATATCTTCCCTAACCACTTTAGTACTCCCTATTCGTACAAATTTCTACTTGAGTTTCATCCTTTCTGAATGCCACCCACTATTACAGTAGCTGTATTATTTTTTTATTTTAAAGAGAGAAAAAAGAAATAAAAATGTTTTAAATCAGGCTAATATGAGAATCATAATAATTAATACACTGTGTATTGTTATCCTCATAGTAGTCACTCAGAGTACAACGTATTGCCATGAAATATTGTCTAAACAGTATTAGCACATACCTTTCTTTGCAATGAACTAAGAGAAACTAGTTCTGTAACTCTCTTAACAACTATATATATATATTTATATATATATGTGTGTGTGTGTGTGTGTGTGTGTGTGTGTATTATATATATATAGTTGTATATATATTTCATTTTCTCTCTCTTCCTTTCCCCCATCAGTTTCTCTTTCCTTTTGAACAGTTTCTTCCCAACTCACATCTATTGTACATTTTGGATCTTTTTCACTCATTCAGCTTCTCACATTAGTGAGACAATGCAATGTTTACACATTTGGGTCTGGTTTATTTCCTTTATGAGTATAGTCTCAAGTTGCATCCATTTACCTATAAAAGTCTCAAGTTCATCCTTCTTATGGTGAAGTAGTACTTCATTATATTGAAAAAAATCACATCTTTTTTATCCATTCCTTGGTTGGTGGGCATTTGGGTTGTTTCCAAGGTTTAACTCTTACAGACTGTGCTGCTGTAAACATGGAGGCACACATATCACTGTTGTACAGTATTTTTAATTTCTCTGGGAGGATACCCAGAAGGGGAATGGCTAGGTCAAATGAGACTTCTATTCCTATTTTTTAAAGGAATCTCCACACTGATTTCCATAGTGGCTGCACCAGTCTACACCCGCATCACCAGTGGAGAAGGGTTCCTTTCTCCCCACAGCCCCTCCAGCATTTGCTATCAGTTGATTTTTCGATGACAGTCATTCTCTCTGGGGTGAGACGGGATCTCAGTGTTGTTGCAATTTGCGTCTCTTGAATGACCAGTGATACTGAACATCTTTTCACATATGCATTTGCTGTTTGTATTTCCTCATCTGAGAAGGGCGTGTCCTTCTCAGATGCTCATTTTTGGATTGGGTCTTTGCGTTGGAGGTCCTGATTTTTTTTTTCTTTTTCTTTTTCCGGTACCGGGGATCGAACTCAGGACCTTGCGCTTGCCAGGCAAGCGCTTATGCCACTGAGCTATACCCCCAGTCCCCCTTTTTTTTCAGTTCTTTATATATTCTAGATATTAGTCCTTTGTCTGAGGGACAGTTGGCTGAAAATTTTTTCCACTCTGTGGGTTGTCTTTTCACTCTGTTGGTGATTTCTTTTGTTGTGCAAACCTTTTTAACAAGGTGAGGTTCCATTTGTTGATTCTTTGTAGTATGAAAGTAGCTTTATATCTAGAATTTTTTGACAAAAAGAAGAAAGTGGCTTAATATCTAGAATTTATTGACAGCAAGTGTAGATATTGCATAAAGTGAACATCAATCTGGCTAACATTTTTCAATGGAGACTCGGTCATTGGAGATGTGGAACATCCATATACATGAAACATTTTTGTGCCTGCTGACAATAGTCTGTGCAAAGGAGGAACCACACCTTGAAAGGTTGGCCACTCATTCAAGATTATACTAAGAAAGCACTTTATTAAAAAGTTCCTGAGGTTAGTGTTTTCTACTGAGTTATATTTAGGGTAGGAACCACATCTTATATTTTCCATATTCCAATACCCTCCCCATTCTTCTGACACCCCACAGTTATAGCTAGCTGCAAACTAAGAAATGGATAGGTGGACATAGAGAACAAACAAACAAAAAAGTAAGAAAGTTTATTTTAAGAAAGGGCTGTGACTAGCATACTATTTAGAAATGTTGTGGTATATATCCAAAGCATAACAAATGAGGAGAAAGACAGGTCAAAAATAGTAGCTGAATCTCAGTGCTTCTTAGATATAGTCCATGGACTGGCGCCAGTCTGTGATGAGAGAAGCACAGGAGTTGAAATGAAACAGTTGGAAAATTTCCTATCAATTCTTCTCTACTGTGCTTTTTTCTGTTCACATTCATTACAGTGTAATCTCTTTGTTTAGTCAAATAATGAAAATCTGGGCATGTATTTTATATGCCTTTGCTTGTTTATCTCTTATGTTCTATTAATTACTTTTTTAATTTTACAAAATTATAAATTCTTGACAGATTGGAAATTAAAAATAAAACAAATGACCCTTCACTACAGAATGCTTGAGAATTAATCCTTTATATATGTGTGAGTTTATCTGTCTTTAAACTGCTTTTATTTTTAGTGTTTTCTCCATGTGATTAGAGCTCTGACAAGTATCCAACTCCACATTTTGGCTCTTTTATGCAAACAAGGAATATTATATTGTGAATGTCTCTTTTAGAGATAATATAGCTTCAGTAATTATGGAAGTTTTCAGCTTTAAGGTCCAAGAACAGAAGCAACCTCATTTCCTGTCCTCAGAGGGCACCAGCATAGCCAGAAACACAAAAACAGATGAATAGGTGGTGAATGAAGAATTGATTGCCACCTTCACTTTGAATTTTCTGCATTTAGCTAACTCTAGCTTTAAATTATAAATGTTGCTAAACATGGATTATTGTTCAGGAAAAATGAATAAGAATGGCTAGATCTTAGAAATAAGTCATGTGTTGTGTTCAGAAACAAGTTTCTATGGACAAATGTTAGGACTGCAGGCTGTCAGCTATATTTAGGGTATAGGAGGCATGTTAAGCACATTACAGGAATATAATTTTATTGCTACTCAAGTCATGTGGGGGTTTCGCTCACCTACATTTTCATTTAAATTATATTCACAAGTAATGCCATTGTGAATGAAGTTATATCATTAAAAATGTCAGGTATTTTAGAACCCATTTCTGTTTGCCCTATTATATGAAGACCTGAAACTTGAAATCTCTCTAGATTAATCTGAAAGGAAAACACAGGCTCTCATTCTGAATACATCCCAGAAGGGATTAAGCGACCTGATTTCAAGAAAAAAATAGAACAGGCTACACAATGACTAATTTGCCTCTTGGTGAAATAAAAGTGACAAACAACAGTTTTATTCATAACAGAAGTTTTTCCCAAAGCAGACTTTTGTGCTAACTCTGGCATATTCTATTTACAAAATATTTTTGAATATATCTCATGCCATGGGTCTCTGATTGTGAATGCAGGTTTTCTCCTTGCAGAAACATCAAATCCAGGGTCTCTTTTAATGTAAAATTAAAGATTTATAGAAGGTATGAACAACATATCACTATGAGCACATAATTTTAGTAGCAAGTAGGCACTCTGTACCTCTGTTGCCTTCCAGGAAAAACACATCTTAATTATGTAGTGAATATTATGAGTAGATTTATAGTTAATAGGCACTCTACATGTTTTATTGAACATGCCCTGATTTGATAACAAAATGAAGTATAATTGTGCCATTTTTTCTGCCATTGGGGTAGAATTCCACATGTTGCATGGTTTGTTTAGGGCACTTGTTGCAAGTTAAATATTTGCCCAGTGCTGTCTCTTCTTTAAAATCTTATGACCTGGACATCTGAAATTTAATATAAAATACTGGAGTGCTTGATGATATCATTTTGGCATAATGAATAAAATTTAATATGAATAAGTTTAGAACCAGTAGCTGTTTTAGAAGGAAAAAAAACCTTTCTTTTTTTATTTAGAAAGCAATGCCTCTTTCCTACTATTTCCTTCCAGATGAAGATATTTTATATCATTACTTTTAAGTGAAAGATTGAATGTTATTATCATTTTAAAAATTTAATGATCTTTTTGGGAAACAAATGAGAATATGAAAAACAATAAACTGAAATAGGACATTTAGCTCACATCTTATTCTGAAATATTACCTTTGAATGTACTGAGAAATCATCTCGTCCCTCAGGTATGGGGTGGGCTAACAGTGTTTGATGACCTCACTGAGACTTGGGCTGATCATTATGTGGTGTTTTTGAGACTTTCTAAATTTTTCCTAATTGTACTCCTGCATATTTTAAAAGTAACAGTGATATAAGTCTGAATTTTGCTGAACCTCATTCGATGTCATTCAGCACCTTTGATATAGCTCAAGATCAAGCAGGAATCTCCAATACGGCATCTGATGTCACATAGGAACAAGGTGCCAAACTGTAACATACGGTAGAGATGCTGAGGGGCTGGGGAAAGAAACCCAAACTCATCACCATTTTACTTATTTGGTCTTGTTGCAGGCAGTGACAGGCTTTGAAAGTGGTCCCTGGGAGAAGCCAAATTCTGAGTGTGACAATGAGATTTCAGTAACGAAGAGATACTGAAGTGATGGTCAGAAGTCCCTGGGATGTGAAATCTCATTCAGCCATGGTGCAGAGAGCTAGCACCTGACTGCCCCACTACACTGCAGGACTGTGGACCTGACGGCTTACCTGTGGGCATGTAGAGGAATACATAGCTCCACTTGGGTACTGTATTTCAGTGTGTAAACATAGAATTAAACATTTGCCCTTTAGACTTAAAAAAATGAATGATTTGCATATATGATGTGATAAAAATATATGGTGAGTATTGAAATTTAAAAATATTTTATTACCGTAAAAGACATACTACTGTTAATCCCCCTTGTTGCTTACCCTAGCTTTGACCATACTTATCCCATTGCACTTGTCACTTTATGAAAGGGTTCTGGAAGCCTTTTGTATGAGGTATGATCACAAACATGATGAATACTGCAGCCAGGTGCCATGCGATGGAAAGACAGCTGGTGAGAACATCACGGTGTGTCTTTATCCACCTTACTCTCAATATCTGGCACTGTGCAGCTTCTGGCTCTTCCCCAAAGTCAATACGACCATGGAAACTAAATGTTTTGATTTGATTCAGGACATCAAGGTAGGGACAGTGGCACAACTAGAGACACTTATGAGGTAGAATTTCCAGAACTGCTTTAGAAATTAGCAAGAAAAATGGAACAAGTGTATTCAAATTGAGAGAGAATGTTTTGAAGAGAGTGGTTAATGATAATGTGCCTTTTACTGTAATGACTTTTTGAAAATCTAAATATTCACTATGTGTTCCAGTTCTACCTTGTACTTTTGAAGTCATATGAAAGGTTAAAAATTTCCTGCTCCCTCCAGGAATACTCTGCATATCATGGTACAATGTATAGCCACATCCTAAAACAAAGTACCATGCAAAATGTCTTGTTTTGTCATCATCAGGGATCCTTGTTCAAAAAAAAAAGAGTTTTTCTTAAATGAAATACACACACACACACACACACACACACACACACACAAACACAATTTCTTTCTCCTTTCTTTTTTCTTTTCTTGGTAGTTCTTGGGGTATGATTACATTACTTGAAACTGAGTAATGTCACCTTTCATTATTCTCTATGTATTTTGGTACTACCCAGCGCAAATTTTACATAGCCTGCTCCCAGATCATTAACTAGATGAGGACAGAGTTGAACAGCAAAAACAATCTAGTTTTGAGCAGCCAATTTTCAAAGCTGATGTACCAGCAAGGAGGTCCATATGATAGTGTGTGCTTTCCTTACAAACTGGAGGTTCCTTATGCTTTTTGGCTATGGACTGATTCAGGATTTGACAGTTAAGATCAATTCTGTCAGTTTGACTGGCTTTGGGATCTCCCTGGGGAACTGATGGAGCGTAACTCTAGGTGTGTCTGGGTTAGTCATAGAAGTAAGACCTGGCATCTACATTTTGTCTGTGGCCCCTTCCTCTCCAGCGCTGCTCGCTCTGCTGTGTTCTTCTCCATGTTGTTCCTGCCTTCACACCAGCCAGCCTTGGACTGGATCCTCTGAAACTCTGAGGCAGTTTAAGCCTTCCCTTCTTCCAGTGTCAGGTCTTATATCTCACTGACAGGAAAGGTGAATATTACTCTGTTGAAATTTATGAGACAGGCAATGTTTACTTTGTGTTCATCATGTTTTCCTTTCCTTTTTGTAGCATCTCCTCACTGAAATTAATGGAACTGCAAGCACTGATTTTCTATTCTCCTTCCTCATGCAATTCCCTAAATATTGAAATTAAATCTCTAAATATAAATTTAAATATTAATTTAAAATCCTTAAAAGTTAATTTAAAGAATCTGTTCATTAATTTCTTCCACCCTCATACTCCAGGTATGACTGCTTGGGGAGAAGTATCTTGTAGGAGCAATAATGACTTAAGAGATACCAACATCAAAAGTAAAAGGGTGAATGTGGGGTTCTGGGCATTCATCGCTGGCAGGGAGAGATGTCGGCTTGGTTGAGGTCAAAGAGTTTCCCATGCTTTGCTTCCATTGAGTGATTGTTTCTACTGGAAAATATTACTAACACTGAACAAAAGAAACAATAGTTTACTCTGATTCAGAAAATAATATGATGCATGCCCAGTGAGTGCTCCCATCAGCCTATTTATGAAGCTTTTTATAATTAAGCAAATAGGAAAGAAGAAGCAGAAAGTAAAAGTTGAAGAGGTTTACTCTCTGCATGGTCTTTTACACATATTAGTTTTCTTAAACCTCATTAAAGCTTTATAAAAAAGAATGATGATCTTTTCTCTCTTTCTTGTTTTAGCAACCACTATCATTTATTGAACCTTTCCCTGGAAGACAGTAAGTTTCCTGTTTATTGCTTCAATTTTCACATCAGCTCTGTGAAATCACTATCATTAGTAGCTGTTTTTGCAGATGAGGAAACTCAGGCTCAGAGCTGTTAACCTGCACAGCAGTATATAGAGAGCCCAGATTAAGGAGCCATTTGCATATTTTATAGGATTAAAAATAGCCAATGACTCTACAAGGAGACAGTGATTAAACAGAGAATTAAGTAAACTAAGGTTTGTGTCCACCAATGGCAATGCTGGGGTGTGTGTGTGTGTGTGTGTGTGTGTGTGTGTGTGTGTGTGTGACAGATGTTTATATTTGTTTTTTCAGTTTTCTATAATTGTCTAAGTTCTTCATCCTTTTCTCTGACTTAATGAGTGATAAATTAAAAAATGAAACCAAAGGACCAAAAAAGGAGAAAGGAAAGCATGAAAGAAATATTTCTGCAGCCAAAATAAGAAAGTCACGGGACACATGACAAACAAAGCATTAGCAGTTTAGATATAGTAATCAATAGCACCCATATATGGATGATAAGTGCTAGGCATTGTAGTAAATCTGATAGATGTTTCACACTTAAGTCTCCAAACGTTCTGTGATCTAGACCTTATTATCACCACTTAACAGGTGAAAATAATGCGGTACAAAGATGCTAAGTGATTTATCCAACATCAAACTTCTGCTAAGAGGAGGGTGTCCTGCTTTCTAAACCTATTCAACATCATTTCTCCTTATCTTTTTTCCTAGGCTCAGATATCAATATTCTGATTTAAAGAAGGCAGGCAGGATCAAGAAAAAGTGCTGCTGGTCTACACGCTGACCGGTTCAGACAATATCATTTCCTTTTGTCCTAGTTGAGGAGTTGATTTTCCTTAGAAACAAATGACAGCTCAAAGACCCTGTGCTGCCAAAGGAACAGAAGGGGAGAGCTCAAAACTCGCTGTGCCTGCCAGTCAGGACCATTTCAAGCAGGGTTAACTGATCATCTTGATGTGTCAGCTCAGGCAAAGGACTAGAAAATAGAGATTAAGTGTAAGGATATAAAACACCATAATATTAAATTTTAGAAAGTACAAATGGAATATTGTTTTGTTTTTAAGTTTCTAAGAGATACCTGAGATTTATTGTTTGATAAATATTATTCTGTAGCTTGAGTCTCTCATGGATTCTTTTTGTATTTGTTCTTTAATTTATTCTGGACTGAAGAGGCTCTTCTCTTTAACAGTGTGGGGTCATAATTGGATCTTGTTCATGGAAGACCTGGTATGGAAAGAAAAGTGTTGTAAATTATGAACAAGAATAAAAACATGGGAAAATGTATTAGAAAACATAGATAAAAGGAAAGGAAGCAAAAAATAAATATTAATCTCAAGAAAAAGATTCAGGTTGAAAAATATTTATTAAGATCAAGGGAATCTGATAAAATTATTTGTAATTTTTGATTAAAGATATAGCATTGAATAATAATAAAATGGTCTAATACTATATGTTAGACATATACAAAGCAAAGCTATTAGAACTCTAAGAAAATATATCAAGTGATTTAATTTATCAATTGCTCTAAAATCAACTAGACAAAGTATAAATCTGAATACAGGAGATTTGAATGAATCTATTAATGCAATTACATTAAGAGTAGATAGCTGTCTTTTTTCTCTAAAGCTAAGAATACAGATTCTTTACAAATATATATTTAATTGGTCATAGGAAAGTAGTTTGAAAAGGATCTTGGTACATATCAAAAAGTACAAAGTTAAGACATATTTTCTCATCAAAGAGAAACAAACATACAAATTACAAAAACAATCTTAGGCGTACAAACACCAAAATCAATACAGTATTCCAAAGAAGACAAAATAAAAATAAAATAACTCCTTAGAAATCTGAGATTGAAGACAACTTACTAAAACTGATATTATATTTTCAAAGTTATACTCAAAAGTAAATTTATAGAGTTAAGTTCATTGATTATGTGTGTTAAAATGAAACTAAATCATGAAGGCATTCAAATTAAGAAATTACTTAAAATTTGTATCGAAGTTTTAGGAATGAAATTGTAGAAGAACTTACAATAATGAGATAATAAGGAATGAAGCAAAAATTTTTAAAGGGATAAAAGAGTAGATGGAGGAAAATATTCAGTAGCATATTTTGGGAAAAAATAACTCACATTTTTGTATGTGGGAAATTTAATCAAGATTTACAATGAAATGACTTATTTGGGGAGATAATAGAGAATCCTTTAAAATGACAATAGAATAATAGGGAGAGTTTTGTTAATAAATGATAAAAATAAGCAAAGTTTTATTCATAAATTTAATAATTTCAAAGAAAAAGATAGTTAGGCAACTATAAAGAACCAAAGTTCTCTCAAGAGAAGTGAAAATCCTGAGCAGCTCAGTAGACAGAACACATTGGAAACAATAGCTGTGTGGGCATAGGAACCTTTCAGGGAAAAAGTATAGGCAAGAATCCCCTCAGCACTAAATGTAACCTGATTTCTAAAATCCTGTTAAACAAATGCTAATTAACTAAGTAGTGCTTATTCCAGTCATGTGAAAATTCAATATTAAGAAACTGGTTAATATCATCTGCTTCTTCAATCATACAGAAAACAAAAATATAAAGGTATTTTGATATTTAACAACACTTCTTTGGTACATTTCATCATTGTTCTTCAATTAGAAAAATAAACACAAGGCTCACGCTAGAAGATTTTACTGCTAAAATGAGTTTTAAATATTTGTACCAAGTCATCAGTGTTGGCTTTCTTTCCCCTAAATAGTACATAACTATGATGCCTTTGATAAGAAAATGGTGAGTAACATGGTTCCCTCCTATTGATGCCATAATTTACCTTTTTAAAAGACTTTCCAATCAGTGCAGTTAAACTGGCGAAAATAAATTATTGGTGGATCACTGGCAGAGGAGAAATCTAATTTTTATCACTTGCAGATAATTTGATTATCTTAGAAATCTGAGAATATTGCTGAACAAACTATTAAACTTGTCAAAGAGGTAGTAATTTTCCTATGTAAAAAATCACTTGGACAAAATCCATTGCTTTTTCTATGACAAAAATAACTAGCTGAAAAATGAAATGGGGGAAAATCCCATTGATAATATCAGTAAACCAGAAACTACCAAAGCATAATAAACAATATGCTATAAACAATTTTTTGCTATACAAAATCTTAGTCTCTCCTTAACTTAAAAAATGAAAAATAAAACCTAAAACATAGAACAAGAAAATTGAATAAATGCAAAAAACTACTAGGTTTTTCAAGGAAATATTTAATACAAAGTTTTAATTTTTCCTAAAAGTATTCTAAAAAGCAATGCAATTGCAAACTCATACTAAAGCAGGTTAGAATATGATTTAAAATCTTCAAATTTACTTGCAAGAATGTAAAGATATTAACTCCAAAATACTTTGGAAAAGCTGAATAATAAAGGTACTTATATAAATAGCAAATTACCCTCCCATCTGTAAAATTAACATAGTGGGTTATTGGTCTGAGAGAAAGATAGGCCAAATTAGTGAAGTAGAATAAAAAATTTAGAAACTAGTTCAAAACTGAAGCTGTAAAACAATCAAGTGATTTTCTATACATTTAGAAATCAAAGTGTTTAGAATAAAAAGCTACTCGTCTTTTGTTATCCTTTTTGAATTTACTCCTCTGAAGAAGAAAGTACTTCTACATCATCAGAGTAATAATTACGATATTTTCATTATGCTAATCTTTATTTAAAGTTTTTGTTGCGTTAGGAACTATTCCAAGCACATTATATGTACTTCATCATTTAATTGACCTAACAACTTTGTATATTTGGTACCAATATTTACAATGGTTTACAAAAAATGTATTCAGGCCTAGAAGTTTACAGTAAATTGCCTACACATAGTAATGATAAAATCAAGAAGTCAGCCAGTCTGGCCTCAGGGCCAGGTTCTTAAGATTTAAACTGAAAGTTTTCATGTAAATATGTACCTATAAGAATATCAATATACAAGAAAAAATCATGACATAGAGACCCTAAAATATAAATATGATTTTTCTTTTGGTAGTGACAATTTTATTTTCTTCTTTTTGCCCAAATATTTAAAGTAATTGCTGTATGTAGTTAGCATTGCTTTTATAATCATAAAAATATTTTTAAAGGGTGGTCTCAGAATATTGACTCTAGAGCAAAAATTTACACGATCATCCTACATGGTACCATCTGTCTCCTTGTCTCTCTGGCACAAGAAATTAAGATGCATTTGTTTTCAGTGGCTCTCAGAGATGCTGCTGGTATCGATCAGCACCAGAGTCCTTATCATCAACACCCTTATTTGAAAGCCCAGATGTCTCAACTTTGAGCATTGCTTTGTATGCATTCCCTTAGGTAACCTGGCTGAGATATTCCATCTTACAGAGTATGAACTGAGGCTGTTACAGATCCTGCTCATGGTAGCACAGGCCATATCTAGAACAGAGCAAGTCATGCAAGGTCCATTCACCTCTGAGGGCACTGCCTCTGCTCTTCAATGTTGTGTCCCATGGAAGGTTCCAGATGGGTTCTGGGGGAACTCTCAGAGCCCACAGTTAGAATTTTACTATTTGGTTGCTTGCCATTAGATATAGCCTCAGGTGTAAATACCTTGCTTGGGTACATCAAAGAAAATGAAGTACGAATTCTTTTTTGCTATACAAAATCTTAGTCTCTCCTTAAGAACTGTGGATCTTCCTTACCTTTTCAGATTATCTGAGAAAAATAACATTGTTCCCAAAAGCCCTAATCAAATGCAGATGGCCAGTTCCCTCCTTAATCAACCAATATTCAATGTCTACTGTGTGTTAGATGCTACATTAAAACATGAGGGCCAGAATACTGTTTTATAAGGGAAATGCTAACTTCCATGAAAACCTCTCAGATCCCTTCGGCTTAACAGAATGAGAACCCACAATGTGTGGTAAGGGTCCTCCTGACCCAGCGCCTTCTCTCTTTGGGTTTCCCCATCTTCAAAACATGCTGCAAAGATCTTTATCCTTTTCTGTTTCAATGAAAATGTGATGGGCTTTGGGAAAACTACATGTGGGGAAACTTGTCAGAGCCTGCAGCAGAGTGGTAACGACGCAGCCACGGTGAAGGAGGTGGAGATGAGTAGGAAGAGTAGAGACATCTAGGATGTGAATCCAAAATGCGCACTGGGGATAAACTAAACTTTGCCATTCCTCTGCTCATCCTTTTGCTGCACGGTTTGCATAGTGAGAAACACAATGTTTTTTATGAAATGAAAGCACTTGGGCTGGGGATATAGCTCAGTTGAATAAGCGCTTGCCTTGCAAGTGCAAGGTCCTGAGTTCGATCCCCGGTACCACAAAAAAAAAAAAAGAAATGAAAGCACTTGACCGGGACCAAAAAGGTAGCTCAGATAGCCATGGCTCAGTCCTACTCAAGACTGAAGCAGGGGTGGAGCTGTGAGTGGCTCCGGGTCCTGTCCCCTTTTTCTGTCAACTCCTTGTCCCATTGGTTTCACTCTCACATTTGACCCCAGGGAAAGAGAAAGTGGGTCCATGAAACTAATTTGTACCGTGATGTATTGTGTCTTTCTATAGACACCTGCGTTTTCAAAGATGATTTTAGGAGAAAGGTATACCTCTCACTTAAACAGATAAATAAAGCAATGGTGCTTAGACTATATGGGAAAAGGAGGCCTTCAAAATGTATAATATATATACCACATTTAGTACCTTTAATAAAGATGTTAACTGTAGTTCTTGCTGGTACTTCCTGACTCCAGCGAGAGGGGAAGGGTGCCAAGCCTTAGAACACCAATAGCCGAGATCTGTGCCTGTTCTTCTGGAGTGAACTAAGATCTTTTCCTTTAATCTACTTTTTTGTAACTTGATGACACTGAGTGGAACTTCAAAACCATAGCTGTTGTATGTCTTTTTCTTGCTGAAAATAAACATATACCTACACTTAAACTATTTTTGCATGTACACCAAAAGGTATATTCTATTTTTGTGTATGTATTCCATTTTTGTGCATGTGTCCATGAGAAAGCCACAAACCACTCATAAAAGCAGTATTTATAGATGTTTTTCCGTGGCTCTATTTGAAGTAGATTATAGGAAACATTGTTCTTTTTATTTTCTTCTACTCCTCTCTTCTACAGCTATAAATATGGGAGCAAGACTGAGGTCTTTGAGGTGGCACCTGGTTTGTCGCCAGATGTGTCTACGTGCGTTCACGTGTGTGGGTGTCTGATTCAGCCTTCTTGCATAGACTGCCGACCAGATCAGCTTGCAAGAAACTCATACTTGCTTCTGAGCTGAACAGAAGTCCCAGAAAATAGTCCCTCTAGCTAAATCTGGGAAAAAGAAACAGAATTTTTGTTGCTGGCAGATCCATACCTTTGGCAGAAACCCCCCACATGCACCTGTTCAAATAGATGTTGGGTGCTTTTTGTCTCCTAGCATTTTGCTGATAAAAAGAGTGTGGAATGATTCTTCATTTATTTTACAATTCACTGAGTGCTGAATTAAGTTTAATAGGCCTGACATACACACACACATGCACACGTACCTCCCCACTCCCAATTAAAAAAAGATTTTTTGCTTTCTAGCTAATAATAAACATTTAACTTCAACTTTTCTTAACACCATGAAACTATTTTGGGCTATTTAATTATGCTGTAATCATAGGATCTGGAGCACCTTTTTCTAGGGACATTGTAGAAACTCCATCTGCTGCCTGTGCATGTTGCTGGTGTTTTTTTAGACAGGCAGTAACTGGACATGCTCAGTGATACTGAGGGTAGGTTGTGCGAGATGACAATAATGACACCCATCCTGTCCTACAGAGTGCAGTGAGGTAGGCGAGCAGGCATTTAGGCATGCGGATGTTGGGGTTCTTGTCTCTGGTTCATTTTGAGAGATTCTGGTGCCTGATGTCTTCCATACCAGCCTAATTATCTCCAAATCACTGAGGTTGACAACCACCTATGAGCCTTATGTTAAGCCTAGAACAAAGCTGAATTTTATTTTCACTTTGGCAACCTGTGGCCAGTGTGCTCAGGGTGTGGGAATGAAACCCAGCCCTTCTAACTATGGCTGGCCCTCACCTCTCTCCACTGTGTTCGTTCTTGCAGTTATATACGTGAAAGATAAAGGTTACAAAAGGGCATCTACATAGGCATGAGAGGACCACTGACTGGAGGAGTGGATTGATGAGACAGGCAAAGGGAAAATAAAATGAAATTGCTCCATTCGAAAATTTCATCCATTATTAATTAGAGAGTATTTAATTAAAAATAACGAGAACCAGTTTGAGAGTTGGGTTATGTGCAAGAATGACACCTCAGCACCGTTTGGCTTGCCAAGGATTTTACCTTTCTTCTCAGGGAAGCTATTTCATCAGAATTGTGCAGGAAATCCCATACATGAAACAGATACCACAGCATTATACTGGGGGAACCAATGGATGAGTCTAGAGCCGCACATACTCAGCTTATTCATCTCGAGTATCTCTCATTTCCCTTAAAATATCTTTATGGGACTTCAGAGTTCTACAGAATATGGGAAAACGCCCCAGAGCTGAAACGTTTACCATAATGTTTAATGAAATATATCAGGCACGCGAACTTAAATATCGCAGAGTTCCTCTCATACAGGAAACCCCAAGTATGAAAAAATTAAAGATCAAAATGAAAGACAGCTAATAGGAAACATGGAGATAGATCTTTTGTAAATGGGAAGGGGACCAAGAAACAGAGGTAGGGAAGCTTGGAGAAGAAGCCTGTCATGTACGCATACTAACTATCCACAATGAATATAACCATTATATACTGCAAACATGCACTAATAAAAATTTTAAAATTAAACAAAGCATAATATCCCACTCTGATGCAGGGAGTAGAGTATATATGTCCACGTGGTGCTGTGATTATTCACTGACACTATGTAAGGGGTTGGTATCTGTTCTCATCACTTTGAGCCCAGATATGTATTAGGTCCTCATCAGACAACAAAATATATGTGGAAAAGTTGATTTTAGGAGGACACACAAGAATTGGCCATTCCCATTATTCAGCAGTGTGGTGTTCTGTCCTCTCTTTTAGAGGCTGGATCTATGATTGGTCACTGACTTTTTCTTCTTGGGACCTCTGATTGCTGGAAGGAAATGAGGACTCACATCTCCAAAAGACATACATATGGACAGAACAGAAGAGTAATCCAAACTAATAAGTAATCTCACAGGATGCCAAAGTTCACCGCTCACCCACTTGGTGACAGTGGTTTGTTTAAGAAATGTCAAAGTAATGTAGCTGTGGAAGACATAACAGCAACTCTGAAACCTCCTTTCAAAACTGTCAGCCTATGAAATTATTGAGTGATTTGTAGTTCCCATTTCCCATCCAGGAAAGATCCTGCAGCTGTGATATAAGAGTGTTTGGATTGGAGCATCTTAGTGATTAACAAGATAATTTAAATATAGAGTAAGACTTCCAGGAGAAGTTGGTGGAGTAATGGTTTCTTTCTACTCCTCCTCCCCCTACAACTGCTGAAGCTGGAGGAGGCAGGATAGAAGACTAAGAGGCCCCCCAAGTAGATACACTGATGATTGGTGAAGCACATGGCCACAGACAACAAGGAATGTAGGCTAAATATAGGTGAATTTGGACTAATTCAAGAGAAGACACCTGAAGTAAATACAGAGCAGCTCCAATGTAAGGCAGGATGCCGTGTACTCTTAAAATAAACTGGAGGATCCTGGGAGAATGATACAAAAATATAACATGTAGCTGGCAGAGCCCTGGGCCAGGAGACTGAAGAAAAGGGTTTGAACGTGAAATTTGCACTGCTGTTCCTTTCTGGAGCTGTGTTCTTGCTCTAGAGAGCTGGCCTTGTCCCAGGGAAGCACTGATTCACGAGGGGAACCGGCTGAGAGCACATTAGCCGTTCATTTGTGTTCACAGTACAGAGTGACACACGCCGTTTTGTGTGTGTGGGGGGACAAATGTTTGAAGCTGACACAGAGTCCTTGGGTAGACATTATAGAAAATTAATAGGAAATGGTTCTGAACTAACATCTTGATCTCACACTACTGGCTGGTCCAGTTCAGTATGCACCACAGCACACCACAAATCCCTAAAGCTATCTGAAGGGATGTCAGTAAGTTGATGATAGAAAATACTTGCCCATATTCAAATATTAGAGGTAAACCCAAAACCTCCAATGTGCAAATAAGGCAAATATCTATTCCATGTTAACTGAGCAAATATTTGAAAACAGGTAACATGGCCAGCACTGTCTTAGGCAATGGGGACACGGCATGAAGCAGAGGGACATGCAGTGGCACTGGCTGTCAGAAAGAGAGAAATGCAGGTCCTAGGCAAAAAGTGGGTGAAGAGTGCTCATTAGAAACTTGCTCTGTTTCTAAACACAGGATCACTTGTGAAGAACTCCTCTCTCTGCACTCAGAGGAACTGCAGAGAGCATGGGGATCACATAAGGAGACATAGCAATGGTGGTAGCTACAAAGTAAGATGTGTGACAGACATCACCAATGCCCCACAAGGAATGTCATCATTAGGGACTGAAAACATGAACTAAGAAAAAAAATTAAAGATTAAAAAAGCAGGAAGCAAAAGTAACCTTATGATAGGAAGGATAAGTAGAGTACAGGCAAACGATTACCCCAGGCAAGGTGTGGCCAAGGACGGTCCCACAGCCTGGATGTGAAAGATGGGGTGAGAGAGCCTAGGTTTGTCATCCAAGTTCCCCTTGATGAATGAGACGACACCCCGCACAGAAGAGGGCAGGTGGTGCAGGTTGGGTTCCCTCGACAGAGGAAGGCACATGGTGTTTTATGAACTACTACTGCTCATTGTCCATATGAGCTAGAGTTTTGTGGAATGGTGTTGCAACAGTTCAACCTTCACACACACATCCTCACATATAAAATTCACTACCCTGTGTCCTTACAATTTATGCATTTTTCCATTGTTTTACCTCAATATAATGTTTGCTAAAACGACAGAGGTATACAGGCATTGATGGGAGAGAAATGAAATTCTTGGCAGAAAACAAAATATAAAAGCACAACTCAATTGCCATGTCTTTGTGTGAGATGAGAGAGATAAAAGACAGAAGAGAGAAAGAATACAGGAGAGAGAGAGAGAGAGAGAGAGAGAGAGAGAGAGAGAGAGAGAGAGAAATGCAACTTTTTATTCCTAGAACATAATGCATAAAATTCATGATAAACTGTGCTTACCAAGTGGAAAGTGATAGGCATGGACCTTCAGAAAAACGTTTTAAAGTTGCAGGAAATAGAATGACTGTGACAAATGGAAAGTGTCATGTTGCAATTTTTCCATGATAAACCACTGGTGAAAACTAATACAAATTTCCAGGTAATGAGAGTCTGCACCTCACAAGGGAGCTGAGAAGAGAAAAAACAACAATATTTTGTATCTGGTATTATCATGGCGAATATCCTAGATGGTTGATTGCAGAGAATAATGAATCCCACTTATTAGTTCATTTATTCCAGAAATACTGTACTTGTTGAGCTTCTACTGAGAACCAGACCTGTCAAAGACATATATTACAGAAGAAGATATTGGCAGGAGAGAATTTATAGCACTAGGGAACGTGGACAAAGGGAAAGGGCAGAAAATGATGAATCACATTGTTAGGACTAAAGGCTTTCTGGACAGTAGGAAAGAAAGCATGTATAATTGGTAAAAATGGCAGAGACCGGAGAGAAGGGTGATGCCCACTTTTGAGAGAGGATGAAATGAACAGAGTATCTTGAGAGGACTGCATCTGTAATGATATTTTATATGCAACCAGTCCTGTTGTTTCAGAGTTTGATGGAGGCACCACACGATCTACGAGGACAAGTGTGGCAGCAGGGAGCTGTCACCCCCTCCCTCCCCAATCAGCCTTATTCCCTACTATAAAGGGGCCCCACTTCCAACTGTCAGTAACCCGTTTTCTCACCTATGGCTTTCTCTGGCTACTGCTGCCTGCTCTGCCTGCCAGGCTTCCCGTCAGCCTAGGACTGCCCGGGAATTCAGCACTCCTCACGGCAGCAGCGCTCAGTCAGTGATAGACTGATGGCATAAAAGGGGTATGTACACACACAGGTAGGTGGGTGCATAAATGCCTCAGGTCCCTCACCCCCACTAGCACAACTCTGAGGTTTGTGTTATACACTACCCCCAGAATTTTGCTCCCAGTGAACAATGGATCCAAAAATGCACCCCGTGCCATCTTTCTGCTCCTTCCTGTTTCACTTCCTTTGTCCGTCAGTCTGTTTCTTGGGATCACCTCCCTAACTAGTTTTCTGGTGCTCACATCACTTCTTGTTTCTAGGCAGATTCAAACTAAGAAAGACAGAAAACCAATATTTCAACTTTAAGCACATCACCTATCACTAAATCAAAGATACTGAGAGGCTGGCAAAGGCCAATGGTGAGGATATACGCGGACAGCACCGATGGGGAACATGCATTCTCCTCACCTTCCAGGGGAATTTACAGGGAGAGTTCAGGGACAAGGTCAGGGGGCCCCATTTGGAGAACCTGACACGCAGACTTGCCGTCTAAAGCTCAGGGGCACAGCGACTGCTGCTTGACTCCTAATTGGAGATGCAAGAAGGTGAGCAAGAGTACAGGGCTGGGGGCACACGTGGCAGGAGAACAGAAGATGTTTCCCGGGGGCAGGCATGCATCCACAGGCAGGAACAAGGTGTAGATTGTTGGGCTTGCAAAGTGGCTAGATCTTTTCCCTCCTTGGAGCCACACCTTTGAAATGTGCCCACACAAACTTTGTCAGAGCTAGAGTCTATTCCTTCACACCTTCCACCAGACTTCCTTGTGAGTTCCCATGATTCACAGACTTTGGCAAGAATTGTGTTGTACCACTTTCCAGCCTGTGCAGCAAGGGCCTTAATGCACTTGGTCTTTGTCATGGACCCCTGTAAAGCTACCACATGAACACAGATGATGTAGCCTCTGGGAAGGTTTGAGACTACCTGGATCAGACATGAGCCACCAGCTGACCTCTGCTGACAGTTGACAAACACTGATGAGATTAGCAGAATTTCCTAGCCCAGCCACATAGGGCAGAAATTGCTGATCTACACAACTGTAAGCTAAAGGATTTCTCTATAAACTTCTAATTTTGGCATGATTTGTTACATAGAAAGTGCTGACTGATACAGACAGTGACCATTTAATATTGATCAGGTTAAACTTTCCTTTTAACTTTCTGAGAGTGATCTGAAAATTATGTGATCTACCTAAAAGAGTGTCAAATTTTGGGAAAAATCAGTATCTCTTTCAGTTATGTTCCTATGGGTTATAAAAATTGCTTTGAAATTTCTAAAATCTTACTAAGTCCCAAGCATTTTTACTTGATTATATATCTCTTGAGACTGAGAATAATGGTTGACTTATCTTCCTCGTGACACCACAAACTACGTATGGAAGTGGATGTCAAATATCTTTTATAATTTAAGTCTGATGAAAAATTCCTTCTCATTTAGCTTGTTGAAACAGACTTTTATTTTTCAGATGAAACCACTGGTTAGAGTAGGAACATTTTCTTAATAATCTGAACTTTTTTTTTATGACACTGAAGAATGAACCCAAGCCCTTTGCGCTGAATTACATCCTCAACCCTTTTTTATTTTTTAATTTGAGACAGAGTCTCATTAAGTTGTTAAATTGTTCAGGCTGGCCTCAGACCCATGATCCTCCTCTCTCAACCTCCAAGATGGCTGGGTTTATTGGCAAACATCACCATACCTGGCTAATAATCTGGATTTTGCTGAAACATAGAAAAAATAAGCCCTGTGAGAGTATACAACTATAAATGTCAAAAAGCGTTGAAATATTGAGACAAGACAGCTGGTGTGTATCGGCTAAATGGGGCACTGTGAGAGAGATTTAGAAGGGAGGTAAGAAAAGGAAAGCACAAAACTAACCTTGGAATTAACAGTCAGCTCTGTTATACACCGAGCCCATAAAACTAAAATGACTCAACTGAAGGAAAACGTGCCAATTAAAGAAGGAGAAGGTGGGCCTGGGAGAGATAAGGGGAGCAAAATGAAATAAGGTAGAAATTGTGAAAAGTTAATAAGGTAGAAATATTTTGCTCTAAGTCTCTTCATTTTCATCTACTGCCATGGCATTGGGCACAATATCTTCTCATCATGATTTCAGTCTTTTGGGCTGTACCTGGTTATGTCTCTCTCTCATGCCCACTTTTGTTTTCCTCTCCAGTTAGCAGAATAACAATATAGTTCTCTTAGTTTACCTTTAATTTCAAAGAACAAGCTTTTTGGTTTTCTCTTTTCTTCTATTTATTTCTTCATTTTAAATATTTTTAAATTTCCTTTGCTTGACTCTTGTTTAATGATGCAGTTCACCTTTGATTTTCAGATGCAAGTTACTTTTACAACCAGCTTTCTTCTTTGATAACAGCAGCTATTAAAGCTATAAATTCCCCTCTGAATATAGCTTTTGATGTGTTGTGTAGGTATTTTTATGAAGGGTTCTTTTTCACTGCCTTGTAGGTAGGTTTTAATTTCCTTTTTGATCAAAGATTGTCTAGAAATGCGCTTTGTCGTGGTCAAGTTATTAAGATCTTATTAGCATTTATTTATTTCTAATTTTATTAGTTTATGATGGCCAGAGAATAGAGCTGATAAAAAGCTCTCCACTTCCACATTTATCCAGGTTTTGTGTCTTCTGACTAACCACACAAATAACCAATATTTAAAAATGTTCTAGGCATATTTAAAACAAATATACAGGAACTAAGGTTTTTCATATATAGCAACATGTTTATTGGGTATTTTTTCAGTTTTCACTTTTTCTTCACTTTTTGAACTAGATCATTCATTTTTGAGAGAAATATATTGATGTTTTCACCATAAATACATATTAAACAATTTATCTATGCTTTTAAAATAAATTTACTTTCATCTCAGAGCCCCTGTGGTAATTGGCTCACAACAATTAGAATTGCTGCTGCTCAGATTGTGCCATTTATCATGTTATGATGTCCTTTTTGAGCCTGTTTGGTTCTTCAACCCTTTAATTCCATTGTGTTTCTATTAACTTTGCTACTTTTATTATATTTTTGCTTTTATTTTCCCGGTATCCTTTTGCTAAGCTCATTTATGCTTATGCTATTTTCAATATTTCTTATGTATTATATCCGGTTGTATTTTGATTTATAAAGACACACGTTGCTTGCTTTTTTGTGGCAGCATTATTTTCTTATGTGTTTTTGACATTCACTGGTATAGTTCATATGTGATATTTACTTTTTTAGGTTTATTACTGGATATATTATTGTCCTTCATTTTCTTTGTCTTGCTTTTCCTGCTTATTCTCTTTTCTCCTTTGCAGATTTGGGAAAATCTACTTTATTTTTCCCTTTTTAATTCTCCCAAGCAGATGCTGCAGTGTTTTTACTACTTTTGTAGTAACCATGTCTCCCAGCCTTGGTAGATAAATCTGGTATTTATTAATTTTCAGTATTAACATCTCCTTCATATCATCCCTTTATTTCCTTAATTATTGCCATAAATTTTTGATATTACCCATTGCTTTATATAACCCATTCTTATTATCTTGTTTACATCTATCTGCCTAGATTAATAACTAGTCCTGAGCTTGTTTGTGTTATACGTCATGCCCAATATGAAGCACATTGCTCACGCTTTTTTATTCTTTTCAGGTTTCTGGATTATTTTCCTTAGTTTTTAGATAGGCTTTTCCCAGATGGATTCTTGTGCTATTTAATGTAAATTCTTTCCCCTGCTCAAACAGCTTTTGTTCTCCTTAGTGGATGTAAAATATCTGAGCTGAAAATAAGTCAATACTATTCTACCGTCCTCTTCCTTCCAGCGCTGGTGATAAGGTATTATTTTATAGTTAATGTTTTATAGCTTTAAGGATATTAGATATTCTTTTTCCTTTAGGGAATAGGACTTTCTCCATTACATACTTAGGATATATCTTTTTTCTTTATTAAGATTGAATGCTAATGAACACTTAAAATTTATAGCTCCAGGTCTTCATCAGCTTTGCAAATTCTTCTCCCCCTTTGTATTTGATATTACTTTTCTGCAACTACTATTACTCACAGTTTGGGTCACTGGCTCCATTTTAGATCTCGCTCATGTGTCCACCTCTTGGTAGACACTGTTGACTTGGATACATCTCCTACTTGACCTTTTAGTAAGTCTGCTATGGTTGATATATTGTGTTAACTTGGGGAATTTACAGGTTTAGTTGAGTGACTTAGGAGGAAGCTGAGGTGTTTTTTTGGTAAACGTTTTGGGCCTGTGGAAGAGGAGGGCATGGAGACTGTGTGAGAGCTATACACCCCCTGGGTGGAGGTAGGCTGTTTACAATGTAGGGGAGAAAAGGAGGCTGCTTGCAGCCATTCCTCCCTTTTGCTGGTTGGTTTTGCTGTGCTCTGCTGCCCTAAACAGTTTGCCCTCTGCCATGTGCCACTCTGCCTCAGAACCAGCCAAATATGGACTAAAACCTCCACAAACTATAAGCTAAATAAATCCTGCCGATAAAGACCGGGTTAAAAAGGTTTCTGTTAGAAAGGACTGCATTGGCTGTTGGACTCCAGATGATATATGTTATGGCTTGGCAGAAAGTTTGTCTGCATTTTGCTCTTGTCCAGAGGATTATAATTATACTATGTCTCCCCTAATATAGTTCTAATGTAATATAATGTGGATAGACTTACTACTGGTCCTTAGAGATTGTTAAAACTGTGTTATAATATTCAAGTTATAAAATAATATTACCTTTTATTTTGGTAAAAAAATTAGTGCGTTCACGTTTATACATAAGATAGTTATAACATGTTAGGCATAATTATAAGCATGTTTTATATCTAAAAACTGGTTTAAAAAAATGTGTCTGGTTGCCAAGTTGACAAGGGGTGAATTGTTATGGTTGATACATTGTCTCAACTTGGGGAATCTAGAGGTTTAGCTGAGTGACTCAGGAGGAAGCTGAGGTGCCTCCTTTGTAAACATCCTGAGCCTGTGGAAGAGGAGGGCTTGGAGACTGTGAGAGCTACATACCCCCTGGGTGGAGGTAGGCTGTTTACAATGTAGGGGAGGAAAGGAGGCTGCTTGCAGCCATTCCTCTCTTTTGCTGGTTGGTTTTGCTGTGCTATGCTGCCCTAAACAGTTTGCCTTCTGCCATGTGCCACTCTGCCTCAGAACCAGCCAAATATGGACTGAAACCCACACAAACTGTAAGCTAAATAAACCTTTCCTTCCTTCATTTTGGGTGTTGGGTATTTCGTCTCAGCAATGAGAAAAAAGTAACCAAGACAAAGTCTATAGAACATAATATACTCAAATCTCCTTTAAGGAGCTTTTGCTTTATTTTCCAATTTAGACTGTCTCACTTTTATGCTGTAATGATTCTATTTCCATGAATTTAAGTTCAGAGTTCCACTTGATCCTCTCTCTGGTTCATAAGTTCCTATAGATTGGTGGCTACCTTTCTTTGTTGGTGTATTGGAATTCTGATAAGATGGAGCACCCTAAAAGGATCCTAGAGAGCAGAAAACAAGGGACTCACATCCTTATGGGATGCACCGCAGCCAGGAGGACATTTTAACCTCTCCCCTCTCCCTGTTACTCTCTTACCCCCAAGGCAGGAAATAGTCAGTTTACTTGTTCTCCCACTTTGATCTTGGGGATGTGATACATTCATACTGAAGGGACATTGACATTCCTTCAGGGCCCACAGATGTTTATACATCAAGTTTTCTTCCAGATTCCTTTGTTTCCATGGTCTTGACTAAGGTATGATGCTTTTCCCCACTGCTTGCTAAGATTCTGGGGTCAAAAGACTCATAAGCCCTCTCCATGGCCGGGACTCCAATAGAAGGCAGGGCTACACTACAGCCACTTGATGTTTGACTTGGGATGATAAGGCAAGAGAGACTCCATTTTTCAGTTTTTAACTCCCTAAGAGAAGTCACTTAAAGTTCACTTACACTGTAGTTCACCTGAGTTGCCTTGGTTAGTCATCAACTCAGAGAAGAGCCATAAAATAAAAACAAAACAAACAGGACAAATTGGGAAGTAGGCTAAAAGTTAAATTGCAATGGTCATTTGGAATTTGGTTGTCTGACCTTCTGGGAGAAATAAACTTTGTGATAGTAGAGTGACATTCATGTAAGATTCCCCAAAATGAAGTAATGGTGACTGTGGAAACCTAAAATGTACTTAAAGTGAAGGTGAGACCCAGCTTAGTGTGGGCTTCTTCTCTGGCTCCTGGTTAGATTGTCTGTCATCCGGCTAATAAAGTTCTGTTCACTCCTGCCTTTTTGATTTTCTTGTGAATGCCTTTCTTGATGAACTCACTTGCTCCGTCGAGAGGTAAATGCATTGAACTTGTGGGCACACACAAGGACATCTTGGCCATGCTGCCATGTCCCCATGATTTTTCCCATATGGTTTGAACAGTGGCACGGTCATGAGGCCTTCTGTACTAGGTCAGTCCTTTTCCAACTCTATGCACAGGATTGATGAGGATCCTTTTAGTGGAGGTCTAGGACAGTGCCCTGAATTATGTATTCAACACATCCGGAGGAGGCACTTCTAGTAATACAGTGTTATAGCTATGAAATAGGTGGTATTTATTTGGTTAATCAAAGTAGAGTGTTATACTGACAACATAAACAAGTAACTAGTATAACAAATTGACATCATCAACAGCTGTCCACCAATACTAATGAGAGACAAAACTTAAGATCTAGCAAAACATCGTGCAACCTAATCAAATTTAACAAATTTTTTACTAATTTCTCATAAATACATCACTTATTTCTCCCATCTCTGTTTCATCCTCTTCTGATGAACCATATTCTTTTTAAATCTGTGATAAAGGATTTTTTGGATTGAACAAAAAATTAATTTTTGGTGTTATTTTGGGTAATTTTCTTGATGAAATTATATATGACATTTCAAAAAGCTCCATTTAGCAAATATTTATGTGCCAGACCTCTTTAAGTGCTAGAAATGTTCATACATTTCCCCTCACCTTTAATGTAACCTAATTTGGTGGGGCTTCGGATTTGGAATAGTCATGCGATGGTGTTCAGTATTGTGTCTGTCCTCCTACAAAGGGATTTGAGGGGCTCTGAAGCCTACAAAGGGATTTGAGGGGCTTTTCCTCTAGGTCAGCATTTTACAACGTGAGCTACATAGGAAATCACCTGAGGAGTAGTGGAAATACTAAGTTCTGATAATATTTGGACATGTCAAATGCTTTGGTTCCAACTCGACATACTCTGATTTAATTGCTCTAAGGCATGGTCAAGGGAGTCTAGATTGTGACTCTCCTTCACCCAATATAGTCAAGGACTTGTCATGTGACCTTAGATTGGCCAGCTGTACTCTTAACATTAAGTAGAACCCTTAATCTTGATGTCAGGTGGAAGAACCATTCTGCAGCAGCACTCAAACAAAACTATGCGGCACTTTCTGCTTTGCATTATGTGTCCACCTGTCATTCCAATCTTTTGTGCTCCCCATGCCTTATCAATAAACATCTCTTTTTCCATGGTAAGTTGGGCAGAATCATTTTCTTTTGCTTGCAGGCAACAAATCTCGATGAAGAGAGCCCATGAGCAAGTCATCATTTTGTGTATCTACTGAGGGTCCTCAGGTGGTTGGAGTGATTGAGGTTTCAGCACCCAGAGTCATGGTCCTTAAAAAAACTATGAAAAGACAACTTAGGAGCACCATTCAAGTGTCATTACGAGTTAGTGACTCAAAATTCACACTCGACCTTTGGGTATGTTTCTTTTCTTTTTCAATCATTGTTATTCACAAAACATACTTCTTCGTGATTATTTATTTTTAGAAAATATTAAAGATGCCTGAAATTATGCTGCAAAGTTGGATGGACATGTCAGAAAGTGTATGACTAAGCAGAAAATCTGGGGCACTTTCCAAAGTATCAGACAAGCAGAACAGAGCATCTGCTTATGGCAGAAGCATACAGAGCTCTCTTATCTCAATTTCACATTGGCATGAAGAGCAAAATGAAAATGTAGAACATTATAAATTGCAATCTGGCATTTATTATCTCTCCAACACACTTAGTGTTTTAGATCAGGTGTTCTAGAACTACTTGAGTTACTGAAGTCACATTCCCAGGACACACTTGCAGAGGATGGATCAAAAGGGCAGAAGAAAGAGAGAAGGAACAGAACCGTGATTCCGGCAAGAGTCCAGCATCAGCCTGATCCCGCAGGGGAGCTCCACAGCGTGAATGTAAGGAAGGAGCCTAGCTTTATACAGACGTTTATCAATCATTCATTGGCGATCTCTCAGGTATTTCTAGGAGAACAGCAAGGTCTCTCTCCAGGGAGAGCCAGGAGTTCTTAGCAGTCACCTCTCCCAGCAGCGGGGCTGTGGAACGACTGCTGCTGAAGGTGACTTAAAAGCAGTTCCTTTCTACACCCAGGTTACACGGTTGGCTTCACTGCACCTCACTCTTTCCATCTGTGAAATGTGACAAATGTTAAGTTCCCTGGTGCACAATACTTTAACACTGAAATATTTAGTAGGCCAAGAAATGAAGCCCTATTTATTTCTTGCATTCTTCAAAAAATGCTGTTCTCAAGCACTGGTGACTCCTTGGAAGATCACCCTTTACTCAAAATTTTGCTTTTTATAAAAACCCAGTCTTGGAAGTGAATAATTACTACTCTGAATGCCTTTGTATACACTATTGTCTTATTTACTTTCTCATTACTGGGGCAAAATACCTGACGCCCACAAGGTACGGGAAGAAAGATTTATCTGAGCCTACAGTCTATAGACGTTTCAGTCCACAGTTGGCCGGCTCCAAGGCAGGACGCCGTGGCGGAGGAGAAACCATCCACGGTGTGTGAGGCAGGAGGCAACGAGACTGTCTTCTTTCTCTTTTTAGTCCACTTAGGCTGCAGGCCTTGATGGACGCCTCCCACCCCAAGAGTAGGTCTTTCTTCTTCATTAAACCTATTGCCCACATCCAGAACTATGTCAAACCAAGTAATGGACTAAGCTAGTACCACACACCCATGACCTAGTCACTCCCCAAAGCCCCACCCATGAGCACATGAGATGTGGGTGGGGCCACATAGATATAAACCTTAACACATGCTTAACAGAAGGATAAATAGAGTGGAGAGATTTGGATTTAAGTTCTGTGTACATTGCTTTTTCCTTTGTCTTTCCAGGGGATTTATCATCTTCACTTGGAAAATGTATGGGGTCAGAGTAAATGATTTCTCAGTTACTTTTGAACTTCTAAACATTTGCCAGTTGTTGATTTGATTTCTAACTTCATGCAGGGAGGAGGCAGAGATAATTTCTTGTTTACAAGGGACAAGTTTTCATCCCGCAGCCTTTACACAAAAGCACAGAAAGAAATGGAATAGCTCTGAGGTAACGGCTGCTTGCTTTGTTTGGATTCAGGGTCTTTGATACGACATATTGGATGTGTCAATGGAATGTGATTTATTTTCCTTCATAACATTTGGGAACAGATATTTGGTATTTCATCCAAGGAAAGCAATTTGCAGAAACCTTTTAGAGGGTGGCTGGAGCATCCGTAATTGGTGCCATTTCTTTATGCCAACATTTCCTTAAAGCTGCACGGTCTTTCCTTTTCATCGCCTCCCTCGGCAGGCTCCCTTAGGGCTCTGGAAAAGGGCCTCCACCCCTCAGAAACAAGGTTCTATTTTTAAGTCCACCAGCCAACAAACTCCCTATTAATCGTGTTAAATCTGCTCAAATGGCTGCTCTTGTGGGTTCTCCGCGTCCCTCCCCCTCCACTCCCCATCTGCACCCATCGCCCCCGGAAGATATTTTTAGTTCTTAGCACTTACATCCGTGAGAATTACTAGGCGCATGCTACACTTTGCTTCCACATGCACATCTTACAAGTTTGAGCTTTCATTGCTAATAGTTTCAAAAAGCTTACAAATGTTGCTTCTTCCTATCAGTCAGTATCAATAAAGAAGGACTCTGAACTTTGAAACTTTCATCTGCTTCAGAATTCCTCTTTCTTACACAGAAATGAGTATTGTAGTTATTCAAATATACTTAGTGTCTTCTTCTGGTGATTAAGAGTGAACTTTGACTCATAGTTCCAGACAAAAATCTCTGCCTAAAGTAGTCTTGGGACCTATATTGGAGATGGTATATAAGATCTTTCCCATTTCATATATGATTCCAAAACATTCAGATTTTAAATCAGTAAATACTGATACCAGTTTAAACCATGGAGCTAAGGCATAGTAGTTCTCCATAACAGCTTAACATAGTGTCTGGGAAAGCTAAAACAATCAGAGTATTTCCAAAGCACCTATAGGAATTCCTAGGAATAACATATATAAGAATTTGGATTAGCAATATTTAATCACTCATCCTGTATAGCAGAACACATAGTATTTAATATGTTAAAGTCCTGCAGGTTGAAGTCCTCCTAAATATTTTTAAATAGGTTATAGGTGCATGTAGGGAAAGAGATTTCTAGGAAATGGGAAAACAAATTCTTTCCAATAAGAAAATTCTTTCCCATATTCCTTTCCAAATCTGTAACTATTTATGTATGTCAGTGTACACACACATACATAAAATATTATATGTGTATATGTGTATGCATTGCTATAGATGCATTTATATAAAGTGACTTGTTTTGCCACAAGTATTTTCCACACTGTTTGGCACCATACTTGTTTTTAAAATTTTATTTTTTCTTTAAATATTATATTTTGCAGTGCATTGTATATCAAACCATATAGGCCTCTCTCTTTCCTACATGGCTGTCTTGTATTCCATAATCTGAAAGAATCAGAATTTTCTCAGCCAATCGTAACAATTGATGGCTAATTAGCAAAAACTATTGAGGAAGGGTGAGGGGCCCTAGATCTGTATGGGATTTGGGGGGGGGGTTAATTCTTCTTTGATTACTTGGTGGATGTTTGTTTATTTATTTATTTATTTATTTATTTATAATTTTTCTTGGAATCTCCTTGGTTCAGGGCACCCATAGCCTCTTCCTTTCTCTTTGCTCTTTCCTTTCCTTTTTCTCCCCAAACCTTTCAGTAAATGAAGATAACTTCTGTCTATTTATATTGGTAAAAAAGTCCCAGTGTCTTGAACAGGTGAGTTGCTAAAATGCCACGAGTATTAGCAAAGGTGTGCTGGTTTCCCTATTTATGGTTCTTAGGGCCCAGTCTTGACTAGTACAAAAACTTTCCATTTGTTCTTCTTGTTCAGAACCTGCAGCTTATTTTCCACACAGTTCTGGACACTGCTCCACGAGCCACAGGAGAGATACGTCGCCACTTCTATTTGTCAAACAATAAGCAGCATGGGGTGATGGAGCCTGGCGTGCGGCAGGAGCACAGTCGGTAGTGCAGGATGGCCAGCTGTCAGGTGGCCGTGATGACTTCAGATCTTTTAGTATCTGTGCGAACTGCATGTCTGTCTCTTTTAGGGATGCAGGGAGTGAAATGTTCAACGCACAAGCACAGCTGGCTCCAAAGTAACATTTTCCAAAGCAGCCTTGGCCTTTGACTATCCTTACTTGCCTGGCTTCTCAGAGGAAGCAAGGCTGCACCTTCCATCCTATTTCCATCACTGCAAAGGTATCAAGCCTTATGGGAGACGATGTCTGGACTGACACATTGTTGGGAAGAGCATCTCCAATATGCTGGCAGATGGCTGGCACATCTGCATTTCTGAATTTCTGCTCAAAAAAACTGTACCGTGTTTGCCTTGCTTGAGATTTCTGTATAAGACTGTGCTCCATCGTGAAGCATAGACACGCATAACTCCTCAGATCATAATGTACAGTAACTGTTAAACACTATATTTATTTTCATTAATTATAATGTAGAGTCTTAAGTGCTTTTCACATTTCTCAAATGACAGTATCTTGGTTGGATTCTCGGAAACAGAATCTGAGAAGGATCTGGGGACAGATGATGTGCTGAGAAAGGGTTCTCAGACAGAACTTAGGTAACAGTGAAGCAGGTAGGATGAGTGTATTAGTCATCTTTCTTAGGCAGAAATACAATAATTGGCACCCTAATTTAAAGGAGGAGAGTTTTATCTGGACTCATGTTGTAAGGAGATTCAGTCCATAGTCAGCTGCTTCAAGGCAGGAACATCATGGTGGAAAGGTAAGGTGAAGGAGAGTTGCTTAGTTCCCAGAGATCAGGAAGCAGGGCAGGGGGATGGTGACAGGAAAGTAGGGACCAGGGACCAGAAAGAGTCCCCACGATCATGTCTCCATGATCCACTGAGACAACCAGAAGTGTGCTCTACCAATCTCCTGGGCAGATCTTAAAGCCAATCAACATGACATTCTACTCTGACTGGCACACTATTCTTGATTGAGGGTTTCTCTCATTATCTGGAACGTATCAAGTTACCACCTTGTGGCCTGTAATATTTCTATTTCATAATTAATCTTGTGGAAGCCCCTCAGGTGTAAATAAATTTTCTTTTGCTGCTTTTAAGATTTTTTTTTGTTCAGCTTCCAAGTATTTGGTTATAATGTGACTTTGCCTGAGTCCCTTTGTATTATCCTACTTGAAGTTTATTCAACTTTTTGGAGTTCATACAACTTCTTTTCTCCCCTCACTTTTCCTTCATACGTGGAAAGCCTTGGGCTATGACTTCTTCAAATAAACTCTACTTTCCCTTCTTTTTTTCTTGAACTCTCATATCAGTCACTTTGATGCTGTCCCATAAGAGTTTACTGATTCTTTTTTTCCACTTGATCAAGTCTACCGTTAAGGCCCTCTAGTAAAATTTTCAATTCGGTGGATGCATTCTGTAGTTCAGGATCTCTATTTGGTTCTTAGTAGGTTTTATTGCTTTTTTAATATTTTCATTTTGTTCATCCATTTTCTTGATACTTCATTTCATTTTCTATATGTGCAATGGAACTTTTAGTGCACTCAGTTTTTTAAAATGCAATAACTTGGATTATATGTACATAATTTAAACTCATAGATTGCTTTTCCAAACTACAATCAGTTTTGGCATATTTAGTTTGTTGCTTTGATGAGGCCATGTTTCTCTCTTTTATTGTAGGCCCCCTTTTTGGTATATTGGAAAAACAGCCTCCTTTCACAGTCTTTGTGGACTGTACTTGCATGGGGAAGATTGTTCCTAATCTTCCCAGCTGGAGAGTCTTAGGGCCTCTCTAACATTTTGGGCAAATGTACCTTCTCTGTGTTTGTAATTCGCAATTAGAGCTGTGTGCTGGTATCTTTTTCAGGAGTATGGGGTCTCTTGTTCCTTCTGGGTCTGACTGTGGTGATGCAGATTTCCTGTCATAGCACCAAGCTCCTGGGTCCTCTTCTTTCTCCTTTGCTCCTAAATGTCAAGAGTGCCAGGTCCATCAGTGATCTCAGTCAGGAGAGACCAAAAGCTGTCAAGCAGCTTCCTACAGAGCCAGACCACTGACCACCCATTCCAATCTTCTTTTCATCCTGTAGGAAAAGCAGTATTCTGGACATCCTCTCCTGAGTATGCTGAGCTGTTCCTGCTTCTCTATGCAGTGACGAGGGTCTTGTGGTCTACAACAAAGCCTGGAACGTTCTCCGCAGCCCACAGACATCAGAAGCATGGCAGGTCCTAGGCAAAGATCTGAGTCAGGTGACACAGACCCAGTCTCTCAAGCAGCCCTTCGAGAGCCAGAGTGCTGGATGTACATTCCACTCTTCTCCTTCCCTTCTGATGGAGAAGCCATATGTTGGACTTTCATTTCTTGTTGCCCCTTACTGTAAGCAACTTGGTGTTGGGGTTTTTGTGGGTGAAATGAAATATTTTTCTTTCCCATTTCTGTGTTATTAGCTTTGAACATGCCTGGGCATTGCAATTTTTAAGTGGTTTTTGGATTCTTCTTGAAGGCTTTTATGAAGAATTTTGTTAATGTTATTATCTCTGTGGGGAAATGAGGCTGGCATTTCTAATTCTACTCTTTGTTCTGAAGACAACATTTTTAAATGAAGTAGTGTTGTGAAAGAGGAGAGAGAAGGAAGATATCTGGAAGTTATGAGAAAAATGAGGATTTTCCAAAAATATAAGAGGTACTAGGACATCTCTCCTGCTCGTGAAAATAAGTCAAAAAGGAGTACACAGATATGCTCCATGCTAGAGCAGTAACACTCAAACTCTTGCATGCTTTGGGAACACGTAGCATGCACAGACTGCGTAGCAGAAAAGCCAGAGTTCCTGATTCAGGACATTGGAGCATTTGCATTCCTAACACATTTGTAGGAGATGCTGAGGCAGCAGGTCCTGAGACTGAGCTCTGAGGGCTGCTGCTCTCGAGAGAAAGGAAGGATGTCCTTGAGAAGAAGAGAGAAGCCTGGATGCAGACAATGTGGATGTTTTTCTCCTGGCTTTGTTTTATCAGCAACCGGGGGGCAAGTCAGCGAACTCACTGGTGCACTGTGTTTTTCTGCACAGCTACAGAAACATGTCATCTTGGACCAGTTGGGAGAATGCTTGTTTCAGATATTTTCATCTGTTGTCTGTGTAACTACGTATGTTCTCAGATTTCCTTCTACGTTAGGACATGAGGCCAGTTTACATTTTGCACTAGCTCAGCTACTGTCTTTCATACCAAGTTCCTCTTTCTCTGCCCAGAATTCTCACCTCTTTTTCACAACTTTTTCAGCTGCCAGTAAGGTCCCGATTTTCTCCTCAGGTAGCAATTTGGAGCAGGTGTAGTGATTTTTCTGACAGGATCGGTGAGAATTGAGAGGAACTCTGGAGACATGGGCCTCATCAATGTGTCAACAGAATGCCAGCATCCACCACGTTTTAATTTTTGCAGCAATTTACACAACAGGGAAACCATGCCCCAAGTAAGCTCACTCAAGCGCTAGAAGTTTCAGAAATATGGAAATAGCCCAGGGGTTTTGACAGAATCCGAATATTGCCTACTTGATCCACCAGAGAATGATTATATTAGACACACACACACACACACACACACACACACACACTCAAATAATACAGCAAACCTGTGATGTGTAAAGAAAAATGTCAAAATTTTCACACTCTAAAACTTATCTCATCAGGGAAAAGATTTTTTTTAGTAAGAGAAATCAGCAACTTTTTGTTAAAAAAAATCTCTCTCTGCTCAAGCTGCATCTGTTCAGACGTCTGTCTTTTCTTGTCAGATCTGCTTGAGTTGAAGTTCTCAGCGTGCTAAAGTCAGCTTCGTGTTCTTTCCGGGTCTGAGAGGATAGAATGTACTGAACACATGGGCCCAATGGGCCCAGTGAACTGAAGTGGAAATGAAAGGAAATCCATTCCAAAGACTTTTCCCCTCCTCTCCCCCATCCTTTGATGTGAAGAAAGAAGCTCAGCTTCCAGTGTGGTGATAATGGAATTTCTTTTCCAGTCAGATTCTTCACCTCATAATCCAACTGTGTCTTAATCCTTCCTACTTTCTTTTGACCACCCAATAGAGAGGCAGAGCCTGGACTCTAGGCACCCACACTGATGAAGCTAGCATCGGAAAAGGAAAAACAAAGCGAAATGGTTCACACTAAAATAAAAACAAAGAAAAGTGTACAGAGGTGGAGGTTGGTAGAGAGTGAGAACTACAAAGCTTTGTGCATTGTACATACCATTACTCGAGCTACACTCCAGAAAACCCATCTGCCTCCCCTTTTGGGGAAGAGAAAGAGGTTACAAGCAAGAATAATTAATTATCATACAAAGTATGAATAATTTTACAGTGGTTTCAACTGTGTCAGTTAACAAAATATTTGCACTCAAAATAGAAATTATTTACATTTTCAATTAATTGTAAAGTTTAAATTTCCTATCAGTCATATATAAATTAGAAAACATTTAAATATCAATACTATTAAATAAGAATCATTAAAATGCATTTAAAAGCTTAATGCATGTGAAAGTTAAAACCTAAGAGGCAATTTTAGGTTTATTGTTGGAGACACGTGAGTTTTCTCTCTTAGCGTTTAAACCTCTTAGTATAATGAGATAGACAACAAGTTTTTACAGAAAAAGTACAAGTTTTAAAGGATGCCCTCAAAGACCAGTTTTCGCTTTCTCACCAAATATTAGTGAGTCAGAACTTCTAAGGTTAAATCTCCTAGGGAAATTGAGAGGATATTTTTTATTAAAAAATAAACAAAATGTGAAAATGTTTTTAAAAATTCTAAAGCCTGATATAAACTCAGGTGTCTGCCAATGGGCATCTACTGCATAAAACTCCTTGTGGGGTGCTGAGATTACAGAAAGAGATATCTGGATCTGTGCCCCTGTCCAAAGCTTGCAGTGGAGTTCATCAAAATACCCAGCGCTAAGTGCGTCCATGGTCAGTAAAAGTTAAAATCAGTCAGACCAAGGTGAAGTATCTCAGCTGGAAAATCCCAGTTGTTTCTGTGGAGGATGTGAGTTTGAGGGTAGGTTAGCATTAAGCGTTCTTTCCCTGAGAGAAAGTAAAAGTTAGGGATAGTGTTTCAGGTGGGTAAGAGGAAGGACAGAAATATATTTGGAAGATTTCAGTACATAGTGTAGAGATTTGTGGGTCATACTATAGAGGTGAGACACTGACTTCAACATTAGAATGGTGAAGAAATCAAGGGGTAAAATACCAGTGGCCTGACCAACATTGAATTTTGTTTCCAGAATTGTAGCAGCCTAATTTCTATGATCAAATTCACATTTTAAAGAATTTTCTTGTTTATAAAACTTGAAGTTCTCTTGAATTTTTGACAGATTTCCATCGTGTCTGCCTGAGAATAGCAAGTGGTGATCTAGGTCACATATTAGGAAGGAGTATGAAATTACATCCAGGCATTAACTAAGCAGCAAGGAGATCTGCCCTTGATTATTAATGTCTGCTATGGACAACATACAGAGAACCACGTACTTGTGCCCTGAATTTGATGTTTTTGTTGTAAAATTCTGGGTACAGTTAGAGCCTTTGTTACTGAGGATAATTCTGAGATATCAAAGAGATCAGTTCAGTATGTTATTGTTAGGAAGCGGAAAAATAATAATTAGAGAGCAGGTGCTAGAAAGACAACTATTTCTTGTTTACTTTCCCCAATCCAGCGGAAGGGATGATATTACTAATATAAATTTATAGCACCATGTTATAGATGATAAGTCATACTTATATCTATAAGTCATGTGATCCTATGAAAAGGCCAGTTATTGAGAATTTAAGAGAGATATAAATTATTCATTCATAGTCATGCAGCTAGGAGAATATGTGCATGCCGGGTGTGGTGGCACACATCTGTAATTCCAGCCCTCAGGAGGCTGAGGCAGGAGGATCACTGCAAGTTCGAGACCAGCCTGGGCTACAAAGTAAGCTCAAGGCCAGCCTGAACAGCATAGTGAGACCCTGTTTCAAAAAACAAACAAACAAACAAACAAAATGTGCACATGGAGAATGACTTCTTGAGCCACTGACCTGCTTCTTCATGTTCACTTTATGTTCCTCCCTCAAAGTATAGGTAGCATGGATTCTGGAACTGATTACTCATCGCCAAATCCTTCTGCTCCACTAGCAGCCGTGCAGACTCGGCCAGGCAGCACGAGCTGTGTTCCCTCATCCATAATGTGGACTGCTGGTAGTGCTGATCACACCCGAGTCTGAGGTTCCACTGGGCAGCGTCCCAGCATACAGGAAATGCACCACTTAAGTTAGCTTTTATTAATGTCTTGTTTACTTCTTGTATTTGTGGTGGTGCCTTTGTTCCTCTGCAGATAATTTTACCTTCATTTAAATATTTTTATCAAGATAAAACATATGCTTTAGAGGAAAATTGGCAAGCAGTAGAAAATATCAGAAAAATATTTTAAAGATATGCATAATAATATTAAAGAGAATAACGTTCTATAACACCTACGTTAATATCTAAATGGATAAGCACATTTAGGTGAACTGAAGACTGGTAGTGAGTTGTGTAGAGAGAAAAAATATTTTTGAAACAGTCTTTGAGACATGAGCCAAAAGGATGAGGCTGGAAATTCCAGAGGTTTGTGTGTGTGAGTGTGTGTGTGTGTGTGTTTGTGTGTGTGTACTGGGAATTGAACTCACAACCTTAAGATTGCCAGACAGGAGCTGTGCCACTGGGCTATATTTCCAGTCCAACACTTCAGATATTAGTTAATATCTACATTTTCTTTCCCACACTATAAAAACCAAGTAGAATGGGATTATCGTAATTTCATGCATTTAATTTTCCTTTCTTATAGTGTCCATTGAATAGTCATACAATATACAGCTAATTTAAAAATTTAAGGTAGTTATTAAAGAACACAAAAAATTCTTTTCCCTTTAACTCTGTAGAGTATTTCAAGGATGATTCTGAAACATCTTCTGACTTCTGATAATTTGGTCTTCCAACCCAGTGTACCTTAGTCTACACGTACTGCCCTCACAGAACCCCTGACATAGGGTAATTTGTAAAAAGTAGACATTTATTCTCTTAAATTTCTGGAGGCTAGCAATCTCAGGATCAAAGTGCTGGCACCTAGTGTGAGCCTCTTTATTGTAACAGATTTCCAACAGGCATTGTGAAGTGACTTAACGTAAGATTTCCATTGCACCTGGCTGGTTAAACCTGGCAGTGTTGTAAGGCTTGAGGGCAGAGAAAGCAAGTCCACTCCTGCAAACCCTCTTTAGAGTTTGAAGTCTTTGCTAACCTAATACTGTAGCCAAAGTATGCTTAGGAAAAGTGTGACTTAGGGACTGTGCATCTGCTGGTACTGTGAAGAGAAAGAGAGAAAATGAGTAGGTTTTGAGGCAAAAGGACTAACACGGAGCAGTAACCAGCTTAGTGAGGGTATCTGAAGGATGTTTTGAGGAATTTATGAAGAAATGTCAGGCCTCCCTGTCCACAGAGAGAGGACAGGCTGCACCTTAGCAGATATCAAGGAGGCTCATGAGAGCTACATCTGATGGGAAAATCAGGTCTGAAAGTAATCTGCTAAATCATGAGCTATTTTTCCTTGTCTTTCTATAATGCCCCTTATTTGGGGTCTTCATTCCAAAGAGATGAGATCTTTTGATGAATTTAACCTGTGGAGGCACAGCAGTCACCACATTTTGCTCCTTGGCCAGCAGCATCAACAGTACCTGGAAACCTGTCAGAAATGCACGTTCTCTGGCCCAGTCCTTTTTGTTCATGAGTCACAAACTCTGGGGTGCAGCCTAGCAATCTGTTTCAGTGGAAATTGAGACTCAGATGTTCATTAACTTTGCAAATTACTGCTGTAGTGGAGTGTTTCTAAATTTTTAGCGTGGAGTGATTAATGTGAGATCTTGCTAAGGGCTTGTATCTTGGCCCTGCTGCAGAGATTCTGATTTGGCCCATCTGGGATGCACACCTCCCAAGCCTCAGGGTTAAGCTAATGCTGGATTCTGGACTGCATATTTGGAGAAATGAGAGGGGAAACAGAGGCCGCCGGAGTCTCCTAATGGCGGCCACTAATTTGTTGAATGATTTGAATTTTCTGGAAAGCAGTGAAACTGTTACCTCTTTTGTCTGGGAGATTCTCAAACAAAATTTGGAACATTTCGTGGTGGTAGCAGGGAAATGGCAAGGAAGAAATTAGTATGCTCCGTAATTCACACTAGGTAGATTGACCAGTCATTTTGCTCTTCCTGGACACAATGCCTGACAACCACAGTTTAAAGGAGAAGGGGGTTTCTTTCACTTATAGTTCAGGGGATTCAGTCCATGATTAATGGGATCTGAGGCAGGAATGTCTTGGCAGAAAGGTGCTGCAGAACAAAGGTGCTCAGTTCATGAGGGCTCAGAAGCCGAGCAGAGGAATAGCACTAGAGAGAAATGGGTGAGGAACCGTATCTAGAATGCAGATCATGCCTCATGCCTTCGTGTTCATCTAGATACGCCCAGAGGCCTGCTGTACTAATCTGCTGGGCATTTCTTAATCCAATAGAGTTGAGTTAACAGTAACATTAGATGTTGTCTCATGATTCAGTAGAAATGATTGCTCTATGATTAAGGAGGAAGCTTCATTTGAAATGAGACAGAATATTTATATTACTCATGATGTGTGAGTTTACTTTCCCATCTTTGTGGTGGGAGAGAAATCCAGCATGAAGAAGTATGTGAGAGACAGTCATAACAAATGGAGAACTGTGATGCTATCCTAGGTGCTTTCTTGTATGTGCTCCACATATACACAATAAAGGAGAGGGACATTAATATGGACTGTGCCCAGTGACCATGATTTCACTTTTCAATCAACTACTCCTTAAACAGCTGCATGAGCAGTATGGAAAATATTCTAATATAATGGGTTACAAATCAGGCTTAGACAAATTCTGTGAACTGCTTAAGATCAGAAAGCTGATAGGAGAACTGAGTGAGAAACTCAGCTACTTCTTTGAGACCCATACTTCCTGCTCTTTCTGTTGAATCTGTTGACAGTGCCCTTGAGGGTCCTTCCATGCTAAGCTGAACTCTTCTTAACTTACTCTGTCCCTAAGAATATTTCTATTTGTGTTATACTCAACACCAGAAACCCAGGGTTCAAAGCAGCCTTCCTTCCGCTGAGCACTTTCTCTGTTTCCACTCTCCCTGGAGAGAAAAGCACAGTGACGATGAAACTCATTCCAGCCTCAGTTTCCTCAACTATACAACAGGAATGGTGACATCTCACAGGCGTGGGAGGCCTGGAGCAAAGGTAATTTTACTGTAGATGGTCTTATTATTGGTTATTTACTGTGGCTATGAATAAGTCATTCAGTTGAAGGAATTCTGCAGACTGTAAATTAATATATAGTTATAAAAATACCATTACACAGAATTAGGAAAAATGAAATTCTGAAGAGTGAAGTTAACTGAGTGGTGTCTCTCCCCCTGGACATGTGTGCCCTTCCTAATTCCCGGAAGCTGTGGGTGTGCTCTTATTTAGGACAAGTCATTATACATGCAGTTAAGGATCCTGAGGTAAAATCACCCTGGATTATCTGGCTGAACCGTAAATCCACTAATAACTGTCCTTGCAAGGGACACATAGAGAAGAAGACAGATACAGAGAAGGTCAGAGGGAAAGATTAGAGACATGTGGGAATTAATCCTGGGAAGCCAGCCATTGGCAAGAGCCATATAAAGCTTAGAGAAAGTGAGAAAGAATTCTCCCGTAGAGTCTTCAAAACTTTCATTTTTGGATTTTTTTCTTTCAGACCCACGAGGGAGTAAGTACCTGCTGTTTCAAGTCTCCTACTTTCTTGTAACTTGTTACTGCAGGCGCAGGAAACTAATGCACGTAGTGGAAGGAACTGAGAACATTTTGCTCTCTTCCCAAAGAATTAGGAGCTGGCACACAGACAAATCTCTCAAGTAGGCAGAATTTGTCTCTGGCATAGCTCCATCTGCCTAGGTGTGGTGGTGGGAATGCAGATGAGATTTCTTTTTAGCTCGCGTCAGTTTCCTTTCTCCTATCAGCACCTATGATCTGAAGTCTGTTAGCCCTCTTCCTCTCCGGGCGGTGCTCCCTCCTGCACAGCTCTCTGCTTCAGGCAGGAGAAAAGTTTAGAACAGGTCAGCGCTAATGCACGTGGTGCCTGCAGCCCTGTCTTAGGCTGATTCCTTAGAAGCAGAGCCGAGGATACATGTTTTTGCCCAAGTGATGTTTTGAGAGGGTAATTTCAGGAGTGCAAAGAGGAAAGTAGGGCAGGGCAGGAGAAGAAGCTCAGCAAAAGACGTGGGTACGTCGGACATCTAGTCTCGCCCATCCCTCCAGAATGAGTGGCATTAAAGCTATTTCGAATAGACTACTTCTTAGAGAAGCTTTAGATTCTTGGGAAGACTGAGGAGAAAGTACCACAAATCCCCATATACTCTGTCTCCATACATGCACAGCCTCTCTATCTGCCAACATCCTGCACCACGTTGGCACTTTTGTACAATGAGTTTACACTGACACAGGATTATCACTCTAAATCCATCATTTATATTATGGTTCAGGCTTGATACTGGGCAGGTAGGTTTTGGCAAATAACAATGGCTGTGAAATTTATCATGATGATGTCGGAGTATGCTGCATTGAAAGTCCTCCTTCCTCTGCTTCCTTTTCTTTCTCTTCTAACCTCTGGCAACCATTGATCTTTTTAGTGTTTCCACGGTTTTGCCTTTCCCAGAATGTCATGCAGCCTAAATTATGCAGTATCTAGCTTTTTCTGAATGGCTTTTTCACTGGGAAATACACATTTAAAATTCTTCCATGTCTTTTAATGGTTTGATGGCTCATTTCTTTTTAGTGCTGAATACTAATCCATTTTCTGGATGTACTATAGCTTATCCATTCACTTGCTGATGGAAATTTTGGTTGCTTCCAGATTTAAGCAAGCAGGTATAAGATTGCTGTGAATATCCACATGTAGGTTCTGTAAGTCCATAAAGATTTCAGCTTATTTGGGTAAATACCAAAGAGTATGCTTTCCAGATCTTGATATACAAATGTAACTTTTACAAGAAACTGCCAAATTGTCTTCCAAAGCAGCAGGACCATTTTATATTCCCAACTGTACTGAATGAAATTTCTTGTTGCTCTGTAAACTTATCAACATATAATGTTGTCAGTGTTTTGAATTTTTGTCATTGTATCTGTTTTTTTTTATTGGTGGTACTGGGGATCAGACCTAGCACATGTTCAGCAAGTGTTCTACCATGGAACCACATCCCAAAACTTCATTGTTTAGTTTGAAATTTCAACTCATGCTCTTCAGAGGCACATCTCATCATTCTACGCAGGATCTACTTAGCCTACTGAGACAGCCAGATTGCTATTATGTCATCAGTGGATTATGGCCCAGGGTTAGATATGTAAGTCACAGGGAGTGAAGTGGAAGAAGGCTGGCCTCCTATGCTGCACACACAGCCTGAAACCACTTCTTCTGCAGGTGTTGCTGGGGTCCCACGCAGATTTCTTCTTGAGGTCAGAATATCTAACTTCCAGCCAAGTGACCTATGATGTCAAATGTCTTTTCATCCTTTACTAATTATCTTCTGTAGTGAGGTGTCTGTTCAGGTCATTTGCCCATTTGTAAAAAACTGGGCTATTCATTTTCTCATTGAATGTTTAAGAGCTTTTGTACATTTTGCACAACGGTTCTACATTGCATGTATCTTTTGCAAATACTTTCTCCCCTCTGTGGTTTTGCTTCGCATTTCTTTGAAACACTACTTTTGCTTACCTATAATGAAGGAGGCTATACTGTTACGTAAACTTCTTCATCAGGCATAGGAAGTCACCTTTAACAGCTCAGGGCAATTCTCTGATGCAGGGTAGAGAAGTGAGTCCAGCAGCTAACACCAGAAGCAGCTGGGAGTTGAATCTTCTAGCATCCAAGAGGAAATCTGTGTATGACCAGGAAGCACCTGCTGAGGGACGTGGGCCTGGACTTCTGTGTTGCAGAGATGTGCAGCTTTACACCTCTGTTCCCCTTGTCACTTCTTGTGGTTTAAACGCTCCTCCAAGGACCAGCAGGCCATGGGCTAAGCTTTAGCTGCTGAGCAGCCCTAGTTCACTCCTTCAGGTGAATAGAGCATGTGTTTTAAGAATGTAAGATGAGTATTTCACATTTATGTCTTTAGCTTTACTCCAGGTTTTACTCTGAACTGTTTCTATAAAACTGCCATTGCTTCTAGCTTTCTTTTTAAGGAATAGAATATACTTTCACAAATTTCTATGCCGCGTCTTAAGAAAAGTAAGTAGGCACCTCCATAATTATGAAATCGCTGAGGAATTCTCCGTGTGAGCCAATGAATGTAAGGAGATGTATATATATTGTTAGCTTTGTAAACAGTAACTCAGTGAGGCCTAAAGTCTGAGTCTGTCCAGAATGGATGTAACCAATTTTGGCATCATGTAGATAAATAAGACTTGAAAAGTCAACCAAAGAACCATAGTATATTCTACCTTTAACTTTTTGTAAACCATGTTTTATGGATAACTTCAGTTTTACCAAAAGGCTGAAACATTTCAATATTTTGAAAACATCGGTATTAACTTTGAGTTGGCAGAGGTAACCTAACCAACTACCATTATGTTTGGTCCTAAGAAATACACCTTTCAATAAAATTATAGAAATGCAAAAGAAAAGAATGTAAGATGAAATATGTGTCAGAATTAATCAGTTGGGAACTAGAGAAGAGGTGATTCTTGGAAAATATCACTTTCCAGGCACACTGGCCTCCAAGTACATCTGAGTAAAACATTTCTTGTGGCTCAAGAAGAGATCTGCAAAGCAAGTCTCAGGTTATTTGTATTGATTCAGAGCCTCAGATCTCAGGTGACAGCTGTGGCGCATTAATGGAGGAGCGTGAGATGATCCAGTCGCAAACAGCTCTTCAATTGCAGGCCCCAGAAGGCCTAGTGCTCTTGTAAACTGCCTTTGGAGAGCATCCTGAAAGTTTCATTTATTTGTATCCTCCATTTCCATATTGTTGTTGTAATCAGCCCTATTACTTGGGCTCAACAGCATGGGGCTCCACATCTTACACTAGCGAGGCTGACAGTGTAAATCACAGGGAAACTAATATGGGGAAAATCATTTGCATACTGTCAGGATGAATGGTGAAGTTCAAAGTGTGAACATAATCCAGTGCGTACACAAGATCATTAATGCTTTAACAAAAAGCCAGAGGTGGATGGTTGAATCTGCATATCCAAACTCTTTCAATATCCTTTCCAAAGTATCCATCCATTTATTCACTGGACACATATTAATCAAGTGCCTATTATCAGTGGTGCTGATTATGGTGCTGCACGGTGGGATTTCAGTCACTAGTAATCTCAAACCTGTTAGATTCTCTCAAAGATCCTACACCCTAGTAGGAGAAAGAGACTGTGAGATCATACTTCCAATAAATGGTCAACTGAATGCTGAAACAGGAGCTCTGAAAGAGAGAGATCATCTTGAGGTTCAGGCCTAGAAGCTGGAGTTAGAAAAGGCTGCTGCTCTTCAGTCAGAAGCGAATTAACTTGAAGGTTAAGTAAGCATTCAGAAGCATGGAGCTTGCATGATCAACTTTGTATATGCAACTCTTTCTTTGTTGTGTACAATACAGATCATGAGAAGCAGAGACAGCAGAGGTGAACAAGCACCAGCTTCTAGGCCTCAGCTGGCTTCTCATCTACAGTGGTGGTGCTGATCATGAGAAAAATAGACTGAGAGATCCAAGAGACACTTAGGAGACCAAAACTGCAGAGTGTGGTGATGGGCTCGCTACCCGCATGAGGGACAGTTTGGTGTCCAGAATAATTCCCAGGTATCTGGGGGTTTTTTTGATGATAAGAAAAGGCTACTGCTCCATAGCATAGAAAACTCTACAGAGAGATGAGATTTGAATGGTAAAGATAGAGAGTTAGCATGGATTATGGATTTAGTCTTTGCCATTTTAACTTTGGTGATCTTCTAATGATATGAGTGGACTAGTCCCTAGAGAAGAGCTCTTAGCCGAAGATAAAATTTAGTGTGATACATCTATGTATAGATGTTATATGAAATCACAGATGTGGGTGAAAATGAACAGGGAATAGTAGCAAGGAGTGTACCTTCGGCAATGCAGCTGCTGAATGCCCTTTGAGGGTGATCCTGTAAGTGAGATAGAAATGGAAAAAGAAAAGACTTAGCTGGTGGTCCAGAAAAACCTTATTCATAGAATTCAATGGATTGAGCTGTCAAAAGAAGAGAGTGTTTGAATCCAAAGCTGATGAAAAGTCAAATAAGATGAGCCTTGAAATATGTTCACTGGATTTAGAGACATGGAAGTTGATTGAGCAATGGGGAGAGAAGATAGATTGAATCACCCTGGAGGGCAGACTGAGCAAAGAGAAATGGATAGAGAAAATACTTTGGAAAACTTTTAGCATAAAAGAATTGTGGTACCACTTAAATACCTAGTATGTTATTCTGACCATCTGCCAATCGCCAGATCTTAATAAGGCATTTGTGGAGGTCTTACAGTATTTGTGGAGGCATTTGTGTACTGTTTGTTCATAAGAAAAAAGTCTCATCCTGGAAATAAGACATGCACTCCTGATGAGGATACAGGAGTTAGTTGTGAAGAGATGAAAGGTAGTATTTACTGAGGCTTTGGAACATTTCAGGCATATCACTTTAATACAAATAATGTCATGGATCAGACAATTAGTATATTTGTTCTATAAAAGGGATTACCTATGTAAATAATTTTAGAAAATCTATGTAGAAGAATGAACAAATACTACCTATCACACAAACATTTAAAATTTATTTCCCTTGACTAATATTCAATGTAAATTATTCAAATGATATTACATGAGTAGAATAGACTAGAACACTGTGAAGCTAGGTAGTTCTCAGAGGATCTCTCACTGAGAGGCACTATGAGATTTGACTGTTATTCTGAATGTTATTCTGGATTTCAGTGTTATTCTGTTCAACTTAAAAATGTATATTCTCAGCCGGGGGTGTAACTCAGAGGCATAGCACCTGCCTGGAAAGCACGAGGTCGTGAATTCAATTCCTGGTACCACACACACAAAAATGCATATCCTTCTTTTTTCTACTATACTAACTGATAGAAGCGTTAATAAATATAAAGATGCCTGCTAAACAAATTGTGTAAATTAGACATTCCTGAGAAGGAGGTGGATTTTGAATGAGGTGTCTCAGGCATATTTTGTACAGCACCTGGGGCCTGAGTTGGATCTTGGAAAACTGAGAGGACTCAGTTCAGGAGCCAACAAACTATGGCCCTTGGGTCAAATGCAGGTTTTCACATACCTTTGTAGAGTTCATGAGCTAGAGTGGTTTTTTCTATTTTTAAATGTACAGTGTAAAATGACTATTAAACCTTTTTTGTTTGTTTGGGTTACTTTTTTTTTTTTTTTTTTTTTTTTGGAGACAGGGTCTTGCTATGCAGTTCAGGTTAGCCTTGAGCTAACTTTGTACTCCAGGCTGGTTTTGAACTTGAAACATTTCTCCTGCCTCAGCCTCCCGATTGCTGGGATTATAGGCATGCACCACGATGCCCAGCAAATCTTTAGAAAGAATATTTGCTTAATTTTGCTTTGTGATCCATAAATATTTACCATATTCTTTTTTTATAGGAAAAGCTCACTGGCCCCTAATTCAGTCAAAATATACATGAAAAGTTTAAATTAAAAAAGTTAGAGTAAAAGACATATTGTCATTTATGCCCCTGCAATACTATGCCTTCACTCCAAACACCATTAGCTGCTCTTCTTTTCTACTTTCTTAAGCAGTTCTAGGTGTCCTCTTTCATAAATGTCTTTATGAGGTGTGATCAAATATACACTGACTGCTTTTGCCCTGCACTATTAACAAGATAGGCTTGTAAAAATATCGCGGTGTGTCCTCAGCCACTCATTTTTTTTATGGCTGAGTATTTTCCCTTTCTGTTTATTTTTTCATTTCTTTTTATTTTATTTTAATAATAAAAGAAGAAAACATGTTAACAAACAGACATCACTTTACAAAGTAGTGTAAGAACAATACAGAATTACAGACAAAGTGGTAGGAAATTAACAATGGTTGTTGTATTACTATTGATATCTTCAAAGTGGTTTCTCTGGAAAACAAATAGAGACGTGCTATAATGATCAAACCAGTAATTGTTAACTGTTCTTTTCAGTAAAACAATAGAAGACAGTAGTACCACTGTTAGCTATCCTGTGTATACACACATACGTAATTTCCCCTTTCCTTTCTCCTTTCCCACACTCCAGTTACCCCTTACTTTTGAGCATTTTCCTTTCATTTCACAGTATCTATCATACCTCCTAGTTTTTACTCCCTCTTTCAGTTTCTTATACTAGTGAGACAATACATTGCTTACACATAGAGGTCTTATTTATTTCACTTATGAGTATGGTCTCTAGTTGTGACCATTTGCCTATAAAAGCCTCGAGTTTATCTTTCTTTATAGCTGAGTAATACTCCATTATATAAAAGTACCACAATTCACAATGTTGGTTCTTTCCTCAGCCACTCTTGTCCCTGGATCTGGCACCTTTCAACTTCTGGTTCTTCTCAAAGTTAAAATGACTGTGAAAGGTGGACATTTTGAATCTATTCAGGACAGAGACACCCATGACAGCACAACTGAAGACACTCCTGAAAGAGGACTTCTAGAACTGTTTCAGAAACCTGCAAGGACAATGGGATGAGTGCACTGGAAGCAAAGGGAATCTGTTGAGAGGGACTAATGGCAATGTGTCTTGTATTATAACTGTTTAAAGTTTAAAGCTCCTCTGTATTTTTCAGTTACATCCCCTGTATGAGGGTAAAGCCCCAGTTCTGGACAATTCCATATACCCAAGACTGGAGAAAGAAGCCACAGGGAATCTTCTTGGGGAAAGGAGGAACTAAGCTGGGCAGCCAGGACAGCTTCTACCGGAGAGTCTTTGTTACCAGGCAAAGAAGTCCCATCAATATTTTGCTGCATAAACATTTGCATAATTATCTCTACTAGGTGTTGAGGTTCTTCTGGGCAGTGATCATTTGTCTCTGACCAGTGTGCCCAGCAGATTTGCACACATGACTGGTCGCAGACTTCAGGCCTAATCAGTGTCTGGTGCCTGGTAAGCAAGCTATCAATCACCACTGGCCAACACTCGGCCTTCCTTGGGATAGGGCACTCCAAAGAACAACAAAGTGCATCCTTCATTGTAGCAAATGGGAAATTGGAGGAGAGAACAATTCTTGCGCTGGACGCTCACCTAATTACAATATTGACAGGAGGAAAGGCTGGCCCACGTGAAGGCGGGAGCCGACTTTCTAGCTGGGTTATGCTATTTTCTCAAGGCAGCCAGCCATGCCCACTTTGGAAAGGGAGCCTTGCAGCTTGCAATGAATGCTGATCGCAGCCCAAAGCTGAGCCCGGGGACCCCAAGCAGCACAATCAAAGTGGTGATTGATGAGATGTCAGAGCCTCTGAGACACAGCCCGTAACGCCTCCCGTCACGGAGGACCTGAGTGTTTGTCATAATGTCACAGCACTTGCTGTGGACTGATACTGGGAATGAGGCAGAATATTAGCAGAAGGGGTGCTCTGCCGTGTGCTCTCATGACAGCCCCTGGCCGAGCACCCCACACGCAGCCACCAGCCACCAGGAAGGACAAATGCAACCACGCAGGGGGAAGCAATGGGAGGTGGGAGAGATGGCAGGGCCCAGTGCCAGACAGGGAACAGGTGCTCCTTCGAGGCTGCTGCTGTCCCGGGGCTTGGCGACCAGCCATGCTGCACACCCACCACTGCGAGGCAGGCTGTCATCTCACAGCTCTGCTCTTCAAAAACTGGAGGTCCTGCGGGAGGCCAAGATGAAGGGGCTCTCACGGCTGCTTTCCCGGAGAGGCGAATCCAATGGTCCCTGCACGAAGTGATTTTTAGGATGCTTACCTTGTCCCCCAACCTCACAGTGCAGGGTCGACTCACCGGCTATTCTGACTTTTCTTCCTTTTAGCATTTGCAAGCCGTGGATTATTTTGTGTTCTCTCTCTCCTCTTCCAACTTTGTCTCTTCTGAGGCTCTATGGGAGTGTACTTGTAACTTCACAGTTCAATTTGAGGGAGAAAGAAGTTGAAAAAAAAGACAACTGATTCTCTAGAGCAATCGTTTTAAAAAAATTTTATGTAAATCAAGCTCATATGTCTAAAATCCTTAAGTGGGTTGGAAGGTCACTCACCCTGGAGGACTGCAGGGATATTGGTGGAGACATTTCCATTATTCAGACTGTGGTTACTGACCTTTCTTCTGCCCAAGCTTACTCACAAATTCAAAAGGTTTCTCTAGGGAGCGCACGGATCAGAGTTACAGAAAGAGACTAACGTGGACCAAGCCTGCTTGGACAGATCTTCCCCTTTCATTTCCCCACAGCCCCACACTGAAACCCCAGTGTAGCCCAAGCCAGTTGTAAAGGAAACAAAGCCACAGAGATGACGTGCTTCAGTCACGAGTTTCCCAGAAATTTCTCAGGTCTGAAATTTGAGGATCTAAATACCAGGAGGCCAAGACAGATTGTTTCTATCCTTGACACCTCTTTCAACAAACTGGAAGAATTGGACATCAGACTTTGAAAAGCACCTCTTTGGTGCCACAGTCCTGCTAAGCAGTGGGAAGGTGAGTAGAGGGAGCTGCTGTGGTCCATGGACTCACGTGAAGAAGCCTGTGGCACAGGAAGCAGAGGCCAGGCCATGAGCTGAGTGCTTCCAAGAATGGGCGTTTGTTGAGAAACCATTTTTCTGTGAAGGTACTTTTCACATGGAATGAAAGGCTGGGAGTTCCAAGGATGTACACCAGTATATACACCATGGAACCCACCACCCATCAAGAAATAGAACTCATCCACCACTCCAGCCAATGCCCTCCTATGCTCCAGCTTCAGCACCGCAGCCATCAAAGGAAGCCCCTGACTAATCTGCTTTGGTCATTATAGACAGAGTTGCATTTCCCAGAGTTTGGTAAAAATGCAACCATACAGCATGTAGGCATTTTGGTCTGGCTTTGTTTTCTCTGGATGATATTTTTGAGAATGTTCCATGTAGTGGCATCTATTGCAAGCACCTGTCTGCAACTGGCTCCATTTTATTGTCCAGTAACCTCTCATTGCAAGACTACTGTACAATATTGTGTTGGTTTGGGGCTTATTTTGCAAGGTGGAACAAAAAATAAAGGACACATATTTTGTAAGATTATTTACAATAGTCACCCAAAGAATGATATACAAAAGAGTGCAGGTAATCTGTCCATGCACTATAGATCAAGAATCCAGCTGAGGACCTGGATCGCACAGAAATGTCTTGCATGAATCCCACTGAGGACCTACAGCTCATAACAATGCTTCCCATGAATCCAACTGGAGGCCCAGAGCCCATAATAATATCTCATGCATGCCTGTTTCACGGATCTGCACTGCAAAGGCTCAAACGTCAGCAGCGGAATCTAGGAAGTCTGTGCCAGAGAGATGAAGGATCTGTGTGAGCAGGATGAGGGATCTGCACTGCAGCCAAGAAGTGATGCTCAGAAGAACCAGAGCTCCCCTGAAAAGTACCACAGCCATCCTCAGCAGCAGTGAGGTCCCAAGTTCCTCCGATGATCAAGACGGCTAAGTTCCCATCAGGGAAGCCAATGCAGCAAGCCTCTTGAAGGAACCAGCAGTGCACCATCTTCCCCTCTGAAGCCAGGAAACAGTGCTCAAAGTGAGGACCAGAGCTCTCCCAAAGTGAACCAAATCCATTCTCAGTGCCAATGAGGTCCCAAGTTCCTCAGAGGATGAAAACAGCCAAGTTCATCAGGAAAGCCAGCATAAGAAGCTCCTCCAAAAAACCAATAGCTCCTTCCAGCTTCCTCCAGCTCCAACAGCCTTTCTCTGCTACCAACAGCCTTTCTCTGCTTCTCCACATCTGCCTCTTATACTGCTGGCAATAGCCCTGAGGTGGGCATCCTACACCCAGCACCATGCTTACTCAGTTCAGCTGGGGATTATAAAATGACTACCAGTTATCAATCCACTACAAATAGGCTTATGCATTCATCTATTGATAGGTATCTGGATTGTTTCTAATTTGTGGTTTCTGAGCTACAGCTGCAGTGAATACTCTTACTTTTTTGTTAAGTATGTTACCAGAGTCCTGGGGAGAAAGCCTGAGCTCCAGGTGTTCTAACAGACGAGGCTCAGTCACCTGTCCAAAAACACCAGCCAGGCAGATAAGCAGTGGTGACAGATGAAGAATTAGAATCTTGGATCTAGTTGGTCATCTATCTGCTCAGGCCTGGTTCTACTAGCCGGCTCTACAGAGGTTTATGACTTGAGGGTCACCAGTTCCCATGAGATGATTGCTCCCACTTAGGGGTGCTGTCTCAGTTCCATCATGGGGTGATCCGTCTGTAAGGCTCTACTTTTCCTGGAATCTGAGGTGAGTGCCGGTCTAGGACAATGATGGAAAACTGTTAGGCACCACACCAGGGCATCTGGAGCAGGACGTTATGGTAAATGCTGGCGACTGAATACTGGGATTCTTGACAATACCTTAGTTACTCTTATGCTGGTGTCTTTAATCCTGAAAGGGGATGGGAAATATCAGGTAAATTTGGAGCCTATATACCTTGTTTAACAATTATTGGACAGACTCCATAAATGGTTAACATGGCTACATGCAAAGTTCAGCAGGGATCTGATGCAAAGTTCTGTATAAGAAAGAAGACAGGTAAACCCCAGGCTGGTGCTATACACCTGAAATCTCAGCATTCTGGGGTGCTGAGGCAGAAGAATCCCCAGTTCAACCCCATCGTGGGCAACTCAGTGACTTAGAAAGCCCCTGTGTAAAAATAAAAGAGGGCTGGGTGGTGACTGTGGCACTTCACCAAGCTGCATTCTGAGTGACCTTGCAGCACATATCAGAGCTCTCCCAGGGTGCTGCTTCCTCCAGGGCACCACGACTTCCTCTCCTTACTCCAGTGCTGCACATCCCCAGGTCTATGGCAATGCAGCACACAACAGCTCAGCTCTGGAAACAGCCCAGGTAGACAGATAAAGGAAAGGTGGTTCATACACATAATGGACTATTAATTAGCTGTAAAGATGGGTGAAGTTACATCATTTGCAAGAATGCAGATGGATATTGAGATCATAATGTTAAATGAAACAAGTCAGACATAGAAAACTAAATATCACATGGTTTCTTTTATATGAGAACCTCAAGTATAAATAAATTAAAGAGTAAAATAAAGACATTATGGCAGGAAGAAAGGAAGCAAAATTTTTGGAGATGGGGAGAAGGATCTGGAGAAATGGAAAGGAATAGGAAGGAAGGTAGGGTAGTAAAGGCATTTAAAATGATCAAGATATGATCTGAGTACCTACAAATTCCCCCAAACAAATGTAAATATTATGTATCACAAACGTACAGTGATCAATAAAAATTCTATCTCCCTCTAAAATAAAGGTTGGGATTATAGCACAGTGTGAAGGCCCAGGGTTCAGTCCATGGTACAGTGGTACCTCAGTTCAAGAACTAAGTTCTTCCCACAGTTGTGGTCACAAATTGAGTTGGCCAAGAACCAAATCAAGTTCAATGGTTAGGTTCAGTGTTGGCCTTATGGGGAAATTTGATTTGATGCTTGTCCAATTCAGTTTGCAACCAGAATCACAGAGAGAATTAACTTCATGAACAGAGGTACCACCCATACCATAAACAAAACAAATAAATATAAAATAAAGGAAGAGATGCCAAGCTGTGTCCTGCTTGCAGCTACTCCTGGACTCTTGCAGATTCAGCCTCTCGGTCCCTGTCATGTTTTCATGTCCCTTGGGTAAATACCTAGATATAAGCCAGGTGAATGATTTTAACATTAGACACCTCCAAAGCAATCGTGCAAAGGGTTTACCCCACTCTCACTCTCTAATGCACAGTTTGAGTTCCAGCTACCTCGCATTTTTTCCATTTGCTAGTTTCACTCATCTTTGTTGCTGTAGCTATTGCAAAGGGTGAGGAGTCATGCCTCACTTGCAAAATTTTTCAAAGCTGGCGTTTTTCTGGGTACGTGGTGCTCAGTGTTAGTGGAAACTTGAAAGGCAGGAATTGCAATAGGAAGTTTTATATTTAGAGTCAGCCTGCACATTTCCATTTTAAAAGAGAACCCCCAAGCACCAATTTGAGTTCAAAATTCCTCCCCAGAAGTCTAGTTGCCTTAACACCTGTTTATAAATATTTACCTTCACATTTTTAATGATGACAATGTATACAGCACAAATACCAGGTGCTGCCAGGTATAAATATTCATCATAGAGGTTGCCAGTTGTTTCTATATAGGACACCGAATTCTTTCTGCCTTCACCTACACATAAATGAAAGGTTCTCCCGGCTTCACTGGCTTGGGTCCTTTCTTAGGGGCATGACGTAAGGCAAGTTATTTTGCCTTTGTAATGAACCATAAGAGCTATCTCCATAGGCTGGGATAATGATAAATAGACCTCCTGGGTATGCATCTGAAACATGAAACTCGCAGACTGGCACATGGGAAATGCACAGTAAATGCAAAGTATTACAAAAGCAAACATTAAGAGATTTAGCCTCCTCCAATCCTTTTTTCTGCTTAATATAGCAGCAGAGTGGTTTGACATCTTACGGCCACTGAGAAGATTGTGTTAAGGGGTCCATAGGCAGCTGTTATTCAACATACCTTCCAGCTTCTAAAGAAACTGTCTCCAGAATTTGTGATGCCTTTGACATCCATGCTATATTGTGGGAAGCTTCTGAAACTGTACACAATACAGAGGAGTTTCCTCTTTGTGATGTTTAGCAAGCAAGGGAATGGGAATTCTAAGGGCTGTTGGAGGGTGTAGAACAGATTCTGAGAAAATAGAGGAGTAGGACTGAGTTTCAGCTCGGACTGGCTTACCCTAAGTCTGTTTCCATGTCTTTGAAATGGGCATCGTATCATGTACCTTACTAGGAATAAACAAATGCTGTGATTGGCACCTGAGAAAGTAACCCAGTAAGAACCAAACAAATATTTGCTCCTTCCCCTCTGCTGACTTGGTTTCTTAATTATTGGAGTCTTCCCTTTTACTTCTAGACAGTGAAAAGCAGGCACAGTCTCTGTTAAATTGCAGATGACCCCAGGAGAGAAGTGTACCAAATTTATTCAGGCATTCTCGCCTTGGTATGAAAGCACCTGATGGGTTTACAAGTACGCAACGTGTGCATCAGATACCAGCAGACCACAAAAGATAACATACAAAAAGGTAATAGCATTTCTGTTTAGAGAATTCCTTTTAACTAACAAGAGTATTAATAACAAGAGTATTAAATTAGTGGATTAGTTCAGGACTCACTGTAAATGCTCAAAGGTTTTATTTTATCTTTAGATATCAGAATCTTCTCTTATTTTAACTCTGCAGTCAGCAAACTCTGGAATTTAAGGAGTAAAAACAATCTTAAGAAATTAAGCAATGTAATTGAGATGAACAGCTATCAAGCTATGATGAGGACATGATTAAATCACCGCAAAAATAACGTGATGGAGAACAATATTGGAGGGGGGAAGTCAATAAGCATGGATTTAAAAACCACCCCCAAGAAACTCCTAGGTGTCTCACTCCATACAGATAATTTTGATTAAAAGCCCTTTGGCCGCTTTGCTTGTAGGAGAACTTCTCAGAGCAAGAGCAACCAAACTGTACTGGATGACTGTAGAGAGCTTAATGAAAACCAGCCCAAAGAGGAGGGAAGCAGTCACAGAGTGAACTGAGCTGCACGCGGGTGGATTAACCATCATGGTAGAGAAGTGGAGAGAAAGGTCTCCTGCCCGACATTTACAGAAGCCAACACTCTAGCAATGGTTTCTGTAAAAGGAAAGCTTTAGTGTAGGTCCACCAACAAGGAGACAGGAAGCACCAGCCAACCTGGTTCCCAGATAGGCTGGTAGGGAAGGACTTAAACAGCTGCAAAATAGCATCTGAAGGGGTTAGGGATTTAGCTCAATGGCACAGCCCCTGCCTGGCAAATGTGAGGTCCTGCTGCCCCCTCCCAAAAAAGAACTAAAGAAAAGGAGAAACAGCATCTGATGGGGGTGATTGGGTTTTTTCCAGTCTCTACCTTGTTCTGCTTCTTTTAGCAACTGCTCACCACAACCCTGGTTTCTGAGATGGGTCTGTGAGGCTATGTTCTTATTCTTTAGCTTCTGCATCTTTGAAACTTCATCCCACTGAGCTCCCAAGGTCAGTTTTAGGTCACATCCTAGGGTTCTGTACTTGTGTTTTGAAAAAGCCTGGAGAGTTTTAGGAACAATAAAGTTGTCAGTGTACGGTCAGCATTCAGAAGGAAAATACATGGTGGGCAAACAGGAACCAAAGAGCCTCCTTCCAAATCCACAGGGAAAGGTGATGCCCTTGTCCTGAAAGGATGGACCGGGGTCAAGGGCCAGGGATTCAGTGGTGATGATTTTCTCCCCCTTGAGATTTTCTCTATTGGCTCTGAAATTCTCCCGAGGGAGAGGATGAGAAGTCTGCATCTTTCCATTTCTGTAATTACTCTGGAGCAGTGGTGGGAAGGTGCATCTGGAAGCTCCTCTTCCTCTTCATGAGACAAGGTGAAGAGCAGATGCAGACTGAATGTAGCAAAGATAAAGCTTGGGTTGCCTTCCCAATTTAGGTTCTTTGAAGAGTACTAACTGTACAAGGAGAGACAGAAAGGAGCCGTCTTACTGTGGAATGCAAGGACTTTTGGTGCAAGCTTCCTTCCCCTTATGTTCTTTTGGGCCTGGAGCAGGAGCTGGAGCTGGGATTCTAGTGTAGGCAACTACTGAGCTTTGCATCAGGATTGCCGTCAGAGGAAGCCTGGGCACAGGAAATGAGTTCAGCAGGACTGGTTCAGTGGCCAAGGGTAAGACCAAGTACAGATATGAGTCAAGCTTGACTCAAAGGTGACCTTCTGGAAAACTCTGGAACATGCACTATACCACAGAATAATTCCCACTTTGAGGACACTGTGTCCCTGCCTCCTAACGACAGTGGCTGAAATCACCCGCTAGAGGCCACTCCCAACATTTATATGTACTTACCTTCTTACTCCCTACCTACAGGTGAAGCGACTTCCACTGACATGATCAGTGAAATGAAAGGGCTATTCTGCAGCATTAGCAGCCATTAGAGCAGCAAGGAGATAAGTAATAATATTCCAGTAAAGAGGACAGGGTGGGTCACTAACAGTTCTACTGTAAATGATATGGTCAGACCGCTCAGAAAGAATGAGTAGGTCATCAGCATAAGACACAATAGACAGGGACAATAAGGCTGAGGTGAGAGTGGGCAACTTATTAGTAGTTGACTCCTGACAGAAGATGGTCCAAGGAAAGCCCTCTTCCTTCATGCACAGGTGTTGCCCATTTTCATCTGTCTGGTGAGGACAGCACCTACTCCCCCTCTGCCATTTATTTGGAGTGCATTTTTTTTCAGGGCACCGAGGTGAATGAATATACATTTTAAAACTGGTAGAAAGTTATTATTAATATTTCTGCTTAAATATTCCTGTGCTAGGAATATTTCATCTCTGCATGTAATTTTTTTCCAAAAGAAGGAAAATTATATGCCTTTACATGTTTCCTTTACTTATGAGAAATGTTACCTTTCCAAGAAATGCGACCATTTTTATTTATTTCTGTTCCTTTAGAAAATACTTGTGAAGTAGTATGATGAGACATTCTACTACAATTAAAACTAATTGCAGCCACATGTATATGTTTTATCAGTATCAAGATTGATGCTTTTCAACATTTTAGTCTTGCTAAACTTCAAATACATCTGGTGTTTACAATTTCTTTGGGTCAGGTGAAAGCTGAGACTCAGAAAAATTGCTTATGCCTGTGAAACCTTGGTCACCGATTCATTTCCTTTTTTGTGTGCTGTTGATACTACCTGTGTTCTACTCAATTGCAATCAACAACTTGGCATTCACATGAAACATTTTGGAGGCAACAAGCAGAAGAATAGGGCTTTGAGGTATACATTTGATATTAATAAAGCAAATATTTGGTGTTGGAAGAATAAATGGACTCCAGGTTTTTGAACAATCACATAGGTACTTTATATGAATCAAGGAAGATACTCATAAATATAGCAGTGAAGCTTTATTCCTGAGGCACACACCAAGCCAATACTCATCCACGCCAACGAGTAGGAGAAGTGTGCACATGCCTTGGAATATGTGAAAAAAGCAAAGCCACAAGAATTTGATATGACTTGTTTGTACCTCTCCCAGGACTAGCATAAAACTATCGTGTCCTAGTTTAATTGACAATATTTTAAAAATTTGTCTTAGTCTATGTATATTTTATAGACTAATAGTCCATGAAATACGGTGCTAGGCAGTAGAATATTCTTTGGAGGAATTAGTTTGGAAAGTAACCTGATAGAATATGAAATCCAAATGATTAAACTACCAGGTGCCCCCTTATAGCAACAAAGTTAGGTGTATATAGCTTGAGGCAGAAACCGAGAAGGGAACTCAGAGGATGCCTGGGAGAACCTCACTGAGGGGCATTACAAGAGGACTTTCCATAGATTGGGGCTTTAGATAAATCTAGGGTGAAACTAAGGAAGAAGAGGCTAGTGACAGATTAGTGTTGTGAAATTAAAATGCATTTTATGTGCGAGGCCGGAAGATTAAAGGGAACTGGGGCCATCCCTGTTAAAGAACAGCAGTTACTCACATTTGTCAAAAGCAGGTTTGGTTACCCACAGCCATGACTATGGAGTGGCCTTACGCCTGTCTTGTTGCAAATCTCACTGTGATGCGGCCTCCTCTAAGCATTGTTTACACTCCTCTGGTGGGAGCGTCCTGGCCTGCCTGCCAGTGGGGCCACTGTAGTAAAGTTTGTATAAAATTCACTAGACTTCAAGTTGAAAGCGTGGGTATACAATCCTCACATTTTTTGGGTGTGGGAATTTGTTTAGTTTTCTTTAACCTTGCTGGACTTTGTATTCCTTGACTATAAAATAGACCTACTAACACATACTTGCAATGCTTGGTGAGAAGATAAGATGGGATTATCTCAGCATATAGGACGAGAGTAGGCAATAAAACATGTGTTGATTCCCATTAGGCTGTGGTGGACAGAAGGTCCAATGTGCTGGAGGACCTGGGCCCAGAGCGGATGTGGAAGAAGGAGCCTAGTGTTTGGGAGGACACAAATATCCAAGGGACATTCTACAGCAGCCAAGCACATTCCACAGCACCGAGCTGGGATTCAGGAGCCTGGCTGCCCCTTCTGTTATCATGTTCTCCCCAAACCAAACCAGGGCCAAACATTCGTGGGAAGTGATTGAGGATGGAAGCATTCCTTCCAGAGGTCAGTAACGGATTGTGGGAAGTGGTCAAGAGAAGGGAAGAAGACATGCAAATGTGTGATCTCAAGCAAAACCCCAACCTCATTTTGATCATGCAGGGAGATTTGCAGCATGAATTACACATGACAGTTTGTCCCGCCTTAAGGGTTTTGCATTTCTGCACCAGTCAGGCTTTAGCTATGGGCCCTTTTGGGGTCAAACTCCGGACATCTACCGTGCTTATGGTAGCGGGAGCAAGCCACTAGTAGAAAATCACGCAGAAGCTCGGGAAATGGGTGCACAACAGCGCTAAGAGATTGAGGGGATGTGAAACCAGCAGTGTCCACCTGGGGGAGGGAACAAACACCACCAAACGGGCTTTCTGGACTTATTCATGGATGGCTTATTTACCCCCCATGCTGTACTGACACCCTGCTGTTACTGCTCTTACCTACACACGCAGCTCTTCTTGAGGATCTGTCACTTCCCGGAGCACGGCACTCATTGAAAGGCTAGCATCTCAAATGAAATGTGTCAGAGATAGTACTTAAAAGATGTCGTTCTGTCTGGCGCGTCTCCGGAGCGTGACATGACTAGGGGAACCCTGTCAGAAGTAATGAGGCAAGAGGGGCCCAGCAGACTCGTTCCGCGGAGCGCTGCTCAGGGAGTGAACTAGTATTATTACTGACCGTAAATGCTGTTAGGGAGATGTGGAGAGGATGTTAACGCCACCAAGCATTACAATCAAATCTCAATAATGACCGGTGAAGCGGGCTAATAAATTGTAGATTATGTGTGCCTTGCATATTCATGCCGTCAGAAACCTCAGCTTCCTAGCTGCTAAGATTGTAAGGGCTCCCCCTGCAAAGCACTGGGCTTAAAGCCACACGGAGAAAAAGAACAGTAAGAGCTGATGACTCTGACAGAATTGTCCAAGTCCTCTGCAAGCACTGTCCTTTTTTACTTTCCCTCGATGAAACCAGAAAAGGTGGAGTAAAGGTGCAGATTCGCTACTAGGAAAGAAACTCCTGAGTCCTGATGCAACACATGCCCCTTACATCAGGAGGGACGGGAAAATCAGACAGCTTCCTCGATGGCTTGTCTTGCACACCTCAACATCGGGCCTGCCAGGCTTGTTTCTCTGGCTCCAGGACTTGCCAAGCACATTTTGGAAAAGTAAAAAGTACTTGTCCTGAAGAAAGAGGGTGCCATGTGTGTGCACTTGCTAAAAATAAACCTGCTCTTACCAAAACACACCCAGGAAAAGCTGAGGAAAACCCTTCAGGAGAAACATTCATTGCACCAGTGATTTTCATGTTCTGGGGATCTCCTGAGAGCCACAGTTTCTTTAGAACCGGGGCATGACTTCTGAGGATTGTGTGTTTAGAAAAGTCCGTTTTGGTAGATGTGCTTACCACGCCAGGCAACAGCGTCTCCCAGGGGCAGTATATGACTCCTTGACCTCCCTTTGCCCAGGGAGCTACTGCCCCCTGGAGTCAAGCAGAGGAATAGACACGTACTCCTACCCTCTCCACCCAACCTGCCCAGATAAAATAAATGGAGAGGGAAACAAAACAAATCAAACCAAACAGAAGCTTTTCTTCCATCAAAATTAGAGCCTTTACATAATAATGATCTCACAGTTCACCTACCTTTTGGATGAGAAAACTCCAGTCCGGAAAGAAGACGTGATTGTCCTGAGTCACGGTGAGAGGGCGGCATTGGTAGGAAATTTCAAGTTCCTAAAGTGCCAAGATCCTCAAGGTGAAAGGTACTTCCTCCTTTGGCGCCTTCGGCCTCAGGGGTGTGGATTTAGCAGATGATACGAGGCGTGGAGCCACCTTTTTCTGAGACAGCTGTTTCTCACAGGGCTACTTTGTGACCACGAAAAAAAGGACCCCCGAGCTCCCGTTTGGCCAACCTCAAAACTGAAGAGCATTCTGCTAGAAACACGCTTGAATTTTCTCACAATGAAACTCAACTTTCTCTGGCTCGTATCTGATCTTCTCTCACCCTGTAAGTACCTCAGTGGACTTGCCTCCCAGGAGCTGAGTCACCGGGGCCCAGGCAGGAGATTCTCAGCTCTACGTTTTTCTACAAGTGTCTTTGGCAGGTAAAGATTATGGCTCGTATGGTTGTTGATCCGGAGAATGATCCCATCCAGCAATGCCAGGAGACTTGGGGAATTTATATGAAAATATAAGGAGAAGAAAGGGGAAACTGTTGCCCCAGATTAATCCGGTACTAATTTCCAGCTCCTTCCTCTTTAAGAGGATTGGGCAGACATAATGATCATTATGCATGGAAAACACATACCAATAAAAAATAAATAATAATAAATCCTCTACCATTATGCAAAGGAGTGTTGGTCAGAAGCATGACTCTTTAATGCGAAGGTTAGTAATTCGTGGCTTGGCATTTCATGGTTTTGTGGATATCTATTCTCCTCCACTAAATATTGATTGAACATTTTCATGGGAATTAAAAGTTGCTTCTCCCCGTCTCCTGTTTTTTCTCTCCGCTCTTTTCCTCCTCCTGTTCTTCCTCTTTCTCTTTCCCTCAGTCCCTCTCCCATCCTTTTCCTCCCTTCCTCTCTTTCTTCTTTCCTCCCTCTCTTTTTCAGACAAGGGCACTATCAGAACTTTAGAATCCTAACTATGCTAGCAGAAGGGACGGTTTGACAGTAATCTTCTGGAGAAGATTCCATGGGTATTTTGCTCTCAGGAGCTCTCTGGCAGCCCTTCTGCCGGCGGAGAGATGCGCCCATACAGTGGGAAGCTCTAAAACACAGCAGAGGGGAAGCAGAGCTGTAAAAGCTCTTCTAAAAGTGTCATAGGAAAGTGCCTGACATTGCAAGCTTAATTTGGTAGGCAAAAATATTGAGTACTTAAAAATGTAAAGGCTTTCATTCACCATTTTGCAAATATTTAATGAACTGTATTATAGACAGTTTTGACATGACTAATGGCAAATGCTTATCTTTCTCAACAAGTCATCTTCATAGCTCCTAGATGAAGGAGAACTGACAGATCTTAATATACGAATGCTTTGGGGATGGATAAAAGGCTCAATCATCAGAGGGATTTTAAGTTTTTATGAACCATAGACCTGCCACTGTTGGTCACACTGAAGGGCATGCACTCAGGAGGGGAGAGAGGGAATGCAGGTGGTAACCAAGGGTTGTGGTCCAGGACACACATTTAAAAGTGAGAGCATTTCAAGTATGAAAGTTTGAAAAGATAACTGAAGAAAAGGCACACATACAGGGTAGGAAAGTTATTTTCCCAAAGTCTATGAAAGGCTTTGGAAATTAATCTGCTGATTAACTATGTTTAAAATACCATAATGAATAGCCTAAGTTTTTTGACAAGATTGGTCAGGGGCTGTGATGGGTCACTATGAAATATACAGTCACCAAAAATTTCTGAGATCTCAAGAATTTCTATCCTTCACAAATGCACATGTACAAAAAGGACATCTCAATTTTGGTAAGTTTATATATATTTATATATATATATATATATATATATATAATTTTACACACAACAAAATATTATAGTCAACATGATATTGGACTTCCAGGGTGTCAAATTTGCAAAAGAAAAAATGCACACGATGAATTAGCACTCTATTAAAGTCTTTACATAATTCATTGTAAAATATAGAAATAATTCAGCATTGGAAATGATTCAAAGATGTAGTAAGTAGAACAGTGGATGGTAAAAAAGATACAATAAAATAGTGGAGAAAAAACTAAAAAAAATCAAAAAGCTAGACAGAAAATTAACTATTTTAAAAAGTGTGTTGCAAAGATTGATTAAGCTATCACACAGAAATAGACCACATCACAAAAGCTTGAAGACTTTCATCACCCTAAGTATAAATTGAAATCTTGCATCATAATGAGTTGCTTGTTTGTAGTTCATTTATTTGTTTTTATTTTAGGACTCTCTCCCAAGGTAATACATCCCCATTTATCTTCTTTCCATATACACTGACATGCACACTTCCTTAAATTTCCCCATCTTCTGAACCATGTTTCCATGCTGTTTGGGAGACACAGAATCCATTTGGCATGCATTTGGCAGGCACAGAATTAGTTTCAAACCAGTCAGCCTTCTTCAGGCAAATGTGGCTTGAATTCATTAAAGGAATTTCATCAGCCGGGAGGAATGCCAATGCAAACAATTTTTAAACCAAAGTTTTTGTCCTTGTTGTACCACATAGTAAATCCATTGAACTGAGTTTTCTGCCAAATGCATTGGACTGAAAGGAATAAAGACAAACTTTATTGGCAACACCTTGAACTTTTATTTTTAGAGCACTTGCTTATACCTACTTCTAAGACTGACATTGTTATTTAGGGATTCTGTTGAAATTCTTTTTCTCTTCCTGTGAAGTCCCCTAAGTCTTCCAATAAGTACTTATAAAGTGCTTACTTTTTTAGCCATTAATGCCTAAATGAGTAGATAAGTTCTAGAGATTTCATAACAGACAGAGGCATAAATTTGTATATTTGATATAAAAAAAATCAATGGGGTCAATTTTAAGATTGGTGCCCATTATCCAAAAAGCAGCATGAACTAATTTCTCTATGTTAGATTTAATAGTAAATGTAAGCCTATATTTTTCAGTGGTCAAATTCCCAACCAAAAATAGTTCAGCATATATGAGTTTTGTAACCCTAAGGGAGCCTCAGGAGTGTCTTTGGTTCAAAATGTTGGGAACTCCTCACGTCCTTGTGTCCTCTAGCCAAAAGTGTTTTCTGGGGCAAGGTGCTATATGCGATGGGAGGATACAGAACAGAAAGATTTAACAACTGTGCTGCATACAATAAAAAATGCACTAAGCCTTTCCTGAGAATTTGGCCTTTATCCTTCCACAAAAGCCTCTGTTTTTCAACAGGAATTGTGGTTTGGGGATTTGTGTTTTCAGTATTTCAATATTCAGGATTTAATCTTTGGGATTTGGGATTTTTTTTGGATTTTGGACCTTAAGGATTTTGACTGGTTGGGATTTCAGTATTCTGGATTATAGCATCTGAAATTGTGTCTTTTGGGACTGTGAAAACAGCAGTGGTTGAGAAGCTCTGGGTTAGTTGTTCACCCTCTGTATTCCCATTACTCATCCTTACATGTCACAGTAAAGAGTACACAAATCAAGCAGCTGTTGCTAATCAGTATTATATAGAATCCTGTCTTCAAAAAATAATTCTTTTATGGAAGCGAACATGAAAAGTTTCGATGTTCAGTTTTCTTTTTTCCTCTTTGAAAGTGTAATTACTAATGTTTATTTATTACAAATTGGTGGATTTCACTGAGGAATAACCACGGATCCTGTAGGCTTTTTCATTTTTGTTTTTAACTATTTGTGGGGAGCTGGGGATCCACTCTAGGCTCCTGTGCATGCCAAGCAGGTGCTGCACCCAGCCCTGTTGCTTTTGTTTTCCTTTGCCCATCTGTGTTAGTCAATGTAGACTGGTTGTTGATTAAATAACTGGGGACAATAGACTAGCCTAGTTGACGTGTAAAGATGACCACCATGATCCATTCCTTGTTAATTTACCCATATCTATCTCTTTAAATCATATTTAATACACCAATGAATACAATAGCACGTCTATATTTCCATCTAATATAATTTGTTTTTGGTGCCTAAATCTCAAAATGCTCTCCCCCTTTCTCTGTAAAGAGGGCAAAGTGCTTGGACAATATTTACTTTTCTCTTTGATATCTTGAAACTTAAATGCAGTGATGTGAAAACTGTTACAACACAGCCTGTGTTACATGGTAAAGGATGAGAAAGGGAAAGAAGCACAAATATTTGCTATACACTACACATACACAGCAAACATACACATAACAACGTCCCAAAGAAATATTCAGCTATTAAAATCTTATGTTCTATGACCAGTCACACAGTTTCTGCTAGGTAGATAATATTATAAACACCTTTTTCTTCTGCCATATCCCCTTTGCCCTTGGCAGTCATCTTAGTCAGTCCTTTGCTTGGTAAACTTCCCCAGTCTTTCATTCTTGAAAGCTGTGAGCCATCAGCAGTGCTGCTTTCAATGAATCATTGTAGTTTTCCATTGACTTTACTTATAGGGCATGGTAGAACTTAAAGGTCTGCCACTATTGCAGAAATACTGTGTCTTACTTTTATTGTGGAAGAGCAACCCAATTTCCCTATGGTAATCAAGGTTAATCACCCCACTCAGTACAGTAATATTTTGTTTTCATGTTGATGCACAGGTATGAGGAGTCAAATGTGGCTTTTTTACTCCTTCATTTTTCCTCTTCAGGGACAACAGGGCCTAAAGATTACCTATTTTTTTCTATTTCTCAAGCTCCTGTCCTCATACTGCAGTGGGTAGAAGAAGCTGGAGCAAGTTGATAATTCATAATAATTTTGTCTCAGTAGTTATTTCTGGGGTGGTCTTTTCAGTTCCATGCACAGAAGGATGGCCTAACCCAGGCTTTGAAGCATATTCCTATTAAGGACATATACAGAAAGCATCTCAAAATAGTGATTTTTAAAGATATGATTTTTTATCATTTCTTTTCTGTTGTGACCTTTTCTCTTCTCAGTTAGAGGCATCTACATTGCCTTGAGGATAAGCAGATCATTAGAGAAAAAATGAAAAGAAGAAACACTCAATATTCAGCTTTCTGACTTCCAAAAAGGCTTTTGAGAATCAAAAGGGATGGCTTGAGAGAGATAGGGCAGTGTTTAGGCCATCCTCACAGAATCAGAAAGAGAGCTGAGTCATTAGGTCATGATAGCATCTGTGCTACCACCACGCAGCAGGAGGGAAAAGTATGAAAAGAGACAAGGCTAGACTCAGTAGAAGATAACCCACTCTATAGTCATAACAGAATAGGAAAGAAAAATGATGAACACAGGAGAAGGTGAGACATGTCACTACTTTGAATATGAAGTGTGCTATAGTTCCAAGGTTTTGGTTACTCCTCATGATGAGTTCTCCACAGCAGATGTTAAGGGGTTGGGTGTACATCTCCATTTATGACATATAGATGACATGGAGGTAAATATTTTCTACTGGTCTTTCTTTGGAAGTAGATGGTAGCACAGACCCCACTGTATAACCAGAAGCTCTAGTGACTGGGTTGCTAAACAGAGCCTGGAGCAGCCATGTTTTCAAAATGGCTACCAATGATGGAACCTAGACTAAGATTAGGAACATGCACCAGAAGGGGAAAACATGGCACTAAAACAAACAGACAAGCAGCTGAATTTGCTGCAAAGCAAAGCAATTTAAAGAAAAAAAGAGATAGAATATTTTACTAAGCAAATACAAAGCAGGGAATGAGAATAACAGCAATAAAGAAAGAGCACTGTCATCTGAAAGCCAAAATGAGGTGATAAACACAAGCTCAACTAAATTTAATGGCTTAAGCTTGCCTACTAAAAGCCAAAGTTTATAAAACTAAATTTGAAATAGGCTGTTTCCATGAGATAAAAATTGCTGAAAGCAATACCACATAGAAAACTTTAAAACAAAGACACAAAAAGAGAAATCAATACTAGTACAAATCAGCATAAAAAAGCAATATCTGAAAAAATAAAATATAAGTCAATATCACTAGGTGTGGCATTATATAATTTAAAAAGTGCAAGCCAAGGGAAGTTATTCCAATCATGAACTTAAATCTAATAAAAGTAAAACTTGCAGAATTGCAAAGAATATTTAGAAAATAGAGAAACCCTTGAGATTTTTAGAGAAACTCCATCAAAAATGAATAAATTAAGATGATGAAATATGTGCAAATGGAAGATCTAAGTGACATTTAACAGATAATTGAAAATAATTATTCATTCATTGATAATGTCACTTCTGTTATGTCTACTTGCCTTGCTCTATTTTTCTTTTTAATTGTAGCATGGTATAATATTCATGGATAAAAATAAACAGGTACTGAAATACAAACATTTTAATAGGAAATTATAATCGTTGAATTTATCATAGCAGTATATTGTAATATCCAAGGGTGAGATGAAGATATTGTTAAGTTCTAAAGAAGCAAACACTCAGGAAAAGCCAAGGTAGACGATTGGAAAGTGTAGTTACACTTAATTGGAAAGTGTGGTTAGAAGAGGTTGGATTTAAAGGAGATAGGGGTAAGAGTATTGTTCCAAGAGAACCACAAAGATATGAGGAATCTGCATCAAGACAGAACCACATCCTGTTAATGGCTGTCATGGAAACTAAGCCACAATCTGAGGTGAATAGGATACGGCTCCTAGGTGAATTTGCTCGTCGCTCAGTATGGAAACTGCAACTTCCATCAACAGTGATCAATCCAGCACATAAAGAGGTACCAGCAGTAGATTGCTACTTGGACTGTGGGATATTGTCCAGCCCATTACACACCGTTTGCTGTGGAGCAGCTCTCTGAATGTCAATATTCTGTGACAAATATGAACAAGCCCATACTACTCCTGACCTCCAGAGACAGCGGGGTCCATAGTGGTCAGAGGAATTGCAGTGATAGGGAGGATAAAGCCAAGAGATATTCACTCGGGTAGTACAAACTCCCCGATTATAAAGGAAGCTAGAGGGAATTTAGCATGTTCAGGAAGAGGTTTGCTACAGATAATTTTCCTTCAAAAGCTGAAGTTAAACAAAACAGACATAATTTAGAGAATACTTCTTTTCAGAGAAAAAAATATAGTTTTAATTTTCAAGTGTTTGTCGAGAATACCATACCCAGAGAAATGTTGTTAACTGAAAACTGTCCCTTTGGGACACATGATCCACATTTCCCTGTTCAATAAAAATTAATGGATAAAAGGAGGGATTTCACTGAGCATTACAGAAGGTTATTCTTCTCTCATCTTTCATTCCTCCTGTCTCCATGTTTTCATAAATGTCTTATTCATCTCTCCCTCCCCTCTGCATAGCCATGAACAACCCATGCCCCTGACTCCCTGCGAATGAAGCCTTCTATAGAAGACTCCCTGAGACGCTGCCTCAAATCCTTGACACTGTGCCCTTTTGCCTTTTAGTGCACTTCTCCTTTTGCCCTGCTTGCTTTTCCACCACCAACTCAAGGACGGTGCCTGCTTCTTTTCCCTCCCCCCTTCACTTCCCATCACATTTAGTAACTACACTCTCTGAGACATGACCCTATACCTAGTGGGCACAGCGGTGACCCAATGAGAAATGGTACCTACCTTTCTGATACTCGGACCTTAATGTGGAAGACCCTTATTTAATACTGAACACCCTGAATCAACCTGCATTCATGGATTCTACCAACCATGCATTGAAAATATTTTTTTAAATGAGCCTATGCCAAACACATATTGGTTCTTTTTCTCTCCTTATTCCTTAATGAATTCAATATGACAACTGTGTATGCAGTGTTGTCCTTGTATTGGGTATTGTAAGCAATCTAAAGATGATTTAAGGTTTACGAAAGGATGTGCAAAGGTTACATGCTATACTGTACCATTATATAGAAAAGGCTTGAACTTTTCTGGATTTCAGTATTCACAGGACAGGGAACTAATCTTCTGTAGATTCCAAGGGATGACTACATACACACGAACTCTGAAACAGCCTATGAGAGAACATTATTTTGTCCTGTGAAAGAGACAGCAATCATATAGCAACATAATTCATAGAGGAAGGCCCTGCCCTCGCGATGAATTTGAAGGATGATGGGCAGGACTGAGCTGGCGGGCGAGGAGAGGGGTGGGAGCTCATGCTGAGGGATCAGGCTCTCTCAGTTGGCAAAGTATGTTTTTCCCACTGGGAAGTAAGGAGAAAATCTTTCCGTGGTTTATGCATGCGAGGGAAAGCTAAGTGTGTTTTAAATGATGACACTCTTCAAATTTCTACTCAAACCTTTTGATGTTGCTCAGAGTGGTCCTGGCATGTAAATTTCATAGAAATGAAAGGCCAGACTGATTTATGACTACATGTAACCTTTTGATCTTTGCCTTATTTCTATTGAGCGCTTATAATATTCTCCCTTCTCCTCGCCTCTCCCGTCCTCTCCTCTCCCCTCCTCCCTTCCCTTCTCTGCTCTCTCTCCTCCCTCCTTCCCTCTCTCTCTCTCTCTCCTATACTGACAAGTGAATCCAGTCTTCATATTGAGCTAAATCCCCAGCCCATTTTTAATTTTTAATTTGAGAGAAGCTTTCGCTAAATTACTAAACTGTCCAATCTAGCCTTGAACTTCAGACATTCCTGCCTCAGCATCCTAGTGTGGTAGAATTATAGGGGTGTGTCCCAGGCCCAGTCATTTCCCTCTCATTCTTTACATTTAAGGTACTCATGATATGTGCTATAAAAGCCTTATCTTTAGAGTTCCAAGGTGATACATGTATCTCAGGATATGTTTGCACTGTGTTTAATTAATTTGGTTATATTGACTGTGTGCTGTTTGCTATTTTTATCTTTTTCTTCTTTTTTTGAGAAAAACAATTCACATCTTGACTTTTCATTTATTGCTATAAAATTACACTGTATTCTTTGCAGTTAATTTTAGCTTATTCCTTTCTACCCAAATTCTGGCAGAAATTGCCAAATTTCTAATGCAGGCCCCATTTGCTCCTTTATGTAAGAGCCACTCTTTTTTCTTCCAGGAGTGGTTGTTGGTCCCAAGTAGAACTATTGATTTCCAAAGTCCTTTCTAATACTGTGTCCTACACTATTGTTGTTATTGGTTAGACAGGGAGTGGGTGTCTGTCCCAAGCCATGCCCTGAAGAATTTTTCTCTCTTGAGCATTTACAGTGGGGATTTAAAGTCAATTTCAATTTAACAGTCAGTAATGTTGAACTGTCAGTTCCAGATCATCTTCAGGTATAACTAGTCAGAGCTTATCAAAAGCCCTATGACTTTCTAATGGCATTTTTGTATTTTCATGTTTTTACAGTACTATTTGATTACTAGTCATCAAAATAATTTCCCTAATTCCGTGTATCAGGAGAAGTTATTCCAGTATTCTAAATGGCTTCTCACGCTAAGCTACATGCAAGGGATTAGGGAATATTTAACAAATTTAAAACTGGCGAAAGTCAATTTTCTGCTTGAACAGCAGAAATTTGATTACAAGTTGCATATAATGAATACCACACACACAGTAGATTTGAAAAAGAAGGGTAAAGGATTTAAAAGGAAGCTGAGACTTTTCTTTAGCTCTCCCTAGCTTTGAAATCCTCGCAGAAGCCTGTTAAATCCCTGCAAGGCAGACACAGTGAAGGGAGGGGTTCTGTTGTTTTTCATAGCAATGTTCATTTCCTCTTTGTTGATAAGACATTCTATCTTTTACCAGAATTAGAGAAAAAAATATTCTTATGTGCATGGAGATAAAATGTAGTCTTTTAGATCAAAGGGTACTGGTATTTGAATAAAATAGGACAGAATGGTGAAGGTAAGATCTACATGTGCAGAGTCCAGAAACTGGTAGCTGTGAAATGTGTCTGTGGAAGTCAAGGTGATCGCCAACCTGAGAAAAGCTTATAGACGAAGGTAAACAATTATCTATGTGGCTAAAAGGACAGTTAGAGATTGTTTTAGTAGATGGAGGGCCTTGAGACCTATCCCTGGTCCTGCATGGCAGTTAAGTCTGCAACAGAAACAAAACTTGAAATGATCGCATTTGAGGGGTTCACACGTTTGCACAGAGGAGAAGCAAAGGTCTTTTATCAGACCCAACAATTTACTAGTGTTAAATCATGGTAAACTACTACTTATTAAGATGTGTATGACACAGGTTCTTATAAGGAAAGCAGTAACTCCAAATGTTTTTACTAAGGAAGAAAGAAAGCTGGACATTAAAGTGGTGAGATTTCATTTGAAGGAAAAGCAGTGACAAGAAAATACATAAACAAGCCAAGAAGCAAAATAAAGTATCATAAACCTAAGAGACAGAAGGAAACAGTAAAAAGCAAGAGTTAATGAGAAGTAAAACAAAAAGTACCACAGATGACATCAGTGTTGACAACCTGTCTTAGTTACTTTTTTCTCGTTGCTGAGACAAAATACCCAATGCCCAAAATGAACAAAGGAAAGGTTTATTTAGGTTACAGTTTGTGGAGGTTTCAGTCCATACTTGGCTGGTTCTGAGGCAGAGTGGCACATGGCAGAGGGCGAATGCTCATGGCAGTGGAGCACAGCAAAAACAAACAGCAAAAAGGGAGAAATGGCAGCAAGCAGCCCCTTCCCTTACATTGTAAACAACCTACCCCCACCCAGGGGGTGTGTACCTCTCACACAATCTCCATGCCTTCCTCTTCCACAGGCTCAGGATGTGTACAAAGTAAGCACCTTAGCTTCCTCCTGAGTCACTCAGCTAAACCTCTAGACTCCCCAGTTGACACAATGTATCAACCATAACATTCCACCCCTTGTCAACTTGGCAACCAGACACATTTCTTTAAACCAGTTTCCAAATACAAAGACATTATATTACATTAGAACCATAACACAACCCCATTTCTTTAAAAAGGCTAATGAAGGGATGCAAGACTTGCATTTCTCAATATTTAGAAAATAAAATGTTAATATGATTATAGAGCTACATATTGCTGTATTTTAGGAAGATTAGTGAAATTAAAACAAAATTTTAAAGTATTTAATGCCTCTAAGAAGGAAATCCATTTGCCTTTTTCTCACTCAATTTGAAAGAACATTATACCAAATATTCCAAGAAAAGATAGTTTAAACTTGAGAACATTCTTGCAGAGTCTAGGAGTAGATAAACTGAAATTCATGTCTTGAAGCTAATAAAATCTTGACACCGTAATCTAGATAGGAGAAAGATGAATGGACGTTTTCGGTAATTCAATCATTCATGGGCTTGAATGTAAGCTCCTCACTTTCCACTCAATATCAATAAGAAATCAAACCCAATGCTGTATAATGTGACATAATTCTTAGTCCATCTTGACCTACTTATGTTTATTACCTATATGTAAGATTATTATGTTGTATAATCTACCACAGTAGCAGACTAGAAAAGAAAAAATTATAGTTGCTCTCTGACAATAGAAATGGATTAAGAAAAATGATAACATTCCACAACCATTCATGACAAAACAAATCACATTTTACAAAATAGGAATAGAGGGGTTATTTCTTAACTGATAAATGATTTCTACTTGAAAAAGAAATAAGAACAAACTGTAGTTGTGAGATTCTCCAAAGAAACAAAACCAACTGGATCATCTCTCTCTCTCTCTCTCTCTCTCTCTCTCTCTCTCTCTCACACACACACACACACACACACACACACACACACAAAGACACAGAGATCTATTTTTGGAATTGTCTCATAGAATTATGGAGGTTTGTAAGTCTGAAATTTGCATGATGTTGACAGGTGTGAGAGTGGGTGTTGCAGTTCAAGTCTTTAGGCCAAAAGCTGGCCGAATTCCCTTTTGCTTGGAAGAAGTCCATATTTGTTTACTCACGTGTTCAGCTGAAGGGATGGGGCCACTGCATTAGCATGGACAATCTGTTACATAGTTCAACTCCATCAATTTAAATGTTTATCTTATCTAAAAGTGCTTTCCCAGAAATATCCAGAAAAGGTTTTTACCAAGTGCTTTGGCATTGTGGCCATCCAAATTCATAGATTAAATTAGCTGGTGAAATAAAATCATTTTCTTGACAATTAGGAATTTTCCAAGTAGGCCCACAGCTAACGTTTCTAGCGAATATGTGGTAGGTAACATAAGACAAGAGGAAGAAATCAAAAGTTGTAAGATCAATTAGGATAAAACCAAATTTTCATGATTTCCCCTATGATGTGATTGTGATTAAAAATTTAAAAAAAAATTTACCAGAAATTTATGGATTTATTAAGAGAGTGTTTTAAGTACATTTTCTATTGCTACAGTGAAATGCCACAGACTGTGTAATTTATAAATAAATAAAGTTTACAGTAGCTCCTGGTTCCAGATGCTAGAAAACTCAGCGCGTGATGCTGGGATCTGTCCAGCTTCGTAGGACCTTTTGGTTGCTTCATCGCTGGCAAAAGCAAGCAGATAGGGCAAGGATGAAGCAAGGAAGCTGAAGTAACTCACTTTCATAGTGTCCTCTTTCCCAGGAGCCAGCCCACTGTTGTAAAGATGGCGCTGATCTAGTCCTAGGGACGTTACCGCAGAACTAAACAGTTTCTCTTAGACTCCGTTTCCCAGCACTGCTACCTTGATCATGGAGTTTCCAGCACCCGAGCTTCAGGGCATACGCTCCGACAGTAGTAGGGATTCCAGTACGTGTTCTGGGTGTACCATGAATACACAAAAGCTCAATTACATTTCCGTATATTATCCATGAACAGTAAGAAAAATAAAATTAAAAAGATTTCACCTATTATTACAATAAGTGAATTTGGTATATCGAACATCTCACAAAAGTTTCAGATGGTCTTTATGGACATACTGATGAAACTTTAAAAAACAGAACTAAAGAAAAACTAAATATGTAAATACAATGAACAGAAAGATTCACTGTCAACATTACAGGTATTGTTTCCAAGTTAATCTATGTAGTCAATGTAATTATCACAATTTTTTAAAAATGAAAAGTGACAAGCTCATTCTAAGGTGTGTTTGGAAGAGTGAAGGACCCAAAATAGTCATAAGTACAACTTTTGCTATGGGTAAGGTAGCCTTGTGGGGAAATAATCTACCATGAGCACCTAGAGGTTCAAAGCAGATCCATGCCTCTGGAGATCATCCAAGCTCAAACTGGCTGGGAAGATTAGCGAGGAAATTATTGACCACCTCTGTGAATTAAGCAGGGCCTTTAAAAAGCACAGGGGAAGAAATAGAAATGCTACAAACATGGAAAAGCCCTCAGTGTCATTCATAATTCTGAGAACTGCAGATTAAACTCAGAGATACTATTTCAGTCACTATTTTGGCAACATTTTTCTGCTAACACCATGTTTTGACGAATGATGTAAAACGAAGGAAAATCACAGAATTGTTGGTGAAAGTATGAGCCCAAGTTATTTTGGGAAAAAACTTGACATTATCCATTAATTATCCATTAATTAATCCATTAATATGTATATCATCTAGCTGCACAATTGTATTCTATTGTCATCATACACCTTTAAATCCTGCACATAGCATGCACACCTACCCTCAGAGTAGCACTGTCTAGAAGAAAAACTTTATAAAAATAACCAGTGTTTTGTTGCTGCTTGCTAAATGATTATAGATTACAGATCTAAGATCGTTTCTTATCTCACAGTTTGTATAGATCAGAAGTGTGAGTTCAGCCTGAGTGAACTCTCTGCTTGTGGTCTCTGGGTTGAAGCCAAGGTGTTGGCGAGGCTGCTTTTGTTTCTTGAGTTTGGAGTTTTCTTCCACGTTCATGTGGTGCTGGACAGAAGTCAGCTTCTTGCTGTGTGGGACTGAGTTCCTCGTCTTGCTGGTTCTTCCCACGTGACTGCATCCTGCTTCAAGTCCCTGGCTTCACTGAACATCCCTTGGAACACAGTGGGCATCTGTGCTCATCTTTCTGATGCAAACAAATTTATTAGGGATTTTAACAACATCTCCAAAGTCTCTTCACAGCAGCACCTAGATTAGTGGGATAAGATGTGTACACATTAGCATTGGGGAACCTTGGGGAGCACAGCAGAATTCTGCCTGCTACATACCCTGTCCTGAAAGTGAATAATTACAATATAGTCACATGAAATAGTAAGTTCTTACAGCAGGGAAAACAAGGTCCACTTACACATATATTTACATGAAGATCAAAATTGTGTTTATGAAAAAAGATTAATCGTAATATAAAGTATATAATTTCATATATATATATTTAGGTAACAGGAATGAAACTCAGGAACTTGCACTTGCCAAGCAGATGCTGGGCCACTGAGCTATGTCTCTGGCCACTGACTCCAAATTTATAAATGCTAAAAATGAGCCAGTTTACTCATTTGGGTCTATATTGCTCCTAGGTGGAAGAACTCTAAATGTTATACAGAAGCCCAGCACAAATTTAGAAGCTACTTCTGGAGTGAAGGGAGGAAGGCAAGTTTGATTAGAGAGGAGACAGAAAATTTAAACTATTAATATTCTATGTCTTAAGCTGGGTGTCAAAAGTTATATATATTTAAAACATTACATACACACATTTTATGTGTATCTGTATGATCGATTGCATATTAAAATGTTTTAAGATAAAATTTGATGTTAAAAGGAAAGAATGGCCCTGAGTCAAGGCCAGCAGTTTTCTGTAGCTGTTGGTTTCAAGCAGGTGCCTAAAGTGGTATCTTTCTATGGTCTGTTAGCTATTTCAGAACTTTAGAAATGTAATGGTCAATTCATTAGAAAGAAACAAATAACTAAATAAATTTTATGAGAGGACTTCAAGATGGCAACCGGGTAGGCAGCAGAGAGAGAACCTCCCAGAGGAATGCCACTCAGACAAAGGAATATAGGAATATAGCAACATGTGAAGGACAGAAAGGAAAGAGGTGGGTATCCTGAACTCAGGAAGGATCTGAAATGGGAACTGAAGCCCGCGGAAAGACTAAGAAAAACCTCTTCCGGAGGAAAGGATCGGAGATCCGCCATGGCACAGTGGGAGGGAGAGGAGACCGAGAAGGAGGAAGTCACTCCTCCAAACACACCCTTGGCCCATGCCCTCATTCCATCATTTGCAGCTTCAGCTTCAGAGACCCACGCTCACAGAAGCCTCCCGACTTAGCCAGGGGAGAGCAGAGTTCTGAGAGCTGGTCCAGGGCTGGAGAGGGGAGGGCGCAGCCAGGAAAAGAGGCAATGGCAGTCGTGAGCAGTTGTCAAACCCAGTGTGAGGATGAGAAGTTACGACAGCCATTGGGGCAGAGTCCCCACCCTGCGGCAACCATCCTAATCAGGGCCTGGAGAGAATCAATGCAACTAGTACACAGCCCACGATGCCCAGCTCTGCATCTGCCTCGAGGCGGTGGCCCCCTGCCTCTCCACTGGGTGAGTGGCTACCGGCGGAGAGCAGTGGGGGAATCTCCGCGGTGAGCTGCGGGGGCTCCCAGGGATCCGGCCGAGGAGCGGACAGGGGCTCCAGCCCTGCAACCAGAGGGAGAAACAGATGGAGGTGGATCGCATGGCTCCGTGCCCTTCTCACTCCAACATCAAGCAAGAAGCATGAGGTGGGTTGCCGGGACTCAGCTCCCACCCTGAACTCTTTCTGGGAGCACCTTGAGACTTGGCGGCTTGAGCAAGCACCGCCTGTTCTAGCAACATCGGGACGAATCCACGGACTTCAGGACTCACCCTGAACTATTAATGTGAGCACCAAGAGGGTCTCCTTACAGCTTGCACATATGAACCTTGCATGAGCCCATAGTGACGGATTGGATGATAAGCAGCAGACCAGGAGTCTGAAAAACAATAACATACTCTATATAGCAGACCCGAGAAAATCCTCCAACTCTCTTCCAGAACTGATCTTTAGACTCAGTTCATACCCTGAACTAACACAGTGAGAACAGGCCGGGGAGATTTCAAGCCCTTATACCAAGCATCATAAGTTCGTCCAATGCCCAGCTGCAAGGGGTGGGGAACGGTAATACTGGAGATCAGGAGGAGGGAGGAGGAGAAGAAAGGGCCCCTATCATCGAGGCAACGGGACAGAGCCAAATGGGTCACCGAGGGCGCCCTGATGGGGGCGTGTGCTCCGCCACTGCTCCACTGTGGGCCCCGTGGCTGCTCTGCTGAGGGCCCCCCAGCTGCTTTGCTGAGGGCCCCACGGCTGCTCTGCTGTGGGCCCTGCGGCTGCTCCACTGAGGACCCCGCAGCTGCTCTGCTGAGGGCCCTGCGGCTGCTCCGCTGTGGGCCCCGCTGAGGGCACCTCAGGGACTGGACCCGCTCCCACCCATAGCACGGTGATGGGGCGGAACCGAGTGGTCTGCTGTGAGCATATGTGCTTTTCCACCTCCAACCATGGCAGTTTGTATACACCCATGTATGTTACAGTATGTTCTGAGGCAGCTATGTCTCTTCCCAAGGTGAGAGTCCAGGGGTACAGATAACCCCAGGAATAGTTATTATCACAGGGAAGATTACTGATTAAGTGGTAGGGCAACAGAGATGAGGGAGGAGAAATATTGAATGATCAAATGGGCCATCATCTGTGTAACTGACAAATGTGAAGGTAACACTATGTAGGACAGCATCCAGAGCTAATTCCCTTCTATGTTGTCTATAATTTTGTATTTCCTCAATCGTTTTTATATTAACAGAAGTGAAGATAACTTTATATTATACAGCATCCAGTGCAAATTCCCTACTATCTTCTCTGTAATTTGTTATTTCCTTTAATGTTTATGTGTTAACTAACGCGAAGATAATATTATGTAATACAACATCCAGTGCTAATTCCCTACTATATTCTGTATAATTTTGTATTTTCTGTATTGTTTATGGCTTATTCTTGTTCATATGTCTCCATTCTTTTGTCTTTAAAATAAAATTTTAAAAAAAGGAAAGATTCCATTTACAAAAGCAAAAATGTATGAAATATTAAGAAATGTGCAGACCCAATCAGTAATCTTTTGAATACCATAATAATAGTTTCAATAAATTGTGATATGTACTTACAAAAACAGAATGCAAACAAGTGGGATGGGAAAAAGAGAAAGGGAATAAAGAGACATGTATATGTACACAATTGTTATAGCTACAATAATTATACTACTAATTTTTATTAGTTTATTGAAAGGAACAATTAGTGCTTATGTTGTTTGATCAATTTTGCATACCTGTACCTGGTCATCTGAGCAATTACTTTGAAGATCACAATGTGTAATTCAATAACCATTGTTAATTTCCTGTCATCTTGTTTTGACATCCTGTATTGTTTCTATTGTTTTTCAAAAATATTTAGAAAGATAGAATCTGATATCATAAAGATGTCAGGAATATAGTTTTTGGTCCTAAATTTGCACTGAGTGTGGCAGTATGTGCCTGTAAACATCAGCACTACAGGTGGCTGAGGCAGGAGGGTTGAAAGTTCTAAAACATCCTGGGCAACTTTACAAATTAGCTGTTTCAAAATAAGAAATAAAAAGGGTCTAGAAATTCAGCTCAGCATGGAGGCCCTGGGTTCAGCCCTCAGTATAAACAACAAATATATATAATGCATGAATAAATAAATAATTGCATACATACATACATAAAAAATTGGTCAATGTTGTCTATTAAATTTATATGTGTAGCTTTCAGTTTAATAGAAACAGATCAATCTTAAAGTCCTTTCACAATTTCCTTTTCATTTTCTAACCTTCCCCTGAATAATTAAACCAACTGTGGCAATTTGATGCCACTTGGCTGACCACCTGGAGCAACTGCACACATGAGGTGGCATTCTTCATGATCTTGTCCCATGAGGTCATCTCTAGCAGTGTGCTGTGCTGTAACCAATGCATTTAGAGTGTGAACTAGCCTCCATCTCTCTCAGCTAATCTCCCAAATAATGTCTGTGGATATAGAATCTTCACAACCTGATTTTGTAATTAAGAAAGTGACATGTTTGGAAAGGATTTTAAATGACAGCGTTTGTCAAGCTGTTTGTTTAGTGAACTCTCTGAGTGCACTGTTACACAAGAATGGTCTTAATTAAGGTTAATTGAAGCATAATTAGAGCTGCTGCTGACGGAAGAGATCTCACTGGTGGCAAAGTGGCAAGGACCCTTGATGTTTAGTCTGAAGGACAAAGGAATCGAGCTAAGCCAGATTTCAAAGTACACAGTGCCTCCAGCACAGACACTGTGACCTGTTGAGAAGAAGATAACTCATTTATGTGTTTGGAACTCTCTTGTGGGTTTTTCACAAGGAAATTATTTTTTAAAAACATCATGTAATATTCAAAGTGTATAATACGTTTTGAAATACACATATTGACATGATTCTACAATCAAGTCAATTTACATGAATTACCTCATATAGTGCTGTATGTTGCTTTTTTGTTGTTATAAGAGCAGCTAAAAATCAACAAATTTTCAGCTCATGATAACTAAAATCCTCATACTGTACATTAGGTCTCTTAAGTTTTTTCATTATCCTTAATTGCAACTTTGTACCATTTGACCTACCTCTCCCATGAGCCTTTGCTCTTCCCACCTTTGTAAATATCTTTCTCCTTTATTTTTTCCACTCAATTTCACTGTAAAACATCAGGTTCAAGATTATGCAGCACTTTTCTTTATGTGTCTTGTGTATTTCATTCATAATAATGGTCTCAAGTTTCATCTATATTGTTGTAAACGTCAGAATCTTCTACTTTAGTAAGGGTGAATGATACTTCATTGTGCACATATGTCAAAGTGTCTTTATCCAGTCACCCATCAGCTGACACTTACAGACTTACTTTCCTGACTCTGGTAAACAATCCTACAGTGAATGTGGGAATGTAGATATCTCGACATAGTACCTATTTCAGTTCTGTTGGGACTAAACTCAGGAATGAGTGGATCATATAATGACTATAGTTATAATTTTTTGATGCATATCTATACTGTTCTCTGTAAAAACTGCATCAAATTATATTTCTACCCAGAGTGTGTAAGATTTACCTTTTTTCCAACGCTTGTGATCTCTTGGCTTCATGCATTAGAGCATCCTCATGGGCTTTGAGTTTATATCTCAGTATGGCTTTGAAATGGATTTCCCTATTGTTTAATGGTGTTGAACACCTTTTCATATATCTATTATGTATTTTCATGTCTTTGGAAAAATAAGTGTTCTGGCCTTTTGTCTATGTTTCAGTTGGGTTATTATTATTATTAAATATTATTATTACTGTTGGGCTGTCCTATTCACTGCCAAAAGCAATGTGATGGAGATTTTCCCCGTGTTTTCTCCCATTGTCCATGGCTTCTGGTGTTAATTTATGCCTTTAATCCACTTTCATTTGATTTTTGCGTATGGTGTGAGATAAAAGATCCAAATTCATTCTTTTGCATGTGGATATCTACTTGTTCCAGCACTAGTTATTGAAGAAACTCTCTTCTGCATCTTATCTTCTTTGTGCCCTTGTCAAAAGTGGGCTGGCTGTATGTGAGTTTATTTCTGGGCTCCCCGTTCGTCTGTGTGACTATTTATATGCCAGTACCAAACTGCTTTGATTACTATAGATTTGAAATGAAATTTGAAATCACATAGTGTGATGCTTCCGACATTTCCTTTTTCTCAGGATTACCTTGACTATTTAGTGTCTTATTGAGTACCCTAAAATTTTAGAATTGTTTTCTATCCCTATGAAAAAGATATTGGAAGTTTGATAGAGATTGTACTGAATCTATCTATCTATCACTTAAGATATTATATGTCTTTTAATATAAATATGTGCATGAATATATAGGCAGATGCACCACATTCCAAGCCATGAAAATTGGGTGGTTTTCTACATGCTTGTGTTTTCTTTATTTCATCTATGTTTTATAATTTTATCATACAAATCTTTCACTCACTTAAGTTTATTCCTTGCTACTTTATTGTTTTTGATGTTGTTATAAATGTATATAAAGCATTTTAGCTCAGCTTCATGGAAGTTAGGAAGACAGAAACAAAGAACAACCAGTAGAGTGATCTAATTTTGTTAAAATTTATCTTAGGCAAAAATCAATCAATTTCATTTTTTCCTCTGTCCTTAGCTTTCCCCTATGCAAAAAGAAGGAAATAGGATGGATAGGAACATGGGAATAGAGAGAAGAGGGAAATATATTCTAGTGTTATTCCTAGTAATAGAGAATGGACAATAAATAATTTTGTAGTTTTTTCTGAGTTCTACCATTGGAGCTATCATACATCATAGTGCAGCCCCCAGACTTATGTTAGGAATAAGCCTTGGTTTTCTAATAGTGAAAGAAACAAAAATGAAGGCCAAGGAAAATCATAAAATTACTTGTTGCTGGTATTTAAAAAAGTATAATAAAGAGGCTATCTTCCTTCCAGTGAACATGTTTGGTTCCTTCGTCAAAAAATAACATTCAATATAATAACCAGTGTTAATTCCTATCATCCTGTTTTATAATTTTGTATTGTTTTTATTGTTTGTTCTCTCTTTAAAATTGAAAAATAGGATGAAAACACTAGCAACAGCTAGTTTTAGCAAGAACTTATTTGAAAACTAGACATTCACTAGAACTTCTGCAAGAAAGATTTGAATTTTTTTGCTATTTTTAACTATCCAAGCCATGGTTGGCTGATGTATGAGGAAGATAAATAAATGGTTTACTAAAAGTGTTAATAAGATACACAGAATTCCATTTAAACATTATTTGATTAAATTACAAAATAAATTTAATTCTTGTGCAGGTTTTAAAATGTTTTTATATTAATCTCTGTGCAGAGCTTCAGGAAATGATTCTCATGTCTGTGAGACTATCTGCTGATTACAACCAGGCCAGGAAATGTGTCAACATACGGATTTCTGGGCCATTTGGAGTGAACTGCACATCTGTTCACTCCCTGGCTTGTTGTTGCTTTATAATTGTTTCATTATACATCTTCTGTCTTCTGCAATGCTCGTAAATTTGTGAAGTAATTTTTTAGGCAACATCCACTTACCCTTCTGACATGTTTAGATATTCTTCAAAGAATGCATTATTGCTTGAAAGAAAGGATTTACTGTTCAATAAAGAAAGAATAATACGTGCTATCAGGCATATTTCTTGCTTTTGTGTTTAGTTTGAATGTGTGGGGTTTTAGCAGATGAACCTTTGGTAAAATTAGTCCTTTAAATTTTCTTTCCCCTAACTGTCAGTGGGACTCAGACACATGCAGCAGTGGTATGTTTAGATGAAGTGGTGGGCTTTAGCTGTGCTATCTGTTGTATTCACCTTGAAATGGAGCCTGAATCTGAAAACCCAGTGGGAGGGCTTTTCTTCCATGATAACAATGGGCACTGTGTATGTATAGAAAACTTTCTACCGAACACAGAGCTGTCTCCTTAATGAGCTCGCATAGCTTCACAGACTATCGCTGGGGGTGACAGGTGAGGCACTGCACCTAATGGTGCATCCTAACTTGTGAGACTTTCCAACATGTGCTCAAAAGGCCAAAGATTTAATTTATCTTACAAAAGAGATTGGCTCTCGTGGAGATCTTTCGAGAGGAATTTCTTAATCATTATTCAGAATATCTATGCCTACACCTATACCATCTATATCATTTGGTTAGCACTCCTTTCAGTTAATTCTATGTACCATGATCCTGTAAGCATCAACAATTTACAAGTTTTTAGGAAATTGAGAAGCAATGGAATACATAAATGTCCAATGCTCTGCTGAACAAAGCTCCTTAAAGGCTTTGAAGGGAGTTCAGGATTTTATCATTCCTCTGTGCAAACATTGAAAACAACACTTCTCACTGAGCTGGACAGCAAACAGTAAGGGTGGAGGTATGGGCCGATTCTCTTTTATTCTGTGACACACTCCAGCTATGTATTGAGCAAAATTCTGATAACTTTGTTCACCATTCACCTAGTGAAACTCAAGGTGTAGAGTTAAGGGCATGACTGGTTATTCAAGTCTTTTCATTGTAATTGTTCCATATATAATACTTTTTGGTCAAAGCATTTACCTGAAGGGAACATTTTTTTAAAAATGAAGTCATTCTAGTATTCAATTTTTCCAGGGCTGGAGGTACAGCTCAGTGGGGTAAGTGCTTGCCGCTAAGCACTAAGGCCCTGAGTTTGATCCCCGGTCCCGGAAAAAAAAAGGAATGAATTTTTCCAAATGATGATTTTAGAAAAGTCAACCTTGTTTCATATTTTCCCCCCTTCTCATTGAAAAGCAGTGGTTTGCCTAGTGGCTGCTGACACATATACTAAGAATTAATAATCATAGTACAAGTTTTTTCTGCTTACTGAGTGGGTTTTACATGTAAATTAAGGACTTCTAAATGATGTGACCCAGAGAATGCAAACAACTGGGTCAGAAAACATGTTAAAACCTTGAGTGTTGTAAAATCTCTTTTCCCCACTGACCCTACAATCAATAAAAAATGTCAACATGGAGTATTTCTTTAATTCGAAAAGAAGTAAATTATTACACTGAAAGACATGAAATTAGCATTTTTGTGGGTAAAAATTGGCAGATATTGGCCATTTCATGTGATTCATTTAAATAGATGATGGGGCATATGCTTTTAGACTATTTTAAACATTGAATCTAAAATGACTCTATAAAGAGCAACTTGCCTTTGATAGACAACCTGAGATGTTTTCCAGAGAAACATTCATGTTTTCTTTAAAGTGATTTGAATTTAAAACAGATTGTTTATTTTTAAAAAAACAGAAGAAGAAGAAGAAAAGGCAGAATTATCTCTCCTCTCTTGTTAGCATAGGAAAGGAAACTCAGGGATAATCAATGGAACAGCTTCACATGCTCTAGGTGTAGCCCTGGAAAACAACGTGATTGCCTCACTTGATATTAAAAATGACATTCAAAAGAGCCACATTAAAGTGCAAATCATTTGGGAGGACTTTTTCTTTTTATTGTCAATTTTAAGGTACAAAAATATCATTGCATAAATCTTTGAATTGATTTACAGATAAGCAAACTGTGTAAAAATTTTTGCATTGATTTTTTTAATGCATGAAGATGGCTAACTATGCTGAACTTTTTCATTTATTGTTGACTTCATAATAACAGAAACCTTTATCTCTAGGTGATTAACGTTGCTTAATTACAATCTCATTTTGAAATGAAGTCTGGGGGCTGGAAATATAGCTCAGCAGCACTGTGCCTGCCCGTCAAGAGCGAGGTCCTAAGCTTGATTCCCAGTTAAAAAAAAAATAAACAGTTCTTCAGGCAGCAGAGTGCACTGCTCAAAGGAACAGCACTTACATTACACAGAAAACTTAGGTACATACAACTCTATGTTAAAAGTGGCACTTCCAATAATTGACAAATGTGGATTGTCAATAAATGGATTATTCAATAAATGTTATTTTGTGAAAAAGAAAATGAAGTCTGCATGCCCATAGCCACATAAATAGAATTCCAAGGAAGCATCAAAGTTCAAGTACATTTATTTAAACTCTCCACTGAGTTTGGATGCTTAGAAAGTAACTTTCACCAAAATATTACCATAGTCAGCAGTAACTGGGCCCCTAAGCACTTGTATTCTGCATTGTAACGAAACGTTATGCTAGGTGTGTTGAGTACAAACCAGTTAGCAATAGTACAACAAGAGTTTCTCTGATGTCACATCTCTTGCACTATTCAAGGTTTGAGAGTATGATTTTTTAAAAATATACACATATCATTGAGAGACAGAAATCATTTTGCTCCAAGCCAATAAATTTTAGGAATTATGCATATATTGCTCTGTATTTATAAAGTATTGAATATCAGTGTCCAAGTATTATAGTATTTTATTCTTCTATGCATTACTCTCATTATTTTTAATGTTTTTCATTTTTGTCTTGCAAAACAAATTATTTATTCCATCCACTAGCACGGCAGGCACACAGCAAGATGTTTTTGTACAACTTAGGTCACTCAGTTGTCAGACTGTATAAATAGCTGTGATTCCATTATCTTTCCTCAAGTAAAGAGAATCACATAACTAATCCCAAGAGTAGGTTTGAGTCAGGTATTTTCTCATTTGTCATGGTGTAAGAATTGACCAGAAATGCATGCTGTGCTTCTAAGTTGATAGTTTGTAATTCATACTCTAGTATGCTTTATATTTTAATAGAACTTAGCTATGAACACTGCTGAAGTGCTGTATGGTTCAGTAGTTTGGGTGGAGCTAGAGGATCTATATTTTCTTATAAGTTAGTAGGTGATATTGTGGTCCAAATATCCTACCCATGGTGTTAAGAGTGACAAAGTAGAAAATGAAGGTTTTTATTTAAAAGTGAAACAAATAAAGTTACTTTGAGGTGTTATAAGTCCACCACTAAAAGGACTGCTTTCCATGTACTATGGGGTAAGAGTTCCTGGAGTCCATAAAATTAAATAGTAGATGGGAGACTTGGGGAAATCAGCCATATTATTTCAATTTGGATGAGCTATGAGAAATAAGGAAAAAGAATTAAGAGGAGGCCAGTAATAGGAAAGACAGGAATGAAATAAGGCAGAGACAAGTAGAAGTATTCTGGAGTTCATGCCCCAAATAACCATTGCACCCTGTGGCACAGAGAAGCTTAAGAAGGGTGTTAAGTAGCAGCGAATGCATTGCAATGGAGATGTCCACCACACAGAACCTTCAGTTAGCCTGATCCTTTCCCTCTTCCCTGTGGGCAGAGGCTAGGACTTACCTACCTCCCAGTGAGTGAGCAAGAACAGGAACATCTTAACTGTGACCAGGCACCTTAACTCAGAGAGGTTTCCCACAGCCAGCCTCTGGGGAGTAGAGATTAATATTTTGCATTAATATTAGAGATTAATATCATGCAGTCATTTAACATGTTCAATTCATCCTAGAAGCAGTAATAGCACCCAGAATTTTGCTAGAAATGCAACCTCTTTATTCCCCTCCCCAAACTAAAGCAGAATTTGCAGCTTAGCGATCTCCAGGTGATTGTTATCTACAAAGATGGTTCAGATGCACGGATGAAGTACAAAGCAGGAATCTGGAGAAAGTTTGAGTTAGTTGATAAGTTTGGAGGGGAACCCAGAGGGTTTGGGGGAAGACAGACTTTTATTTATGGCCCTGTGGAAGAAGAGAAACCCAGAAAGTGTGAGGACATTGATTTAAGTGATTCAGAACTACAAAAACAAAGCTACTGTGGAGCAAAGAAGGACCTGTTGGGCTGGCCAGTGTTAACTCGGACATATTAGGCAATCATGGAGGCTCAGTGGGGTTACGTCTCAGGGGCACAGCGCCCGTGTGTTTCTTCCCTGATGGCAGCAATGACCAACAGTCTCTAGATCCCAAAGTGAGAAGCTTCTTCTTTGCCTGTGCACTCATTATTTTTAACTGTACATCAACAAGGTCAAAAGGAGCTGAGAAGGAAAGATGTAGGGGCTGCTCATAACTTCCTCTATTGTAATACTAAGCACATTGGTCCAATTCGTTTATAGGCTAATCCATTAGTAGATAAGACAACATTAATTTAGCTCAGAATTCTGGATGTAGCTGGGTAGTTTTTCAGGCCTTAATGTCTTTATGGTTCACTGCCAGCTTTACCAGGGCCTGGGTGCTCAAGTTCACCTCTGTATCATTTCTTATTCTCCAGTGTGTTTGCCCAGGCTAATTCACAGATGAGAAGCTGGGCTCACATGGTTTTCCAGGGGCTCAAGGTCCCTGGGGACCAGGCTAAAATGACAAAAACAAGTCACATAGCCACCACACCAAAGGGGGGAAACGTGCTGCTTCAGTACCACTGTCAGTACGTGAGTAGAGGAAAGGAAAGCATTATGTCGCATTTTGCAATCAGTCTTGTCATGTAGGCCAAGCAGAGTTTCAAGAGACTTTACACACAGAGCGATGGTGTTTCATTCATCTTGATTTCTTTAGCACCATCTTGATATTCTCAGCACCTAACTATTTTAGACATTTAACAAATGCCTTTGAAACCGTTTAATTTATTTTGTTTTGCTCTTTGATTTGTTTTTTAAACTCTGAACCAAATCTAAACTCAGAAGAAATGTGATGTTTATCATACTCACGAAGGGGATCAGAATACATCACTCCAAAATACACTATTTTGCATATGAATTATTTGGGGCTGGAGACAGTTGAGAAACAGTAGACTCAGAAAGAGCTTTGTGCCCACTCCCTACACCTATAAGTGAATCATAAAGTTTCCTGGGTACCAAAAAGCTAAGAATGATTCCAGAGACAGCTCATCACTGGAGAGTGGGCGAGATGGGTTTGCACAGACAAAGGACGTCACTAAGTAACGCTTTCCACAGTGTATCACCCCCGGCACTCAAAATCCCTCTTCTCTGTGGGGTCACTTTTCCATAATGTATCACCCTTGTTACAATAGCATATGAGGTGCAAATCATCTGCTCCTTTGAGTTTTTACTGATTTTCTGCGAAGCTCTATGCACTTAAATGCTTTCTCTATTAATCTGGCCTTTGTGAGCTTAACTTGAAAACCTCGGCTATGGAATCTGAAAGGATAAAGGAAAAGGCATCTCTCCCCTGTATGCACAACATGACTGGGATAGAATGATTGTTTTCAATGGCATGTTTGACAATCTCTACCAAGCAAATAGAGAAAATAGAAAACAGGAAATTAAAATGCCTTTGTTGAAAATAGCCTTTTCTCATTCAATAAAAATTCTCAACAAAAAATTTGCCTAAAGGTAATTGTGTAACTTCGTGTAGGACCAATTTTACAAGAACACTAAAAGTATAATTTTAAAAGTAAAAGAAGTTCAGCGGATACCAACTAACATAATAATAAACATCCATTAGAAAGAGATCACTGGAAAATATTTTTATTAGTTCCTGTTTGAGGTTCAGAATATTTACAGACATTGTGGGGCATCAGTACATGTGCACAATGCATCTTAATTCCTTTTGTAACCTCCTTCCTCATCTCCCCCTCACCCCTCCTTCCAATTCTTGCTCCCTCTCCATGAGAAAAATCTATTTCCCTCCTTCCTATCGTCCATCTTTGGCTTTATTCTTCATTTATGTTTCTCTTATTTTAGAAACCAAGTGAGAGTTATGCTTGTGGGTCTCATCTTTTTCACTTAACATTACAGTGCCAAGGTGCATCTGTTTTCCTATGATGCCTCAAGTTTTCCCTTCCTGTGTCAAAGGAGTGCTCCATTGCATTAGTACAATATTCCCTTCATCCATTCCTCTGCGGATGAACATAGCAGTTTTTTCCAAAATTCAGCTATCATGCATTGTGCTGCTTTAACCTTGGGTGTGCGTGTACCACTATAATATGATGTCTTTAACAATTTTCAGGAGATACCTAAAAGGAGAATGGCTGGGTCAAATGGAATTTCTAGTTTTAGTTTTTCTTTGAGGACTTTCCATACAGATTTCCATAGTTACTGTACAGTTTACATTCCCACAAACAACAGGTAGGGTTCCTTTTTCCCTGAAGCCTCACCAGCATTTATTATTGTTTAATTTCTTGATGAGCGACATTTTTCCTGGGTTTTAATTTGTATTTCTCTAATAGCCATAATGCTGAACATTTCTTCTTGTACTTATTGGCTGTTGGTAATTCATTATCTGAGAAGTATGTGTTCATTTCAGCTGCTCATTTTTTGTTGGGATATTTATTTTAGGGGATCTAATTTTTTGAGTTGTTTATAAATTCTAGATATTAGTCCTCTATCTAAGGAATAACTAGGAAATTGTTTCCCACTCTATAGGTTGTCTTTTTACTCTGTAGGTTGTTTTTTTTTGCTGTATATGATGGCACATGTCTGTAATCCCAGTATGTTGGAAAGATGAGGCAAGAGAATCACAAGTTTGAGCCCAGCCTAGACAACTTATTGATTTAGAAAGTCCCCATATCACAATTAAAAATAAAATTTAAAAAGGGCTGAGAGTGCAGCTCAGTGTTAAGGCTCTGAATTCTACCTGAAGTAATGCAAAAAATAAAAGAAAATTGAAAAGGAAGAAGGAAAATAAAATAAAATTGTTTTATACAAATATTTAAACTATGATCTCTTTTGTACATTTATTTATAATTCATATTCATGTAGTATTTGTAAACATAACATATAATATACAAATATTATTATTGAAATAATCACGTTGTATAATATAAAAAATTGTTTTTGCGATATTATTATGTATTATAAACATATATAAGAAACTATGAACCAATCCAAGATGTGACTATTCCTAGATAGATGAGCTATAGTTGATATAGTATATATAATGTTAAAAATATTTTTAATATTAATATTTATTCTGCTTGCAGGTATCCTGAAATGTTTATATGTAATACCCTTGAAATTTAAAAAAGAAATATCAGCATAATAAAGGATAAAAAGAAAGAGGAAATTAGGCAATTTCTTTTCTATTCTATAAAGGTTCTTTCTGTAACATAGCACATTGCTATGTAAGTTATTTAGTTCAGTTTCTTATTTTCACTAGGATGACAGCAAAGTCATCTAGAGCATTCATCCAGGGAATGAGGTGAACAGCTCCAAACCTCTCACGCTGTGGAAACCCACTGCCTTAGAGGTCATTGCTGGGAAGAGTGTATAGCTCCAGGCCATCGGGGCAGCATGTGCACAGGGACAAGGGCCTGGGTCACTGATCTCACTGGCTAGTTTGATTAAAGTCACAGGAGAAAGTGGAGGGCAGCAGGACCAGCCTTTCTGGAGTGTCCTGGTGGATGTGCAGAATGAGGGACAGAGGGACGGGCATGCCAGCCCTTCTCAGGAAGCCTTTGGCGGATGCAAAGGGAGGAGTCGCAAGATCTGCTCCCTAGGATCTTCAGGTAGATCACGAACACATGACGTGTGGGGAGGCCGCGTGGTGAGGATGCAGTCAGATGCTTTTATTTCATGTTCTCATCATCCTAGCAATGCTCTTCAGGCTTAGGCAAGGGAGAGATTGCAGTTTCACCACGCCACTACTTTTATTTTTTATTTTTATTTATTTTTATTTTTTTAAATTTTATTTTAAAGACAAAAGAATGGAGACATATGAACCAGAAAAGCCATAAACAATACAGAAAATACAAAGTTGTACAGAATATAGTAGGGAATTAGAACTGGATGTTGTATTACATAGTTATCTTCACATCAGTTAACACAGAAACATTAAAGGAAATACCAAATTATAGATAAGATAGTAGGGAATTTGCACTGGATGCTGTATAATATAAAGTTATCTTCATTTCTGCTAATACAAAAACGACTGAGGAAATACAGAATTATAGAGAACATAGAAGGGAATTAGCTCTGGATGCTGTCCTACATAATGTTACCTTCATCTTTGTTACT